>JACJUM010002543.1:1148416-1229096 GCA_020976665.1 Heortia vitessoides
GTTGTCACGTCAAAAAAAAAACTACCATGTTAACGGCATTAGAACGCCGTTTTGCAGAATGGTTTCCGCAAAGATACCGAAACTTCGAATTTAAATGAAAAATGTTATATAGAAAGAAAAAGTGAAAAAGTAGTTTTATTATAAGTAGTGGACGAGAAAATAAAAAAAATATTTTACCGAATAAAATTAAGAAACATATAAATAACGCCTACCTTATTCAAGTCGGCTGGCACGTGGCGCGTGAAATTTTTTATATCTATAAGCATTAATCATTATCATCATCATCATTACAGTCATTGGAAGTCCACTGCTGGACATAAACCTTTCCAAAAAAGGAGCGATTATGCCCATAATTGCCGCGCTGGACAAGCGTGTTGGCAATCGTGGCGCGCAGCTTTCACGACAGGGATGATGCTGCTCATCCCCACCCTATGAAATTGAGCTAAACTGTCTCGGATGGACATACCGCCTGTGTGTTCTGGTACCTTAGTCGGCTCTTACGACATCTGGTAAAGACAGGAGGTACTGTTGTACTATGCCGGTACCTCACGGCTGTAAGCATTAAGAACTTTATTTTGCAATATTTCAATACTGGGTGAACCAGCCGACTCCAAGCACCGCAGCGTTACTCTCCAATAAATTTCGTAACTCGCATATTTCGGTTGTAGGGATATAATAGAACCTACAATTTCGATATTCTGTAGCTCTGGTTGTGTGGTCAACCCGACTCGACCTTGTTCGAATGTTGTTCGATTTGAAACTTACAAATGGCCGCACCTCGCAGTTTAATGCGTTACAAATAAAATTCGTAGTAATTAATCCGTAACGATTTTGATGACATTTGGCATGGCAAATAGCTTGAACTTTTGGAAAGGACATAGACTATTTTCGATGGGGACTACCGGTAATGGTGTCATGGGACGTGATACAAAGCCTTTTTAACGATTGTTTTTATTTTAGTTTCACCGAGATCTAGTTGATTTCAAAATGTTCATATTTAAGGTGAACTTTCTTTCAAGTATTCTTTAAAACTTTGTTATAACCTAATTGTTTTTCTAGAGTTTATATAGCAAGGATTTCATATCTAAGAAATACATAATATTTATTTTATAGTAACAAAAACACGCTACGTAAGTATTACAATACTTAAGTTTTCTACCAATTATACGTAATCTCATCATATCAGCCATAGGAAGACCACTGTCCCTTCCCAAGAACGGGCGGAATTTTCTTATAATTGCCACGCTGGGCAAGCGTGTTGGCAATCGCAGAGTACAGCCCTCGTAAAGAGTTGCGCATTTGAGCTGCACTGTTTCGGATGAATATACAGCCATCTGTCGGTTATGGTACCCAAGTTACCTTCTACGATACCAGGTACATTTACATACCATTTACCGCAACGTTACCGGAACGTTACCGGAACATCCAAAAAAAATATTAAAAGTTAAATAAATGGCGTTTGAGTGCCGTTAAAGAGTACTTACTCACTATGGGAAGTAAACGCAAAAATATTAGATAACATAATTATCAAGTTAATGAGTCTATGATTGGGAAAGAAAACGTCATCACCATTGAGTGATTTTCTGAGGGATCGGTGTGGACGGCATGCATGCAGTGAGATCTCGTGGTTATAATCAGATCGTCCGTCCACCTTATGGGCGGACATTGTACGCTGCACTTACCGGTAAATGGTCTCTATTCCCTCCATCTATATAAGCCATCGGTCTACGTGCTAAGTGCCCTACCCACTGCCACTTCAACATACTAACTCGCGGGGCAATATCGCTAACTTTGGTCACCTCACCTCACATCTCATTTCTGATTCGGTCGAGCAAAGACACTTCGAGTATTGCCCTCGCCTTAGCTTTTTGGGATATTGTGGTATTGTTAATAAGACCAATAGAAAGAAATCACGTCGTATGGGTGTAGTAGGCTTAAGCTTAAACATGTTTATATTTTAGAACCTTAACCACGTTGAAAGGCACAATTCTAATCTTTTTGCACTGCCTGGTAAACTTGTCTATAAATTAAAGTTTAAATATGTCAGTGACATTCAAATATACGCGCCATTTTCAACTTTTCCCAGCTAAAAATCAACACAGCATTGTACCACAACAATCACATCTTACAAAGCTAATGCGCAGAATATATCAGAACCAACTAAAATAACTGAAAACACGCTTTTAAGCGACGTAGGGTTGTGTTGCGTAATCATACCCCACCCTCCGCCCCCCGGCAAACAGTGGCGATATGGCGGCCCTAAGCCCTGCGGAGTGGGGGTGGGATTTTTTGTCGCATTCCCTCACGGCTCTCCCTATTTATCCGCCCTGACGGCTCCTTCTCGCTAGGGATGTGACAAGCTTTTATCTGTACTAAATTATAACGTAATTTCTTAGACGTATTAGGCGTAATTGCGAAACATAACTGTCTAAAAGCACGAGTTCTAATTACATTGTAATTATTAATCGTATACATTAAGAAAATGGATTACAATATTTAACAAACTTCATTAATATTTTTTTTAAAGTGAATTTTATGTTACTGTTTATCCATGTCCACTTTTATACACAACTAGGTTAGCAAAGAATTGTACCACTGGTGCCATGGTAAGCATCATTACAATAAAGACGCCACATTTATACTTCATTTACAAATCGGAATACAGCAATGCGTGTTCTTTTATTCGACAGCAAAACTAGGTATGAAGATAAGTGATCTACTATATAGTACCCAAAAATTAGTCTAAAGCAATACCAACAAAAAATATCTAGAAATCTTTATAGAAGTCATTCTACAGTTAGACATAAGCCTACCCAGAAAAGTTTATCTATAGTTACCGCGCCAATCATAGAGCCTAACTTCATGATGGTAATGCTGCTTTCTTTACCCACCCTAGTAGTTTTAGACTATGTTATATTAGGATTGCCGCAATCTATCGGTTCCAATGCCTCAGTCGCCTGTGACGATACCTGGTTCAGAGGTCATTCCAATCTGCCGGTACCCAAATATTCCTGAAATATTATGAATATCTTCCCAATCCTTCCCGAGCTGAAATAAAATATAAGATTTTTAAATTATGTCTATATTTCCGCATTTTATTATTTTATAATAATTTTTACATTGTTTTCTCTCAAAACGGTTGTTGATTTTGCAAAATAAACATGTTTATTGCACCAAAAATAATAAGAAACCTTACACAATGAACGCAATTATCTTTTATTACCAACAAGGGTGTGGAGTGGTGTATTGAGATAAAATTAAATTTATAAAGAAATTTATAGTGGTAAGAAATAATGTAATGAGTAACATTTTGTAACAATTACTCTAATATTACAATTGGATGCTAATTTCTGAATTCAGTTAAAGTTTTTAGAGCTGTGTTCATATATTTAAAATTAATTATATAACTAGTAACTTGCTGAGGCATCACACATGGTAAAGTTCTGTTTTTAAAACAACTTGTAACAGATTGGTCTGTATCTGAGATAAGTAACTTGAAGAAGAAAGCAGTACCGAACATATTCCTCCGCAATACAGGGGCAATTTTGCCTTAAATTGCCGCGCTAGGCAAGCGTGTTGGCAATCGCAGAGCGCAGCTTTCGCTATTTTGTCATAATACTTTCCAGTTTCTTTACCAGTTATCATATTAATTCGTATGTATATTAGATATCATAAATTAACGCAGTTAAGTCGATAGTTTGAAAGTTTCTTGCGTTCAATTGCTAGGGGGAGACTTTATTTATTATCTATTTATTATAGATATTCTAATACTGCGACATCTGTTCCATTTGTAAGCTACACCATTCCTATCCTTTTAAATTAACCTATTAAATTTGAACCATAGAAAGTTTCCATCATTAAAAACAACACATACTCAATTATTAGATTAATTATTATCATCATATCAGCCATATTGGAAGTACACAGCTAGACGTGGGCCTCTCAAAGATAGGGGGAATTTTAACTGTGCTGGGCAAGCTTGTTGGCATTCGCAGTGGTCAGCTTTTGTTGTGTTAATGCAGCTGCGCATCCTCACCCTATGCATTTAAACTACGCTGTTTCGGATAGATATACCGCCAACTGTTGATTTTGGTACCTCAGTCGCCTCTTACGACACCTTATTCAAGGGGAGGTATTTTACCCTACCCGTACCTCACGGCTGATTAATTATGCTCACATTAAATATATTGTATAAAAGATTTGCTGAATTAACTTATAGAATAAGAGCGATGATGGGATACAATCCCATTTCACCAGGTGTCGTAAGAGGCGGCTGAGGTACGGCAGTATAACCACATGAATGAGACCTCATACAAAGGTCGTTTTTGGTACCTCACTCTCATCTATTTCTACCGCTAAATAGCAGTGTTCACATTGCTGTATTCCATTCTGAAGGGTGAAATAGGCAGGACTATACTATACTGTACTGTACTATAAATATAATAGCACTAGGTTGGCAACGCATGTGTGATATTACGATATGTCTATAGGCTGCAGTGACGCATATTATA
Source organism: Heortia vitessoides (assembly GCA_020976665.1). Taxonomy (NCBI): domain Eukaryota; kingdom Metazoa; phylum Arthropoda; class Insecta; order Lepidoptera; family Crambidae; genus Heortia; species Heortia vitessoides. The sequence continues at coordinate 1,152,928 of JACJUM010002543.1, forward strand.
ACACGGATTATTTGATTATTGTTCGACTTAGTGTAAAAGAAAAGCTTTATCCGGCCAGGACAGAGTTGGGCAGCAGCCTTCCAATACAACCTCGCCAACCTAGAGCGATAATTATGAGAAAAATATCGCTTTTCTTTTGTAATATTTAGTCCAGCAGAGGGCAGTCTAGAAGATCGTTCCATAGTTGCTATGAATGAAATGATAAATAGACTATAACCAATATCAAAATTATAATACAAGTCATTACAGACAGTTATTTTGTTTGACTGGTGCTAGTGTTATTCCGAAATGTGTACCTTTTAAAGAAATATATTGATAAACGTATCTCTAACGACTAATTGCGCCATTTAATAAATAAATGAGATCAACATAATCAATTTCCTTTAATAATTAATAAAAATTTCTTAAATACAATTTATTTATATTATGTATATTTAATACATTTTTCTATCGATCTCATTGACACCTTTTACTACTTCTTTGTTTCATTCACTCTTTCCATCCAAAAGTTGCCTGGAAACTGTCGCTTTTTGCGATAAGGCCGCCCATTATACTTTATAATTACTGTATTTTTTTCATGTATTTTTACGTTTGGTGAACAATAAAGTATTTATTATTATTATTCGGTCTCCCATCAATACAACCTTTACCTACTCTCACTTGAATATAGCTTGTCTATGAATAAAAAAAGAAAAAACAAATTGAAACAGATTCAATAGTTCCGAGAAATCATTTAGGTTTTCCAAATAAAATCGGAATAAAAAGGAATGCAAATAAACCCACCCGCTCCCATCCCTATACACTGACAGCAGTATACCCCGTGATTTCACTTGCTAATCCTTCTATACGGGTATTTTTACACGCTCGAGTTTGTTTGCCGAGTTAGGATGTCGCCCAAGACACGTTAGATGCCTTATTTTCGAGTTCTCCTAAATGTGGGAGCATAATACACTTAGAGATAATGCTGCCACGAGCAAACAGAGTTTGGTAACAATTGTTTGTCGGGTTGTACAAATTGAGGTGCCTATTTTCCGGAATTATTTTTAATGTATTGCTATCTTTAAAGTGGCTGTCAAATTATGATGAAATTGTGAATGAAAGGTACGGATCTGTTTTCGAATTTTGATGATAATTTGTATGTACTCGTTTAGGATAAAAATAAAATGAAACGTGATGAAGATTTGTGTTTTTTCTATATTTGCGAATTAAGGTACTATATTTGTGATTAAATTTGAGTTAAGAGTATTAAAAGATAGACGGGAAGAAAATGCTATCTGTAACACAAGTGCTTAAAGCGACTTATCACAGAGTTAAGTCAATGTAAGAGATGTTGTGTAAATGTATTTTGCTATTATTATTATGATGCTAACTTTATAAAGACATAGAAGTCCTAGATTTAGTCTATATAATATTCCGAACCTAAGGCGGTGAAAAAAAATCTAGGATTTTAGAAATATAAAAAACATTATTTCTACGATTTATATTTGACTTCAGATGCAGAATTAATTCAATAACTTATTTTTGCTGATGTTATTTCAATAGTGTAATATTATTACACGTTACACGTGGACATCGTACTATAGTTTGCTTCAATTAATTTGAAAGCAGGCAAGGAGGAAATGAGCAATTTCCACTTGTTTTATTGCAAGCACTCTTCTAGAGGATCGCTATAGAAGCCTGCCGTAAACTGTAAAACACGTCTGGTGTCAACAGTTTAGCATCTAAGGTTGTACACGTTGACCTATTTTTTATAATTCTTCTGACCCGTTGACAATAAATAAATTGGTCATCGGAGTAATTAATATTCTACTCTACTGTATTTATTTCTGTACCAGATGTCGAAAGAGGCCACTTAAATACCAAAATAAAAAGAAATAGATCAAATGCAACAGGGCGGCGATGGGCAGAATTTTTAACATTACTCTGTGATTGCCACCACACCCGCCCATCGCAGCAACTATGGGCTAAGTTCCCCACTGAGATGATGTTTTTATTTATTTACATAAATCAATCAATAGCAGTGCTTTCGACTTTTTCCGCGTATAATAGTAAAATTGGAGGGTAAAAATAGCTTTCTCGATAAATAGACTCTCCAAAAATTAAAGAATTTTTCAAAAAGGATCAGTGATTGAATGGATTAGAGAATTTAAACAAACAAACTCTTCACCTTTACAATATTAGTATAGGTACAAAGTTATTGGTAAGACTAAATTATAAAAACAATATTATAATCTAAAACAATAGCATTAAATTATCAACTTACACAAAAAAATTAAAATCACTCGTTAAGCATTTTTTATTAATACACACTTAATTAAACCTTTGTAAACGCTTGCTAATCTGAGTTTAAAGTGATATAACAAGGTCTTACCGTGCCTGGCAACACCTACACAATGGCGTCTCGAAGCACATCTTCATTATAAATTTTTTATACATCCAAAAACGCTCTCAAAGACATTCAAGGTCGTTGTATCCTTTAAGTGTTTGAATAAAATCCGCTTAAGACGATATTTAAGGGACCCTAAAAAAATGCGTCTTTAACGAGAAAGCGTATTATGCGGGATAGAGAAAATAAAACGTACTACATATTATTAAGTATTTTGTTGTTATTTTGGTACGTTGGAATTTACATTTATAAATTGTGTATAATTATATTATTTAAAATAATCAATCATTTTGGTTTGACTGAAAGATTTTGATGCATTAGCAATCAAAAGATTGAACTTTCGTAGTGCGTCTTCGCTTTGATCCAAAGAAGCTACATAACGTCTTAAATCATTAACAGCTGCTAATGCCTAGGCGTTTGACAAAACCGGAGTTGACTCATCTTCATCTTTATCATTATCACTTAGGGCCTCGTTTGGTGTGTTGTTCACATTTTCAATAAGATATTCATTTGATTGAATTTCGTAGGGTGCAACATTGTCGTCAATGGAAAAATAACCAGGAAAACTCCGCAGTTTCTGGCTTCTTCTTCCAACATGACGTCAATTACGATATCCCACCTGTGATCGGGTACATTAAACGGGATGATAAATCGTATTAAGCGTTAAGAAATGTATGAAAATATATCTTAAATTGTAGACACTGGCGTAATGTGGCGTATTATGTTAGAAATCGTATTAAGCGTGATCGTCTTAAATGGATTCTACTGTATATAACAAGTAGATTACCAACCTTATTGTCTAAACAATACGTCACATTAACCAGTAATTTCACTGCCTCTAACCTTCCAACAGCTAAGCTGCAGGTCTGCAGTCTATCTTAGGATATTCTCATCTTCATCGACAATTAATGACGTTTTATCAAACATTAATGACGTTTTATCAACCATTAATGATCATCACACAAATAAACACACCACACTGATATTAGATGCCCCAAACTTATTCAACTTTTACGACACCTGGGACTCAATTGCATCTTAAATCTGAAGTATAGGTTAGTTGATATTTACTATAAAAAATATCATGTCACAGTTGTTCGATGGGGCTAGAACCTGTATTTTTCCTTTCGAGACCTTCCTAGTGCTTTTTTCTCGGTAGCACAAAGGTGGGCTAGTCCTGGGGTTTCTAGTAAATATTATCTTAAATATAATTCACTATTCTCGATGCATACAACCTCTTGAAGTAATTTAGTTAAATACGAATAAATTCTAAATATAAATAAATTCATGTGTTTTTCACTATACATATTACTGGTCGGCAAAAATGTAAAAAACGAAATAAACCACGTATTAAAACCGTCAAAAATGGTAGTTTATTAGGATACTGGTATTTTAAACCTGTATATTCCGCGCACTTAACTCTGCACCCAGGATGATAAATATCAGTCTGGATAGAGGAGGTAATTTAAAATTCCATAACATTTACAATTTTATTAAGTTTACTGCGCAATTCAAGATAGAGGATGAATTTAATCCAGCTGCATTATTTATGAAGGGGTCCGCAGAATAACATGAAAGTTTAAATAGCGCGGTCAGTGTGGCCGCATAGTGTTCTGGAACTATTGAATGTTCAAAGTTATGGAATGTACGATGAAATCCTTACAATAGTTATGATACTAAAATTATTTTTATACTTATCGAATTATATGTCAAAATTCGGCTCGCGTCATGGTTAGCCTCGAAGTATAAACTCATACTCAAAATACACCTGCTTATAAATAGATCCATTACAAGCAATTTAAAATTGAAAAAGAATCAAAAATTAGAAGTACTAAAAACTATTAGTCATATTACTGATGACCCTAATGACCCTACAAGATCCAAAGAGTCACGTAACATTATGTAAATTAGACTTAAATTAGTTTGCCGGCACTAGAAGGGACTGAATAAGCACTCAAATCGTCAAACTTAAACTAAAAATAATCCTACATTATTCTAGTAGTTTCATTTCAATAAACTATTTCAGAATAATATTTAAGATATAGAATGTACTCATCACATCTATTATACTCATAGTATTGATGACCTTGATAATGTTAAAAGGCGAACTAATCACTATATTTCTCAATGCTATTTATTCACGATTCAAAGCAAAATACAGATCATTGCCGTTTGCCCAGAGTGAAGGATAAAACTTGATATATATCTCAGGTCAGAGGTAAAAGACTTTTCGGGATAATATAAACTTTGGCGTTGTCTGGGTAAAAGTTCAAACAGGCATAAACGCTAAGGAATAAAAGGTATGGAAAACAAGGTCAGGGTAAGTAAAGTGAATAGGAAAATAGTTTGCTCCCTCTGTATCAGGTGTTTGGGGAGGTGACTGATATAAGGGAACCGATTGCATTATATCCAATCTAATTAGAGTAGCTCTAATTCATGAAGTAACCGTTATGCAAAGGACGTCTGTATTGGTACCTCAATTAAACCTATTTCCCAATTGCCAAATAGCAGTGATTGCATTGCTGTGTTCTAGTTTTAAGGGAGGCAGTGAAATTACTGTATGTGGCATATTATTTTCGAGTGACAAGGTTGGTAACACGCCAGTGATCATACCCTTGTAATATTTCGAACGTCTTTAGACTGCGGTGACGATTACTATCAAATGAATTGTATGCCTGTTTGTCGATCTGGTCTAATATAAAAATTTATACGGCGTGCCTTGCACTGTCGAAAAGATTGTTTTGCCATTGCTACGACGCTAATTATAAGCAAAATTCCTATATCCAACTGTGAACGTTATAATCTGCTATAGATGAATGTGGATGACTTCTCAAACGCAAATGATAAAAGAATAAAAAAACGTTCGGACATGTTCTGCGGAGAGCGAGAGTAGAATTGGGAAACTGAATAAATGATGAAGTATAATGAATGCCTTTTGTAAAAGTACACGTCAATGGACATCATTGAAGGCTAAAGATATTTTAATAGAATATCCAATATGAATCTACGTCTAACAGGCCCTTATATATGAAGATATTAATGAATATGAAGTAAACATGGGTAGCAAATAAAAATCAATATTCCTTATCCCGGTGGGAAATAGGCATGAGTATATTTACGTAAAGCTCTTTGACATAATAAATGAGGAGTTATGAACAGGAGGTCGACGTGCCCAAAAAAGATGTTCTTACTGTTGCCAAGTTCTTAGTTATATATTTTTGGATTTGTTTCCAAATTAAAGTGATATTGGCCTGTGTTTTCCAATCAGTTACTGGATACTACTTGGTAACAGTTACGGCGTCTACATTTTGACGGGCCTAATGGAGAAGATGGTAGTGCTATTATATCTTGTGTTCCAAAGGTTGTGAGTTTAATCGTTACCTTATATGATGAAACATTTCTGTTTGTTCTGTGTTTGGGTGATAAATATGAATTAAAGAATATATTCAAATATATGCGATTCATAAAATAATAACCCAAGTGTTTTAAAGGATGTTGTGTGAATTATCCTTTAAAAACAAAACAAACCTAAATACAATTTTAAAAAGTATATTTGTCTGTCTGTCGAATATAGTGTAAACTTCTAGTACTAATAAACTAAATTAGTCTAACTAAGCTAGTCTTTTATAGGCTTTAGCAGCCGATTAAAAACAGTCCAACGAGCTACGAAGAGGGTAACACTTCACTTTACTTCACTGCTGGACATAGGCCTCCCCATGACAGGTGGAATTTTGCCCATAATTGCCGCGCTTTGCAAGCGTGTTGGCAATCGCGGATCGCAGCTTTCGCGACGAGGATTCTGCTGCCCATCCCCGCCCTGTGCACATGTGCTACACTGTATCGGATGGATATACCGCCATCTGTCGGTTCTGGTACCTTAGTCGCCTCCTACGACACCTAGACAAGGGGAGGTACTATTCTACTCTACCGGTACCTCACGGCCAATATTTAAAAGTTATAAATATTACATAAAAGTTATTCAATGAAGTGGAATAATATAATATAATCTGTAGTCGACACTGCAGATTTATCTGATGATATCGATTTATTTTGGCTTCCCTCCAATAAACTTTGAAACTAAATCATGAAATACTGCTGATAGTTATTTAACAAAAGAAAAATAAAACTGTCTACATAAAAGGAAAATACGAGTAATCTATCGGTCTAGAGAACAGTTTGTGAGTCGATGCAAATAAATTTTAACTGCTATTGAGTTGAGTTAGGAGGAATTTGTAAGCTTATTTTCTTTAGATTCTTTTCAGATCTATTGTCATTATTTTTGAGATATACTTAAAAGTCTTGTTTATTAAAGTTTTTCCCAATTATAAGATCTTTGCCTCGTACTTGCTTTGGATGGCACTTCATTCCTTTAATTAATGGCCTGTTAGTGCAAGCTCTGGTAGAAATGAAGGTTGACAGTCTTAATAGAACCTTTATCGCCATCAAGTTTCTTGCTGGTTCTGTTCTAGTGAATGGCGTAAATAACCTGCCTTACATTTTGTATAAGGTCAATACTACATATTTGTTCAAATGACTCTTATATTCTATCAAATCATCAAGGTCATCGGTCATTTGATTAATATGTATATTATTTATAAAATAACCTACCTATAACAGACTATAATCATATGTACTACCATAAACCACTAGACAGCAAAATGGTAATGTCTTCTTTTCAGGGTTTCGTATAAATAAGCGCCTCTGTTCGTTCGTCTGTCTGTCCGTTCGTCCGTCCATCCGTCGGTCGGTCTGTTTATCCACATTATCTCACGAACCATGATAACTAGACAGTTAAATTGTTCACAAATTCTTTATTTTTTTTGCCGCTATGAAATCAACAAAAATATAAGTGTTTTAGACGCAGTCGCCTCAAATATTCATATAATATATAGTGTACTAGTTGTGCCCGCGACTTCGTCCACGTGGATTAGTTTTTTTGGGTACCATACCTTTTCACCTTAGCTTACATAAACTATGAATGTTATGTTTACTTATATCGAATCAATGGCCTGAAAAATAAGTTTAACTTTCTAACGTAATATATATATATATCTAAATAGCGATACTTCCAAACAATTGTTCATCCCCTCTTTCGACCCCTTACAACCCTTATTTAGATTTAAAAAAATGCCTATGTCCTTTCTTAGGGTCGAAAGATTGTCAGTGCCAAATTTCATCAGAATCGGTTGAGAGGTTTAAGCGGGAAAGCGTAACAGACAGACTCTTTTACTCGATGCTTGCTTAAAAACAGATTGATGCTTAAAATAATCATAGAGTATATAGTTGTATTATATATTAATACAAATATGGGGGGGGGGGGGGGCTCCCATGCATTATCATCATTACTAGCCATTGGAAGTTCACTGATGGACACAGACATCCCCAAGAAAGGGAACATTTAGGCTATTATGCGAGCTGTCAAACGCATAGCGCAGCTTTCGTAACAGAGAACGCTCTTATACAACAAAAGCTATATGTTTCCAAATAATAGCGCCAAATGAGAATAAATTGGACTCAAGGGGAACCCCTGACACATGCCCGATTATTTTTTTGGAGAACCTATTACGGACGTTTGAGTTAGACGTTAATTTTAGGGCCATCGGAGAGGGCAGCGGGTCGATCATTATTGTGCGACTCTATATCCGATTGTATCGCTCCTGCAGGGTCTGAGCGGTGGTGCTGTGCATGCTGTGTACTTGTTAAGAAAGGAAATATCTAGTGTAATTTTTAAAATGGCCGAAGATAGTAATGACAGCATAGATAAAATCGACTGACCGTCACTTTCTCAAATAAGTTAAAAAAAAATATTCACAATGCCAAATATACCAAATTTCAAAACCGATAGATGACGGAAAATCCCCTGGAAGCAGTGTAACTCAATTAAAACAGGGCGGGGATGGGCAGGATTAAAGCGTCACTGTGCAATAACCATCACACCTATCTAACGTGGCAATTATGAATCAAATAGCGTTATACTTAGGAAGGACTATGAGCAGTGGATTTCCGCGGGTGCTTTTACAATGATTATCATGATGCATTTTAAAAGTAATAGTAGTTAATACGTGATATCGTATAGCGTTTGAAAACATACACTGCTGGACATAGGCTTTCATTAGAAAGGGGTCATTTGCCCATAGCTGCCGCGGTAGGCAATCGCACAGCGTACCTAAGCGACTAGAAGGCTGCTGCTTCCCGCCATGTTGCAATGAAGCTTTTTTCGGTGGATATACCACCATCTGTCGGTGTTGGTGTCAGAAGAGGTACTATTTTTCTGTGCCAGTTCATGGTATTGATATGATAAAAAATTATTTATGTGCTTTTTTTTTGTTGTATACAATATTTACATGTTTATAAAATGCGATACTAGTTGTAAATTGTATTTTGACAAAAACTTACTTTTCAACTTTGCTATATTCTGTAATCTAAATCTAAATTCTACTTTTATAAACGACTATCGACGAACTACACATGTAAAGTATAGATTTACATATTTATTTTAGTAAATAGCATATGAATTTACATTAATACCACGATCGACGACGCAGTCTTCAAAATATTATTCTATAACTCCTATTCACTCCTTAGAACCTCATACTATATTTGGGAAAAATATCAACAGGGAAATCATTAATAATAATACATTTTCATCATTAATAAACACAAATATACTATTTAATTACATATACCTAACACCCAGACACAGAATAAACAAATATCATCATATAAATATCCACCTACGCCATCGGGTCTGACAAATTTGAAACTTTTACAGAAAGAAATAAAACCTTGAAACTGATTTGAATTCTACTTATTCTTATAGGTTTTAAGCATAATGGTTGATTTATCCTCTAGTAGCTTTCTGCCTTCGACTTAACTACGAAATTTTACTGAAGTGTAGTTTCCTCTAAAAGTCTATATCGCTGCCACAGGTAAACAGAGTCAAAAATGGACAATTAATAAAGTATACGCCATATTTCACCTAAATCTGCTCAGCTTTCCGAAGTAAAGGAGTTAACATAATCTCACATCAACTATTGCTTTTACGGGGCGATTCCATACCAACAAATGTTATTATTATAAATATACTAACTCATAGTAGATGAAGGTATGTGGATTTCCAAAATATACATCAGCCATGTCGTACATGGTCCGCATAGCGGTTTCTTAATTTTGCAGGACCATATATAATAAAATTAACCATGAAATAGATATTCATGACATGAATAAACACACTTGCAAAACAACAGTAAGGGAATGGCTTTTGACATTGGACTACAACAAGACAGAGGAATTGCTAACAATATTATGCTTGACTTGACTATACACAGTATAGCTTCATATTCTGTGTATTTATGTAATATGTGCGTTAATAATAATAATAATAATAAATTCTCACAACATCTCATACATTGACCTGAATCTGTGGTAAGTCGCTTAAAGCACTTGTGTTACGGACGCCAGACAACAAAGGAATCACAAATATACTACTTAAATATAAATATTTTACACTCATACACAGACCAAACACAAATATCATCATATAAATATTTGCTCTGGGTGGGAATTGAACCCACGACCCCTGGTGCACAAGACCGATTAACAAACCTTGTATTATATTAGACTATATACACACACATCCACATCTACATGCACACTACAGAGCATAGATGCCAATAAGTTCAGGCTAGACCTAGTTTAGGTACTTAAGTATCAAAGTGTACTTTAGTTTAAGTTTCCTTTTGTTGTCGAATAAAGTTATTATTATTTTATATTTTCTTAGATTCATAACATTTAGCAACAATATTGATATAACTTCACCTCAAAGGATAAACACTGATATTTTTGTTAAAGTGAGTTATCAACTTACTATTATTTGAAAATGATAAAGTCATTATCAATTATTTTTCTTTGAAAAGAAAGTAACATTAATTTATGAAAAGTACCGAATACCTAATTTAAAATTTCCCAAAACTAGTTAAAAAGCAAGTTGATAAAATAATTTCGTAACAAAATTGTGTGGTTAAATTAATTTAAAGTTTACCATTTATAAAAAGGATGGTAAAATAACAAAGGCTATGTAACTTAAGAAACGGTTTTAGACAAGCATCTTACGATTTGTTATTTAAAAATCCGACTCTTCAGCGCAAGTCTTTGTTAAACATCTATTCTATCTAATCATTCATTCACGAGGACGCTTGTATTTGTAATATAGCCATCATCACTGCAATTATAAAGGCCAAGGAGGTCACATCAACAGTCATCGGTCCTCTCCAACTATGACTAGAGTCTTCGTAAGGATCGAAGAAACAGACAGTCATGTTGTCATTAAATGTCCAGAGCTGACATTGTATAGGGCACAATGCATCGGATTGTCCGTCATGTAGTAACTACAGGAAGCATTTCTTCCTGTAGTTACTACATACTACAGGCTGCACTTCCCAGAGAAACTGGGCTGGCAAAACTAAGACCTAGACTCTTCTGAACTAGAAGAACGCAAATTATGCACAAAGAGATATCGAGTTCTGGAAACCTTTCCAAGCTACATCAGCCTACTTTAAACTATCTTGAGTTGACAGCGTATAGGGTGCGATATATCGGATCTCCCGGGTTACTCCAGGAAGTAAGCAACAATAAGGAATTTCTGCGCTTTCTGGTAGAACTGAACTGCTAAAAGTATGGCCAGCAGTCCCGAAAAATACAAATTATGTACAAAAAAGATGTTGAGTTGCGGAATCCTGTCTAAGCTATGAGTTTCATATTTATAAGGAGGTGGAGGTTTATAATTATTAGAACTAACATCGAATATCAAATTTCTATGACAATTTTATTGGCCAATAAACGCATTAAACATGTAAAGTAAAAAAAATCAAACAGTAGAACGTTTAACAGTTAGAGCTTCTAGTTTAGTACCTGTATTCTAGGAGACAAATCCATTTACATGTAAGTGATTTAGTATTTAATTACTTAAACAAGTTATTTCGTCGCATTTTTATATCAAATTCTACCAAAGTATATATTATGTGTTATTAACATAATTATACAAGTTATCCCAATTACACGATCATGAAGATGTAACAAAAGTTAAATTAATCTACATCGAGCTAAATTATATTAATAATTTGACGTTGTCGAAAAATACGTCAAAGTCCGAGTAAGATATAAGGAATGCGTTAAGTGCGATTGCGCACACGCTACAGTACGACATGGCAGAGGCGCAAACAGCTGATGTCTTCGTCCGGATCGGATGGTATTTTTCATTGTGGTACAAGATACTGCTTCTAGAAACTGTGGATAGTCCTATCCACGCTTCAGAAGTTTATTAAATTCTATTAAGAATTACCAACATACATTTATTTTAAAAATAAAAATTTGTTTTAATTGAATTAGTATTTAAACATTATCATAATGATACCAGTCACACAAGTGCACTGCTGGACATAGACCTTGCCATGAAAAGGTGATTTTTGACCTTAACTACCGCGCTAGGCGATCGTAGAGCGCAGCTTTCGCGATGGAGATATTTCGCTATCTGCCGGTTCTGGTACTTCAATCATCTCTTACAACACCTGGTACAGATGGTAGTACTATTTTATTATGTCAGTACCTCACGGCATATCGAACCCTTACGGCCAATTTGTCGTAAGCGACACTTTTGTTGAAAATGCTTTTTTTATCGTAACTTGTATTTAAATACGTATCGGACATATCCCAGTCGACGTTGTCCCTCCAAAAAAACCGTTTTAAAGTTATAGCAATTGCTGAAATTTAATTGCTTAATAATATTTATAAAAATCCTTCTCCTGTAAAATTTGGGTTTTTTCGGTTACGCTAAGGCAGCGGTAAAGGCTCGATATATCATTCATACATTTCAGCATAATTACCCCAATATTAAACTCGTACAAATTAATTACGTGACGTTTAAGTTTAGAATTAATTAAAATAAATTATTTTATATACACACCATTTAGACTAATCGTATCCAGATACATAACACGAAAATTAAATACCATAGAAAATATTGACGAAGAAATTCATTTTATCACATCTGAAAAGAATTAAAGGTTCACAGGCTTTTAGTATTTGATATTAATCATGTTCGTTCACTCAACGCGTTCCTGAAGACATAGCCTTAACAAATGGATGAACGACAAAAATTTCTTTTGAGGGTTCCTTTGTGCACACATCGAGAAAAGTTTGCTATTTCTTGGAAAAATTCAAACCTTTTTTGCTATTTTAGAACATTTCATTATTTATTTTGATTCTTGAAACGTCTTAAAACTTGTATATTTTTTCATTGACGCTACCTTGCGACTTCTTGAAAATAGTGGCCGCAGGTATTATCATAATAGTTTTATTACTATTTTAAAGTATAGATTAGATTAATTTTGATTCAGTTGACTCTTATAAATTAGTCAAATGTAGTAAATTTTAAGGACTTAATTTTCTTTTTGATTACGAAATTCTAAGAAAATGAAGTTTTCAGAGAAAGAGTTGTAACTTTGGGTTAAAAATGATATTCTAAATAACTCGCAAATTCGCTGTCGCTGACTCTTTGTTCTCACCTTTCAAAGTAGTTTCAGAGTAATGAAAACACTATTGTTTGGCCGTAGCAATGAATGAGAGTACTATATGCAATGCCTGCATTTGTACTACACATAGTACGGAGAATTTTACCTTGGTGGCTTTCGTAAAAGGTTTTTTATGTACATTACAAAGAAAGCAAATATCATTTCGAGCCTTTACCGCCGTCTTAACGTAACCGACAAAACCCAAATTTTACAGGAGAAGGATTTTTTTAAATATTATTAAGCAATTAAATTTTAGCAATTGCTATAATTTTATAACGGTTTTTTTTTGGAGGGAAACGTCGACTGGAATATGTCAGTTACGGCTTTAAATAGAGTTACGATAAAAAAGCATTTTCAACAAAAGTGTTGCTTACGATAATTTGGCAGTAAAGGCTCTATATGGTTCCGCAGCCTAGTGTATCAACCATAGCCAATACACCCTCGTATCATCACAAAGACCTAACTAGTCGAATCGCCAAAATTGCGACACGAAAATATTATGTGACAAAATTCAGTAATAGCACAGCTACTTTCACTTACATTACAAAAATTTACATTAAAAATTACTTACATTAAAAAAAAACAAACAAACTACAAAACTCTGAATACTGCTGTTAATTGAAGTCTGTTAGTAGTTAAAAGTGATTTATCAATTTGGCGATAGCATAGATGCCAAAGGTTGTTGCACACCCTAGACGAACATGTATATGATAACATTTATGTTTTTTCTGTGTCTGGGTGTAAAATTTATGGATATATACATTATGCCAAATCTACGGATTTCCACTTGGCATACCTCTTTCGCTTCCCTTACTCGCATTATTCCTTTCATACACGCTCGTTTATTCTCGGTACTTCAGATCTGGCCCTTCTTTAATACATCTTCTACCTAGATAAGGTATGTTTGCCTCAGTCGTCCTATATCAATTCTTCATTCACATATTCAATCAAGATATACTCTAAAACATTTGAAAATATGTTTTTGTATCTCGACAATATTTCAGTCGAAATTCATATATATATATATATATATATATATACACATATATTTTTATTATATATATATCAAATGTTCACTTAAATGGTGTCGAAATATAATAACGTGATTTATTTCGACAAATCAAATTATGCCTCGATGTTAACAAAACGTAACAGTGTAACAATAATATTAATAGAAATAATATATAACAACCGTTCTCTAGGGAAGCAGATATATTTTGCACTGACGAATGGAGAAATCGAGAATTCGCCGCTGGCACGAGACCCCTCAATTAAGCGACCCGGCCGCACTCCCCTGACGATGCGGAATACGGCGTCGATAGTTCCACAAAAGGTTTTTCAAAAAGGAAAAAAAACGAGTGGAACCAAGTCGTCTATTAATGACAAAAAATTTTACCTCCGCACCTTGTAAGTCAATAACCCTCATAATAGCAAAATATTTCATATTGATTGGTTGAAAGTATTATTAAACGGCAAATTGAGAATGATAAGAACTTCCCTAAGTTTGCGATCACTTTAAAAAATTGAAACCTCTTTTGTTATGTCAGAATAATTTATCGTTTGTTTTTCTTTCTCGATTATTAAAAAAAAAAGTTATCATATAAATTATTTTTTGTTTTATTAAACATATATAATGTTTTCCTTTTAAAAAGAAGTACCATCCAAGCTTACGCTCTTTTTGAAAAACGACTTGTCAATTTTAACGGAATCATATATTTATTTTAAGGAAAATTTTGATTGGAAAATTCCATTGGAATTGGAAAATCAAAGTTTTAAGGCGTCAAGTAAGTTGTAACTTAGAGGTAAAAATAATATTTTAGTTCGCTGTTTCCGCAACCTAATTCCGAACCCTTGAATTGATGATTTTTTTCTTGAAGAATGTGTTGATTCTAAAATTCTAAGAAGATTACCTAAGTTACAAAAGAAAGAGTTGTACCTTTGAGGTAAGAAGAATGTTTTAAATAGCTAGCAGAGTCACTGTTTTCAAACTTTATGAACTCACCACTCAAAAAAAGTCTCACAATAAGGGTTATTAAGTAGCCGTAGACTGCCCACTGCATCGGCCTTCCCGTAGGAGAATTTTGCTCTTTATTACCTTGCTGGGCAAGCGTGGTGCAATCACAGAGCGTAGCTTCACATTAGCAATGCTGCCTAGCCATCTTCGGCCTGATGCATTTCGGGTACGTTGATTCACCATGCAAGGTCGTGAGAAACCGGCATAGTAGAATAGTAGTAGGGGGAGGCCCCTGTTTCAGGTGTTGTAAGAGGTGAATAAGGTACCTAAAACTACTGATGACGGTATACCTATCTACAACAGTGTAGCTCAAATGCACAGGGTGGGATGGGCAGCAGCATCTCCATCGTGAAAGCTGCGCTCAGCGACTGCTAACACGCTTGCCCAGCGCGGCAAATGAGCTATGGCTTTGTTGGGGAGGCCTACATACAGAAGTGGATTTTAAATGGTTGAAATGATGATGATGATAACAATGATCTTTCGATTTCGGTACCTTAGTCGCCTTTCACGTTGCTATGTCAATCAATATCCGTCAATAAGGCTACTGAGATGTATTATGGTACATGCACCTAGTCAGTAGCATTCTTGCCGATAATGATTATGAACGATGCAAAGATTACCACGTGTGCCCAGCGCAGCAATTGTGGACTCAATGTCTTCTTTTCTAAGTTAAGTTTTTAATGTTCTACAAGTGCCATGGTTATGATGAACTTACGTCAAAGAACTTTATAGCAAAAGTAAAGCACCATTCGCTATAGCCAGTATATGTAGACACAAAATTATCTGTCTCTACTAATTATTATTATTAAAGAACCCCGTTTGAACTCAAGTCGGCCTATGCTCTATATTCACCCATAAGAATGTTATTACCTTCAAAAAGGGGCAATTCAAAAATTGATTTATAATTATTTTGTACTTAGTACTCGGATGAAGAATCCAACTGCCCTTATAGCGCAAATGGTAGTAACCATGTACGCCGCAGCTCGTGTGTTAAATTCCCACTCAGAAAAAATATTTATATGACGATATTTGTGTTTTTTCTGTGTCTAGGTATTTAATATACGTATTTAAGTATATATATTTGACATTTCCCTGTTGTCTGATGTTCGTAACACAAGTGCTTTAGGCGACTTATCTCGGAGTCAGGTCAATGTGTGAGATATTGTGTGAATTCATTTATTATTATTTTAAGAAATGTAAAATAAATTAAAGAAATCGAACAAATAATATCACGCTTGAACAATTAGGTCACTATCGAAAACGAATTGCGTGAGGAAACCGAAACAACAAACAATGAATTATGTATAAACCTCTTTTTGTGGTCTACAAAAACAGTTTTGTTATTAGACGTAAACGTTTTGTCAGAAAATACTAAATAAATGTATGATTATTATGTATCAATAAATAAAATTGTATTGTAAATATTTACCATCAATAAAAATATATTCGAGTTTTATTTTAATATTTTTTATCGATTCTTGTTATGAATTATTAATAATAACTACTAGATATGATGAATGTTTATTCTATTTTTACATAAAACATATGAAAATTCTATAATTAATAATAAGTAATAATTTACAAATATATCCTATGATTATTTCATGTTTTAATCAATCATTAGCCGTGAGGTACCGGCAGAATAGAATAGTACCTCCCGCTGTGTCTTAGGAGTGGTGTCTTAGGAGGCGACTAAGGTACCAGAACCGACAGATGGCAGTATATTTATGCAAAAAAGTCAGTTCAAATGTACAGGGCGAGAATGGGCAACAGCTTCTGCATTGCGAAAGCTGTTCTTTGCAATTGCTAACACGCTTGCCCAGCGCGGCAATTATGGGCAACATACAGGGGGTTTTTGGGTAGGCCTATGTCTAGCAGTGGATTTTTAATGCCTGGTATGATGAATCCTTGATTATTCCTGCTTATCTCATAACTATCATTTAACATGAGACATCTTATACAGAGATAGTTTCCAGTATCTTACTCTCACCTATTTCTACCGCCAAATAGTTCGCATTGCTGTGAATGCCAGTTTTAAGAGTGAGAGAAGCAGTGAAATTACTTGATAGACATGATATCTTCAAGTCGCATCGCGTTAGTGATATCTTAGTGATATTACGAGTATATAAGGGCTGCAGAGACGCTTACTATCTTGCGGACTTTATGTTTGTTTGTTGGCCTGGTCTAATAAAAATCTTACCACTATTTACATGGGATTACCAATTTTTATTGGCATATTTTAAATACTTTCCTTGTTACCACCACATTTATTAATAACTTTATAAATAATTTTTAACGTACGTCACCTATAATGTTTAAGAATGTCTTTAAACCAGTCTTTCAAAGGTAAATACTAGCTGTTAAATTAACCTTCAACTTATAAATCACATCTGTTTTATACGCCCAAGCCATCTCAACGTTTTCTTATAAATTTAAACATTATGTTTTATATCTTATCACTCTTTTATAGAGATATTCAGTCATTATTAGGGTCAACATAATTTAACGGAATTTACCTTTAGTAAATAATAAGTGGATGTTGTGTGAGCAGATATCGCGTTTGGCTGGGCATCTTTATCATTTTCTTCTACAAGTAAAAAATAAGCATGTTATAAATTGCGGGAAAAAAATCTTAATTTAAAACGTTTAAAAACAAAAATAACAACAGAGTTTGTAAAATCAGTCACGTACAATTTATAACTAATAAAATTTTTTCCCAAAGTTTATTTAAACAATAAAATAAAAACGAATTGCCTTCCAGAGAATAGCAACGTTTAAATTTTACTGAAATTTCTTATGTTCAACGATTTGATTATCTTGCGATGACTTTACGAGCGTATTATTTTCACGAAATATTGTTAATAGTATTTTTTTTTTAATTAAACTGACCCGACGGCACAGATGGCCGTGGTTCTATCTTATGCGTCAAGGGCCGGGGGTACGATCCCGAGGTACCGAGGGAAAACATTTATATGAGGTCATTTGTGTTTGTTCTGTGACTGGGTGTTTCAAATATGTATTTAAGTATCATATTTGTGATCCCTCTTTTTTCTGATATCCGTGATACAATAGCTTTAACTGACTTAGTTTGGAGTCCGGTCTATGCATGAAACACCTTTTAAATTATATTTGAAGTTATAGTACAATTTTTACCGTCATTTGACGTTGTAGAAAGCGATGTATCAACTTTATTCATCTTAATTTATATAGTCTGAATTTTATTAGTATATAAATTAGACTTATCATGTTCAATTTCAAAAAATTCAAAGTTGTACATTCTCAAGAAGAACACCTTCGCATCCCATAAAACACGAGGTAGACCTTATAAAAAAGGTTGTCTGCATTGGAAACTTACTCTCACCTAATTATACTGCCTAATAGCAGTGTTCGCATTGCTGTGTTCCACTCTGGACGGTTAGAGAGGCAGTGAGTTTACTGTGTAATGTGGCAAAATATTCTCAAATCACAAGGTTGGCAACGCGTTAGTGATATCTTTGTGATATAACGAGCGTCTATAGGCTGCAGTGACGCTTACTACCACGCGGACTGTATACTTGTTTGTCAATTTAGTCCAATTAAAAAAATATATAAAAACAAAAAACACACTTTCGTTGCATCTAAAAAAACAGACGCATTTATTGTTTAAATATTGCTATGGGATTACTAACAATCAACGGCAGAAATGGAGCCGCCATTTCTAAAACCATTAGGGGATGTGGTCATCGAGGCGAAATCGTTTCATCCATACTGGAATGGCTGCCTCAATCAATCTTCTATTCATATAGGTTTATCGATTAATTCTCCCATTGATTGTGAGATATTGATAATGGAAAGGATGTATATTGTCCAATCGGGTCGAACTAACCCGACTTAGAAGTTTATAATCAGTGTAAATATTTTAATTACGTTTCCTTGTAGAAGATCCATTGAATACAAAAGATTTTTTGGAATATTATTTGACAAACTCATATAATATGAAATTCAGTTACATTACAATATATTTTCATTTTAAAAGATTTGATATATGATATATATCATATGTATTTATTGCGCTTATTTACACAAATATGTATGTGACGTTTATCTATTTTGTATGTATATTGTCTGCACCTCTATATATATATATATATATATATTTTCTGTTTCATATAATAGTTGACTGGGAAATAATGCCAGCTGGCATAAAGTTGGCCATTTGTACATTTTGTAATATTTTGTGCAATTAAGTCTTAATAAATAAATATATCGAGCATTTAAAAGCCGGTTTAGAAAGGATGGTTAAATAAAGAACATAACAATCAGACCTGACTTCGAAATAAATAAGTTATAGTACTGTTACGAATATCTGACAATACAGATATAACAAATAGAATACTTAGATACATATAAATAACACTCAGACACAGTACAAATACAATTATTTATCATACGAATGTTTATCCTGGGTGGTGGTTGAATCCACGACACTTGGCGCATAAGATGATATTACAATCATCGGCGTCATTGGGCTTGTCAATCTAAAATATGAACAATAGATTCTGTACTTATTTCACGGTATGGGTTTTGATCTAACCTAATTACGGATTCTTTATAAAAGGAGAACTTGACTGATTGCCAAATAGACAGACGAAAGATATTGAGTGGTGAAGACTTGCAAATGCCTTCTTTGAAATTAATAAAGACAAGGCCAACGGCACGAATGTTATCTATTTTATTAACCACAGGTCGGTTTGATCCGCACCCAGATAATATATTAATATTATGAAAGTGTTTATATACATTATTTATTACTTATATACATTTTAATATACATTATTTATATACATTTAAGTATTTTATTTATAATTCCATCGTTGTCTGATATCTGTAACAATAAAGTACTTAAAGCTTTTTTTCTCGGACTTAGGTCAACGTAAGAGATATCATGTGAAAAAAAATTAAACTGAACACAAAATATATATCTAAAATATTTGCTCTATTTCTGGGTATTATTTGTATGTATCTAAGTATTTTATTTGTAATTTATCCGTGCTTAAAGCTACTTATCTCAGAGTCAGGTCAACGTATAAGATTTCGTATGAAAAAAAACACTAGGAGGGATTTCACGAAATCTCTATGTGGGCGTCTGTTATTTAGTTAGCTTATTAGAAATTTGTTAGTCATTTTGTACAGAACAGGAACATCAATGAGTATCCCAGTGATGTATATTTTTACGACTTATCTTACGTCATGTCAGACGGGCCCGATAGCGCAGATGGTAATCTTGTCTTGTGCGCCAAAGGTCGTGGGTTCGATCCCCACCCCGGACACATATATACATACTGATATTTGTTTTTTCATATTTCTTTTTAAAAACATGTATTTTACATACGGTGTTTTACCAAGTTTGGCATCCAGTTACTTCCCACAGTAAAATTATCTTTGAACTTATCAAATGAATATGAACGCTTTAGAACCTTGTCACAGTAATCTGTACTATTAGATCATAGGATGTTTATGTTCATAATTTGAAACCTTGTCGCTATAATTTTGACAAGGTTCCAAATTGTGTTACATTTGAGGTCGGCTATATCGTTTCTTATACTACTAGCGACCCGCTGCAGCTTCACACGGGTGCAATAAGGAGGAGGAAATATGCTATATATATTGTCAAGAAATTTGCAAACCTTTTTCAAATACTTTTTTTTGGTGTATAATACTGTAGAACATTTAGTCTAACTCGACGGGTTCAGCCAGCGTTAGTAAGTAAGTAATGTAAGTAAATGTAATGCAAAAAATTTGTTTAATTACGCCATTACATTAGAAAACTCTAAAATTAACAGTGTGTTTCTAGCATATTGTACATGTAACAGATATTATAAACCTTGTTCTTGAATCCCCCCATCTATTGAAACCGCATTAAAATCCATTGCGTAGTTTTAATGATCTAAGTGTAAGCTGGGGACAGACAGACAGCAGACAGCGACTTTATTTTATACTATACGTATGTATTTATCTCAGATTACTTGCGAATATGTAATGAGACTATTCTTAATAATATATTGCTTAGAAAAATTATTTGTTATAAGTTATTATTGATAGTACAAAAAAAGTAGTGTTGGCCAATAAGTCAGCAAGCATTACAAGAAAAAAATAAGGTATTATATGTTATCTTTTCTATCATATACGCATTCATTACTTGCACTAAATATACTCTTTTAACGGCAACCATTCCGTGCAAATCGCGTTTTTAATCCGTTAAAAGAGTCCTTAGTTTTATTATAAGTTATTTGTTCCTATTCCAAATAACACCCCAAAGATCATAGTATGTCAAACGTCATAAGAACAGGAACCCCGTGTAAAGTTCAATTGAGTGATTTCTATACAATCAAATAAGCTACAGAGTTGTAAGATATCGGCAGAGTTGAATAGTACCTCCCTTGTACCAGATGTCGTAACAGGTCACAAGGGTTCCGACAGATGGCGGTGGATCCATCCTACACAGGGTATATCAAATGCATATGGTGGGCATGAGCAACAAGCTTGGCCAGCGTGGCAATTATGAGCGAAATTTCTTCGACTTTCATTGGATGAAATGATGATGATGAAATCGTGATGCTGACATGAGCCAGTATATTGAAAAATGATAATAACCTTCAATAAATGTAAAAATATGTTGGGTATTTGTAAACAAAACCCTGAATAAGACAAATAATTTTCGTACAGAGTTTATGAAGTGAAGGTACCCCGGTGTGGAAGAAAGGAGGGGGGAATGGTACAAGTTTGAAAAACGTTATTGATCAGTGGTCGGGTAACCGCGGCCTGCGAACTTCTTTCTTCCGGCGTCCGATAGTCTTGTAAATAACTAGGAAACTCGGCTCTAATTTGCAAGGCGTTTATTGTTGGCCTAGTGTTCGTATTATTCTGCCAAAACCAGTACTTCTAGACAGTATTATATTCTTGGACAGGCCCGATTACACATTTTGTAGTGCCTACGTAGTAACATAAGTTATTATTTATTTGTTGCAAGAACACATTATTTTGTTTTATTTGTAGAGCAAACAGTGGGTATTTATACATATTAATAATATTAAGGTTTATATTATTAATCTGTATTTTATGACGGGCCCGATGGCGCAGAGTGGTAGTGACCCTTTCTTATGTGCCAAGGGTCGTTGATTCGATACCCACCCAGGACCAATATTTATATGATGATATTTGTATTTGTTTTGTGTCTAGGTGTTAAATATATGAATCAAACTATTGTGACGTGCCTTGATATACCAGCAGAGTAGAATAGTACCTGCCACTGCACCAGGTGTCGTAAGAGGTGACTAATCTATCTAAAAACAGTGTAGCACAAATGCACAGGGCGGGGATAGGCAGCAGCGTCTCCATTGAGAAAGCTGCGACTGCCGCCACGCTTACCTACCGCAGCAGTTATGAGCAAAAAACCTCCTTTCTTGGACAGACGTATGTCCAGCAGATGATAATTTTATATTTGTGATTCCTCTGTTGTCTGACATCCGTAAAGTGTTTAAAGCAACTTATCTCGAACTTATATAATTATGTGAGATTAGTATTGAGAATTTTATAAGTATTTATTATAAACTTATTAATCTGTCAAATGTTGTAACAATAGTCTAAATAAGGTCCTAAATAAGTCTCACAGTGATCTTTAAGCAAGGTTTCCTCGGGATTTACGCTACACTATTTGTTCTAACATCTCCAAGGTGAATGCCTGGATCCGTCCGACAGCCAGATAGATTTATAACTTGGTCCCCTTGTTCCCGTTTCTCTTATAGGGTTGTGTGCAGTCACATCGCGATCGATGTAGACTGAATTATCAAGGTTGTCGGTACGATGTCCTTAGATTTTGTGGGGTTACGTTTTTTAAATCGTATCGATTGGATATGGTATACGTATTGATTTACTAATGATTACTTATTTTATAGTATATCGCTCTATAACTAACTTTGACAGGATATATATATATATATATATATATATATTTATATGCCCCCTATGCATTTAAGTATTATATTTGTGATTCCTCTGCTATTTGATGTCCGTAAAACAAGTGCTTTAACCGACTTATCTCGGAATCAGATGTGTTGTGTAAACTTATTATAAAAGAGTACAATAAACAAATTTTAATTTTATAAAAAAGGGATCTTAGTGAAATTACTGGGTGTATGTGACATTGCTAGTGATATCCTTGTGATAATACAAGCGTCTATAGCGTATCATCGAAAAATTCTTATACCTGTTAGCTGACTTTATATTATAAAAAACTTATCCAATCGAGATTGATTTTTAGATAATTGTAATAAAGAAAAATGCAATTTAATGGTGTATCAATAATACCTACCTTAACACAAGGTCCCTCATTATAAATAAAATGCATTTAATAAAAGAATCTCATTCATCTTTTTTGGTTCTTAGTTTCTAAAAAATAACAGATTTAGCAATTTCCATTTGCTTGCAATTAAGTTGTGCATTCTGAAACGCTCGTGTTTTGTTTTATGATAAACGTTTGATATTTAATATTCACAACGTGTTGAGGTTAATTGTATTATTCTGTATAATTGTAGTACAAAGTGCGCTGTTTTTAGATTAAAATAAAGATACAAATTTTAGGTTAATCTAGAATTACTACCTTACTATAATTACAAATATAAAAGTGTGTGTTAATTCAATCGCCAGAAGTTAAAATTCTTGCGTTTTTGATATGAAACTGTATAAATTTATCATTAATTATAAAGGTTTCATATTTAAATACCTCGTTAAGACAAATCGGAGCTCATTTTTTAAATAAAATATCTCTCTACTTCTCATCCCTTCTACTGAAATATTTACTAGATATTTATTTTAAACAAAAAATATAATAAATTAAATATCTGATGATCACAAACACACAATATCACAATCTCACAAACAATATTATAGTAAATCTCAAACGGAAATTTCTACAATAGGAATGGAAACCTAGTCTTTGTATCATTCATCAAGTGTTTTGAGTTACAATAATTAGTACAGAAAAACAGCAATAAATTAAAGCCTTTGAAATTGTGAAATCAAACACGTTCCGTGTTAATAAAACCGAGTTTCAGACGGACGACGTAGCGAGACTAGAAAGTCAGAAATACAGGGGTTCACTCATTAAGGCTTGCTTTGTTGCCGTTCGCCAAAGCGCCTACCTACAAAATAGTTCATTTCCCCATGTATGGGTCTATTTTACACCAGTGGTTGTACACATAATTTATGTTACTCGCGTCTTGTTTTTCGGTTTATATACATATATTCTCAAAAAGACACATTATATACATCAATACATACGTTATTCATGTTCCTTAAGATATTACCAAATTTTATTTAACGTGTAAAAGTGCACGATCCATTTCACAATGAAAAATATAATTGTGACAAATAGAATCAATGTAAATATAAAAAGCTGTCGATTATTATTCTCAAAGAAACTTAATTGTTGACGATATCTCTAAGAAATATTTCAATATGGAATGTATGAATATATTAAATCCAGTTCATTGCAAAACTTTTCCAGTAACTATACCATTTGCATTACATTTGTATCAAGGTCAACAAATTTCCCAAATAACAATGCACCGCCTGCACTTATACTTATTATAATGAAGTACTCACGTGTCCGACATCGCATGAAATCCACGTTAATACAGCCACAATCCAGTGCATCCACCGCACAAACACACACCCACACACTGCAACACAAAACTGCACTTCAGCACTTGAGGGTTGTATTATCGAAACACGGCGGGGCCGGGCGTCGCGTCCCTTCGGCGCGTTTGATCAGACTGAGCCGGGGAGCGCGCGGGGGAGGGGGGCAGGCGCCGCGCAGGCGGGAAGCTCTCAACCCTCCCGTGCCACTATTGAGACTATTTTTCTGTTTTTGGATCATCCACTCATCTTCTCTGATTTAGAGTGCAAAAGAGCAATATCAAATCGGCGGCAGCTTTGCGGATTCGCTTTTTAAATTTTCTCTATGTGAACCATTTTACGATCAATTCGAACGTGATGTAGTAAATTGCGTTCTGTTTTTTATGCATTCACTATAATTTGCACTTGCAAAAGTCTATATTTAATATAGGGACGGGCTTGTTGGCGCAACCAGTAGTGTAACTATCTTGTGCGCTAAAGTTTTTGGGTTCAGTTACCACCACGATAAATATTTATGTGATAATTGTTCATTAAATCTGTATTTTTATACTATGTTTGTGTTCTTCTGTTGTCAAATGTATGTGACGTAAGTGTTTCAATTATATGACGGTAATGACTTGGTCACAAAATATTAGGTGTTTTTGCCATGTTGAAATGTTGCTTTGATTTTCTTTATCTTGCTCGTGAGAAGAAATAACCACGAGTGAGAAGTTGTGGAATGAAGCACTGTAGATTTTTTTTATTAGCAATTGAGATCAGAAATGATTCAGGCGTTAATTTAGCTTTTAGATAACATATTTGGGGCGCTAAATAGCTGTGCTACTAACACAGTTATTTAAAAGGAAGAAAGAAGAAAGAAAATAATTAATTACCGCAAAATAAATAATTTAAAACATTACAAACAATTAATACAATACAATAAGTGGCACGTAAATAAGAAAAATGGTAAAATAAGCGGAGTATACAAAACAAAACTAAGATGAGAAGATTACTATCAATTAGGTGCCTATCTCAGCATAAGTTGCAGCGGCATCGCGTATGATGCCACAGCAGTGCTGGTCTTCCAACAGGACTCAATAGTGACGCCTGTAGGATGAACAATTAAAAGAGAGAACATATTTAACAGTACAGAAACCTATAGCTGTGATCCAGTTGAGATAGGCAGTGAAATTACTAGGAAAGGTGACGTATTTTCGATCGAGGTTGGTTGCTAGTGATAACTTTCATGAGCGTCTATAAGCTACAGTGAATCTTACTAACACAAGAATATATATTTCTTGACTGACTTGGTCTAAAGATATTCCAAAAACGGTTGCCGCAAGTTAACCAAAACGATGGACTAAAAATATAACCATCATCAAACCAGTCATTGGAAATCCACTGCTAGATATAAGCTTCTCCAAGGAAGGAAGATTTTTGCCCATAATTGTCGTGCTGCAAGCGGCAGGCGTGTTGGCAATCACAGAGTGCAGCTTTCGCGACGGCGATGCTGCTGCCCATCCTTGCCCTGTGCATTTAAGCTGCACTGTTTCCGATGGATATAATTCCATCTGTCTCTGGAACCTTAGTCACGTCTTACGACAACTGGTATTATTCTCCTCTGTCGGTACCCTTCTTTAATGCTGGAGTCCAAAACAGTAAAGGCGTCTATTTTTAAGCTTTTATTAGAATACAAATGGAAACTTTGGAGTGAATGCTCGGAACCAGATTGCCTTTTTCGCATCATCCTAATTGGTTACGGTGTGTCATCTTGCTATATTTAATTTCTTGTATTTTGTCCATTATTATTTTTAGTTCATTATCTTTTACTAGTTTTATGGTATTTATTGGTCAACTTTATGCAAAGTTTGTCTTTATATATTGACAATATATGAATGTCTTTTTATTGACTTCTTGGGTAATCTAAAAGCAAATATGATTGTCATACAAGAATAAAAAATCAGATCCAAATAAATTTTGGAACTATGAAAGATAATGAAATCGGAGGAAACAGGCATCTTCGAAGAGATAAAATAAACTCGTTCAAAAATACTTTATTACAGATGCTGTTTTTGTTATCACGCCAAAAATAGAAGGGTGGAATAAATAGCAGCTCAGGTGTCAAAATCGAGCGGGAGTCAAAATGATAAAAAGGGTGCTTTGAGACCCATTCAGTCATGTTAACTAAAATACAAAAATAAACTCTTGAAAAAAATTAACAAGTCCGATGGCACTGATGGTAGAGTTCTGTCTAGTGCGCCAAGGTACGTGGGTTCGAACCCTATTCATAACAAATATTTATATAAATATATTTAGGTTTGGTTTATGTCTAAACTATATAATCTAATAACTATATATTTGTGATTCCTCTGCTGTCTTATATCCGTTACTTAAGTGCTTTAAGCGACTTATTACAGAATCAGGTCAGTGTATAAGATAATTTATCATTGCATAGCAGTACGTTTGCCAAGGCATGGAATTGTTTGATTATTCTGATTTTCTACAAACAATACATACCTATAAAATAAATATGGCTTACAAATTATCCGGAAACAATTGAAGGTCCTATGACGGATATGGTCGTGATCCTATTTGCGGGTCAAAGTTCGTAAATTCGATCCCCACTCAGGACTGTTTTTTTATGATAATATTTATATTTGTTCTGTGACTGGGGTGTTGAATAAATGTATTGACCTAATATATGATTTCTGATTACTCTGATATATGCTGTCCGTAATACAAGTGCTTTAAGCGACTTATCACGGAGTCAGATGCTGTGATAAAAAGTTGTAAATTTAAAAATTGAAATTTATAAATTGAAATAGTCTACGCCAAATAACTCAATCATTGTTTGGACACATAGTACGTGCACTTAGATTTTTGTAGGTACTTAATACTTATTAACAAATACGTTATACGGATACTATCTTCGATTACTAACTGTGCTTTACTGAGAGATTCACAGCGGAGAGTACCTCTACCCATTGCAAATACCAATAGCATCGATGCGGCCGGATCTAACCCATTCTCTTTAAACCAACATCCAGCAAGTAACTACTACTTAAGTTAAGATCTGTTTGTAACGACCGCTTTTGAGTAATAGACGGCATGCGTTCACATCACGTGACATTCGCAGATTCCGTAGTTGGGTTTTTGTGTGGTTTTGACAGCAGCAAATTAACACATATTATTTAAATTTGAGCGTCTGTTCGTCATATTAAAATAACCATTAAACAACTTTTTACTGAATTATCGACGGACTCGGTGGCTCAGGTGGTAGTGGTGGCGTAGATCCTATCATGTGCGCCACGGGTCGTGAGTTCGATCCCTACCCAGGACAAATATTTATATGATGATATTTGTATTTGTCCTGTGTCTGGGTTTTGAATGTATGTATTTTAGTATTATATTTGTGATTCCTCTGCTGTATGATGTCCGTGACACAAGTGATTTTAGCGACTTACCACGGAGTCAGGTCAATGTATGAGATGTTGTGTGAATATGTATCTATATGAACTTATGCATGATTACTTAGACTATATAATATCACGCTACGACTATTAAAGCGAAGCACCAAACGGGCGAAAATTGGAAGATAGTCGTTGTCAAAGACTAAAGAACCAGGGCTGATAGATGGTGGTATATCCATCTGAAACTTCACATCATAAATATTGCTGGGTGGGGATAGGCAGCAGCATTCTAATTGTAAATTGCTCTTTGCAATTGTCACCAGACCTGCCCAAGGGTGGCCTATATTCAACAATAAATTTTATATAGCTGACGATTTTGATGATGATGGTGTTGCCCAAAGTTCCACGCAGACGAAGTCGCGGGTATAGCTAGTTAGCAATTTAATTCATTCAAAAAAGATAGAAAAATATGTTTGGAAATGAGCTTCATATCTTACATTTGGGAAATTCCAGGGGACTGCACAAGTTTGATGCAGTAGTTTCTAGTTAATTGCCCTGAAAATAGAGAAATGCAGGTTTCTATGCCTAACAAGAGAAATAAAATGATTAAGGAGTTTAAAAAATATGTAGTTTGACAGATTTTAGAAATTGTATAATAAATGTGCATATTCTATTGGAAATGAATAAAAAATCCTTGAATATTTAAAAATATGTGCAACTGACTTTGCATGGGTGCAATGAGAATAGAAAATGGTTTTTGAGGAGTAATCCCTAAGTGTGTAAAAAAATTAGTCCTTTTTTACTATATTTTGCATGTATTATATATATAAATATTCATCTTAAATAATATTATCTATTTATAAACTGCATCAAAATCCGTTGCGCTATTTTAAACATCTAAGCAAACATAAAATTAATTAAATTACATAAAATACAAATTACCATTAAACCTGCAAAATAATAATGCATAATTGTCTGGACTAAATGCACAGTTATAAAATCTTTGAACGTGTCATTACATTTGGACCGTGCCGAAGCTCCGTTAAAAGCAACGAAACCTGTCATTGTTCGAGCAAGTGACGTCCAATTGGCTGACGGGAGTTCGAATACGCGTAGCGCTCGTGCGAGATTTCCTGTGAACATTACAGTTATAAATTGTAGTTCCAATATACTGTAGCTAGCAACACCCTACGGTTGAACTGCGTTGGTTTGTGAATTCAGTCAATGAATTTTGAAAACCTTTTTTTTTTGCTTCCCTCCATTATAACATGAACACTTGTGAAAAATAAAAGCTTCTAACCCTTATAGTTTAGGCTCAATGCAGATTTGTCAGTCAGTTTTTTATTTAAATGTAAAGATAAATAAATATGAAAGTGACCAGTGACTTTTGATCATACATACCCCTCTAGATTTCCGCTGTATTCATTCAAGTGAGCTTCACATTAAATAGCGTTCTAAGGTAACATTACCTTTCGGAAATCATTCCGGCGAGCAAATAATAAGGGTTTGCTGAATTTCTTAGAGATTTGTGCTGGCAAGTTGCATTTAGTCATTTAAAAAAGAAACCAACAAGCAAACACTTTTAAATTTATATTTTACAGCGCCCCGTGTAAGTTGTAAAACTTTCATACTAACTTTGCATTCCCTTTTTACACTTTTAAGGTATGATTTTCCAAACAATAATCACATGTGTTTCATGAATTTCAATAAAGAACCTTTTTACTAAATTTCATTCAAATTTCTTTAAAAATAGAAAAGTTTCATTGTAACTGTGTACCCCCGTTTTACCTCTTTGGGGGGTGAAATTACAAAAATCCATTTTTAGTGCTCTATAAAATTATAAAAAATCTCTATGTAAAATTTTGAGATTCTAACCCCTACAGTCTAGACCCTGCGTTGACATGTCAGTTTTTCAGTCAGCCAAATCAGTCGTCTCCTATTATATGTATAGAAGATATGAATATCGACTGGACAATCTGAGCCAAAGATAGCTTTTAAATTAGTCTTACAGCCTCGTTATATAGTCGTACGCTAGTTCTCTGATATGTGTTATACACAGTACCAAGGCGTTTGCGAAGCAATCAATCCAGACTTGTAATAAGCAAATGTTGAAAACTCGTGAATATTAAGTGTTTTCCGGGGCTAATTTTCAAGAAATTCACAGCAAAACTTCCTTCCGTCAAGTTCTTATTAAACAGCCCGCGTAAGGCTGGCTGCAAGCTCGCGGCTTCATGAAAATATTATCTTTGCTATGTAAATATATACTATCTATTAAACTTACTTAAATAGTATAATATAAAATATTATACTATTTAAGTTTCCGGTTTTCTAGCAAATCTGTAATAAACCTTCACTAGTATTAAATAATAATTATAGTACTCTTTATTACAAAATACATAAAAAAGAAATGGAAACAAATAAAGAAAAAAAGACAGTACCTACAATAGGCGGCCTTATCACATATAACAATCTTCAGGCATCCTTTGCATAAAAAACAGAAAATAATTTGGTAGATTGAGGTGTACTTAAAAAAAATTAATAAAGCTAAATTACAATTTAATTATAAATAATAATATGTGTTGTTTACGTTATCACGAATTTGAAACCTCTAAAATTATAATTATTGCTCTACTCTATTATGTATGTGTTATACATAAAATATCAACTTTCTTGTGAATGACTCTATATATAAATAAAGTGAAGCTGACCGTCTGCTAAAAATATCAACAAATGGCTTATAATTTATAAGGATGAACAATTTTAATTTTAGCACAGGAGTTCAATTTACATGTACGGAGTACTATGTAACGTTTTTTGAAAATTTACCGCCGGGGTAAATTCTTCTGGCTTCTGTTATATTATACATATATATATATAAAAAAACGAAAAAAAATCGTTATATTGTATGACGTAAACTTAGATCTTTTTCGGAAAGAGTTTCTTACTACGTATTGTAATTGAGGTGGCTGCTATGCCAAACGGAGTATTCGCTTGCACCTAAAAAAGAGTTTTTGCTCTAAGGTAACCAATATGCTGATGATAAATTATTTTATCATCATTATAGCAGCCGTAGATAGTCCACTGCTGGACTTAGGCATCCCCAAAAAGAGGGAATTTTGCCCATAATTGCCGCGCCGGGCAAGCGTGTCGGCAATCGCAGAGCAAAGGGAATGTTGCTGCCTATTTCCGCCGGTGGGATTGATAAATTATTTAATTTTATTAAATGCCTTTACTATTTGTAATAAAATAACTCTAGGCTCAAAATGGGAACCATGTTCGATTTTTTTGTCGTTTTAAAGCCGTTAAAATAATTTTGAAATAAGTTTCATTCAAATCATTATAGTAGTAATTGGGTTAAAGACAAATCTGTGTGAAGCGTTTGTATTTTTAATATTAGATTAATATTTTCTAAACGAACGGATGTAGACACCCTTGACGTTTGATTTGTTTTCAATTGTGCGCAGATTTCAAAAGTACAAGGCTGAAATAAATTGTAAAGACAAGAAATTTTGAAGTAAAAAAAATGTGTTTGTGTTAAATGACATTAAGTATGATTTAATTTTAGTTTGAATTATATTTTGGTTTAGTGGGTAAGTGAGATTGAAAATTTGTCGAATTTTTAAGTAAGTCTGCTATTAATTTAGTTATATAAAAAAGTTTATGCAATTAATTTATAGGTAAGTAAAAAAGCCAACTTAAAATAGCTCAACAAGCTATGGAGAGGGCAATGAATAGATTCGTAACAGAACCAAAGTTGAACGGCGACATTGAACGGCAGATTAGTCAGTTCAAGAGACAGTGGGCAGGGCATTTGATACGCAGAACCGATGGCCAATGTTCTGGAATGGAGACCACGCACCGGCAAGCGTAGCGTAGGGCATCCACCCACAAGATAGACAGACGATCTGACTAAAACCGCAGGATCGCATTGGACACAGGCCGCATACAACTGGTTCTATCGAAAATTACTCGGGGAGGCCTATGTACAGCAGTGGACGTCTTATGGCTGATATGATGAAGATGATATAAAAAAAAACATAAACCAAAAATGAGTAATTTATGACTTGATACTATAATAAAATTCAGTTATATAAAATTATGTAGCTGCTCTAAAAGAAATCATTTTTAAATAAAAGTTAAAAAGAAAGACAACCTGAATAATGCTGTAGTTAAGAACGCTAGTTGAGACGTAGGTTTGTTTGTTTTCACAGAAACTGAATGTGTATTTGATTGGGGTGTTTCTGACTACCATAACATTAACTAAATAAGTTTCGCTTTGGCGGCAAAACAATGTATGGGATGTTAAATTTATTTTGCTATAGTACCTCCTTTTGTATCAGGTTTCGTAAGAGACGACAAAGGTAGCGGAAGCGACAGACCGCGGTATATCTATCCGAAATAGCGCAGCTTAACTACTAGGGTGAGGATGGGCAGCATTATTTTCGCCACGAAGTTGCGCTCTATGATAGCCACCACGTCTGCCCTACAACTACTATAGTGAACACAGGTCACAGTTATAAAAACATTATACAGGCATCACAAATACAAAGAACAAGACTAATCCAAACCGTAGGTACACGGAAAAATTGTGTACAGTGGTTGGCGTAAAGTTTCCAAGAGTAGTAAAAACAACCATCTATTTAAATTTATTATTTCATCTAAAAAACAAGAAGCTTGTAAAGAAAAAAAACAAGACATATACGGTGGGTAATAGATAATATAATGTAAACCACAAAGAGTTATAAACCTACCCAAAGAAGTAGGTTAAAAAGTTAAATAAAAAAATAAATAAACATATTGAAGTATGAAAGGTAAGCGTTTAATTTGAGCTGGAGTCAAACATTGAGGAGAAGGATTTTTATAAATATTATTGAGCAATTAAATTTTAGCAATTACTATAACTTTAAAACGGTTTTTTTGGAGGGAAACGTTGACTGGGATATGTCTGTTACGGCTTTAAATACAAGTTACGATAAAAAAGCATTTTTAACAAAAGTGTCGCTTACGTTAATTTGGCAGTAAGATAGGTTTGGTAATCGTGCTGCCTTCATAAAATAAAATAAAAAAAAACTATTATCTCAACATTTCTATTGCCGAATTGCCCGAATTCCCGGTAACTTATTTACACACAAGTAGTAGGGAATAAAGTAGCAAGTGCGTAAATTAACTTATCGAGATTAATTGGGTCCGCATTTCTGAGAGAGTGTGGCAGGACACGCGAACCACTCACGCTACGAGCCCTTGGCGAGGACCATTAAATGATCCTCTATTCATAACTTCTAAAAATGGCGATATTGCCAGCGCTTTAGAAATTAACTCATGAGAAAATTTTAAATGATTTTTCTGTATATGTGTGTAATTTTTTACTTGGATTTCGAAAAGCCCAAATGTGGATATTTTAAGCTGAAGGTTGTCCCATGTCAGCCGTGAGGTGCCGGCGGTATAAAATAAAACCTTCGCTTGTACTATGTGTCGTAAGAAGTGTCTAATGTACCAAAACTGACAAATGTCAGTATATCCATCCGAACAGTGTATATACACAAGGTAGGGATTGGTAGCAGCGTCCATGCCGAGAAAGATGTTACCAACACACTTGCCCAGCGTGGCAATTATCGGCATTTCCTGTTTCAGCAGTGCTCTTCCAATGGCTGATATCGTCTTTTTGTAATACTTTCTTTTTATTTCTGAGAATTATTATTTTGTTCTTTATTTAAATTAAGATAAATTTATGTTGCAGTATATTAGAATAGATACAAGATAAAGAAGTTTAGGACGTGGACGTGTCTGGTGACCTGTAATACAGGTTTGCGAACCTATTTAGGGTCCAGTCTCTTTTAAAAAATAACAATTTTGACTCTGTTTATTCACAATGTTTTCAAATTGTAGATCACTATATATTTTTATTCGTGGTGATGATTTTTTATTACTAATTTATTGTTTTACACTCCGAGGAAAAGCGAGCATTTTAGATCATAGAGCTACATATTAATTGTAGTTCGGTAATGGCATTTGAGCTATGCTGTTTCAGATACCGATATTTGTCGGTTTGGGTTTCTTAGTGGTCTCAAACGATGTCTGTCTGAGAAGGAGGTACTATTCTATTCAGCCGGTACCCCACGGCATATACCATATGCAAAAGACATTATGGCGCAGATATTTGAGGTATCACCAAAATTTGTTTAATCCTTTTTCATATAATATATATATAATTTGAATAAATGATGCACACAATATCTCATATATCGTACTGACTCCATAGTAAATCACCTAAAGCACTTGTGGTACGAAACTCAGTCAGCAGAAGAACCAAATATAACACTCAGCACCCAGATACAGAACAAACACAAATATTATCATTGAAATATTTGTTCTGGTTGGGAATCGAAACCACGACCTATGGCGCAGAAGATAGGAGCACCACCATTCGTGCCATCAGGCGCGTTAAATTATATATATAATAGAGAGAGAACACCAAGAATCCATTGCGTTAAATTTGTCATTGTTAAACGAGAATGGTTAAGATCAATCGTAGCTTGTATCTTGTTCTGTACCTACTTTGTATTATTATATAGCTATATGGGTAAATATAAAACCATTATGAAAGTAACCGTCAGATACCGACAGAGTAAAAAAGTACCTCACTGCATTAGGCGCATAAGAAGCGACTAAGGTACGAGTACCGACAGACACCGTATATCCAACCGAAACAGTGCAGCTCGACTGCACAAGGCGAGGATGGGCAGCAGCATTCTCATTGCGAGAGCTGCACTCTGCAATTGCTAACACGCTTGCCCAGCGCGGCAATTATGGGCAAAATCTCCTCTCTTGGAGAGACTTATTTCCAGCAGTGGTCTACCAATGGCTGGTATGATGATGATGATGGTGAAAGTGTGTTTTTATATTTTATTGTACATTACATATATGTCTTCAGCTAGACTGATTTTCATGTAATTTATACAGGCATCGCCTTACCCTTTAGATTTTGTCTCATCGGTGAATTTTCACTTGCAGATCTAAATGATAGAAGTCCTGTGTTTAACACAAGCTTCCCTAATAAAAGGGGAATTTTGCCCTAAATTGCTGAGCTGGGCAGGCATGGTGACAATCGCAGAGAATAGTAGTAAAGCAAAGAAGCTGCTTGCTATCCTTGCTCCATTCCATTTGAGCTATGCTAGTAAGGATGGACACATCTGCATCTGTCGGTTCCAGTACTTCAGTCATCTTTCATGACAGAGGTACAGAGGGCGATACAATTTTAATCTGTTGTTATTCAGAACTTCATTATTGGGCACTTATACCGTTTTTCTCCCAAACTAACAGACACGTTCTCTTGTCTATTTGTGAATTAATAAAAATTTGAAATACTGCTCGCCTTCATTAAAACGTGGAAATACATGCACGTAAATATTTGCCCAAACGTCTCGTGAGACTGGTTGGGCTTATGATCTCTGCAGCTCCGAGTTCTCACAGTTCAAAGGTGGACGGTGAATATTATGTTTGCATTTATAGATAGAACTCTAGTTTATATCGTGTCTATGAATTTCATATTAGGTGTACGACGTAACTGAGGCACCTGATGATGCTCAATACTCGCACATTCCACTAGTTTTCTTCGATCGATATATATATGTGTTAGACATAGGCTTCCCCACTTTTTGGCAGAGGCCTATGTTTTCCCGTATATCTATTTGTCTACGTAAGTAGACAAATATATATAAAGGAAGTGAATCTAAGAGTTTGTGTAGGACAACCTAGGCGAACATATCTTAACTACTTATAAGAATAAATTTAAAAAAGGCCGGGTCAGGCCAAGATCGTAACAAGTGGAGATCTATAGTCTCTGCCTACCCTGATGGGACACAGGCGTGAAGTTGTTTGTAAATTTATGTGTACAATTAAGAATATTTTTATGTTTTCTTTCTCTTCTTCTTAGCTTAAGGTTGGTTATTTTTCAATTCATTCAAGGTCTTAGACAAGTAGATAAAATGTTTGATGTTTAAATTACTATTATTAGCACACAGGTCTCCCAAGGCCACCAAGATGTTTCTATCAGCCCCGACCTATTTAAGCTGAGAAGTTTCTTATTGATATGCCGTCTGTCGTTCTCAACACCTCCGTTGACTTATTTAGTGCATTTCCGCAGTTAGTTTCGGCCAAGCAGCGATTCTGTGTCAGTAGCATTGCTGCACCGAATTTTTAAAAGAATATGTACATTACCTCTATCAATATATTAACAACAGAATAATTCAAAAAGTTGATTTTTACCCATTATAGCCAACCCTTTGCTACGACCAAACTGAGTCTCGTATTATCAGATTTAAAATATTTATTTGTTGCATAATTAACTTAAAATTTGCACATTTTGTTTTATTTAGGAGAGCATTGACCTTTGCATCACAGGTGATAGAAGTATAATGGTTGGAGACTTAATTACAACCATGCACCATTTATTTTATGTGACAAATAATATTATTAATCTTCATCATACCAACCATGGAATGGAAGTCCACTGCTGGACAAAGGCCTTTCCGAGAAAGGAGGTTTTTTGCCCATAACTGGGAAAGTGTTGGTAATCGCAAAGCGCAGTTTTAGAGATGGGGATGCTGCTGCAAATCCCCGCCCTGTGTATTTGAACTATACTGCTTTCGATGCATATACCGCCATCTGTTATTTCTGTTTCTTTTGGCTCTTTTACCTTAGTCGCCTCTTACGACATCTGGTGCTGTGGGAGGTACTATTTTACTCTGCCGTTACTCCACGGCAAATACATTAATACATATAAATATCTCCCAGACTTAAATCAAATAGAAATACTCATTAGCACGCAAGGCAGGTCCGTATTAATAAAAGAAACATGCTGCAATTATGTGTTTTTATCATGTTCTACGTATTTTTCGTGAGAATACATCCGTTACATCCTGGAGAAACAGAAAAATTTGCTATTATAGTTAATTTAAGAAGGGTATTGACCTCTGTAACTCACATGTAAAACCCAATAATTTAATGTACATATAGTATTATTATTATGATGTAAAATATGAATGTCATTAAAAACTATAACAATCTACACTACCGGTTTAAAGCCAACTGTGCTAAGCTATAATGACCTTTGCAAAGTTAACAAACCCGTCGCGAGCAGGGCGTCGATCATTATCGTGGGTCGGAGAGACCCACACGCATGCTGTTGATATTTAACCCTTATTGGGGTAATGGCAAGTTTTCCCTAGACGGAAACTGGAGTATTCCACTCCAGGTACGATTGGCAGCTAGAATAAACTCCGTGACTGGGATACGGTATATAGTTGGTCGACAACTTAATCCCCGGTGTTTGTATAGGTAAAATTCAGAGTTTGGACATTTATCAATGACAATTAAGAAACAAAAAAACAGCAAATGTATTTTTTGTCTATCAAAACGACTAGGATAAATAATAATAACTAATATTTTTCTCACATATTTACCCATTTATAGTATATATGATATGAATAAAAGACACTTATTATTTATTAGAAGTTGATAAATAAATTAATCATTAAATAAATAACCCACAAATCCAAACCAACTGGACAAACGCTACAGGCAGATTTTATATAAAATTCTCTGCTATATTCCATTTGGAAGGGTCAAATAGACATCGGAATTACTGAGCAATTTGACATAATAGTTTCAGGGCACTAGTTATACGATGCGCTAGTGATATCTTTGTAATAACATGAGCCTATAGACAACATAGTAATTTTGAAAATATAGAGCAATAATTCCTCGACAACGCAGTAAAAACTTATAAATAGACAGACAGAAAGACAGATAAGAATTTATATTTATCAGAACATCAGTTGAGAAGTGCTCTTCTTGAAAGAGACAGAAGTTGGTCAATTGCTTTTGATTTACCGTCAGTCACAACCAGGCAATTCCACTTTTGTAATACAACACCAAACTAACAAAACGTTAAATTTTCACTGAAATAGAATAATGCGGTTTCGAGGGTCATATTTCAGGGGTAAGCGAATTGGTTTTCATTTTAACTTTTCCCTGAACGGACTCCTGAGATTAAAAGTTTGCTAAAGTCCACGTTTATTTTATCGGGTATATCATAATTTCGTTTCCCACTGTAATAATAACGTGGACGTGTTAACGTTAACTGGTATACTAATTTACTAAATATATTGAATAAAACTGTCGGCATATCGTATCTTGTTAGCTAGTAGATCACGGGTGCGATGTTTGTGCTTCGGTCAAATTTTCCTCCGGTAAGAAATCTGTAAGTCGTGAGGTCCCGGCAGAGAAAAAAAAGTATCTGCCCTTGTGCCAGGTTTCGCAAGGTGGCAACGAGGCGACTAAGGTACCAGCATCGACAGATAGCAGTATATCCATCGAAAACATGTAGCTGAAATGCTAAGGGTGGGGATGGGCAGCAGCATCCCTGAATTGCAACCGCAAAAGCCAACATGCTTGCTCAGCGCGGTGATTATGGGCAAAATTCCCCCCTATTTTGTGGAGGCCTATGCCCCACGTCGTAACAAAAGTATACAAATACATTGTTTCTTTGTTTATTTATTTTCTATTGTTTTATAGAATACAAGTATTCTTTTTTATTGTTCTCGTATAATTTCTCGGCTTACTGACTCAGACGAAATAGCGGTACAATCAAAACAGTCCTTGTTTATGAGGGATTCGCGCCATTTTATTGCTTGTAATGTGGTTTACGACGCCATGTTTGTGTATAAGTTTTTTGATTGTCAAGCTTGGCATATTAACCCATAAAACTTGCTCAGTTCTCAATATTCTCTGACAGTTATATTAAAATTAAGTATTAACGGCTTAAGGACGCAAATCATTTCGTTACTTTTTGAGCCTGGCCACGCCCGCCCTGTGCTTTTGGGCTACGCTGTTACAGATGAATATCTCATCTGTGTGCCGGTATCTCAGTCGTTTCTTACGAAACTTGGTACAGGGGAGGTACTTTTCACTTTGCCGGTACCACGCACTCAGTTCATGTCACTATTACATTTTTATGTTCGATGTTTCCCTAACCTAATAAGTTTTCAACGACTGTTGAAATTTTGCACTTATAATATGTATTATTTGAAATAATTAATATATTTAAATCACTTTATTTACAAATGTAATAATATTGATAAATAATATGTTCACACATCTTATATCTGACTCCGTAATAAGTTGCTTACAGCACTCGTTTAACAGAC
Source organism: Heortia vitessoides (assembly GCA_020976665.1). NCBI lineage: Eukaryota > Metazoa > Arthropoda > Insecta > Lepidoptera > Crambidae > Heortia > Heortia vitessoides. Next base: position 1,192,167 of record JACJUM010002543.1, read on the forward strand.
ACCAGATAACAAAAGAATCGCAATTATACTACTTAAATACTTAAATTTAACACCCAGATACAGAACAAACATAAATTTAGCGATAAAAATATTTTCCCTGAATGGGTACGAACCCACGACCTTTGGCACAAAAATTAGAATCACCACTATTTGCGACATCATGGACCCGTCAAAACAATGTAAGTATCTGCACAAAACTTTTAAAATTATAGTATAATAGTATGGTTTTAGTTACACATTTAATTGTACTAAAATATATCTTTTTTTGGTTTCTGTCGATTTTAATTTTCCCGTGCAGCAGATATAAGTGCCAACATCTATTTTGCTTGATAGAATGTAGTTGAGGCATGCTAAAAATATATACGAGAAATATTTTTGATTTGGTACCTTTGTGCAAATAGACAACAGATTAGGTAGCCTTGAGTCATGAGCGTTTCTGTTCAGATAACGTGACATAGATGTCACCCAACGTACTTCACGATCGCTTGCTAATGAGCGGTCTGGCCTCGTTTCCCCGGTACTGTTCCACTGATACTGTCGTCAAGGTGGTTCAGGAAAAAAACAGTTGTACTCTAGCGCTTTGTACTCAATGTGTAATCAGCAGAATTTACTATTATAAAAGTGATATTTTGTTAATATTTGCAATTAAAATCAACATGTCTCATGTGTTAGGCAGGACTCGAACCTGCGTCTCTCTTGTCCTACGAAAAACTACCGTGCTACCGAGACCTTACTGGATATGTAAAATTTTTCCTAGTGCCCTGTTTTAGTGTTGAAGAAGTCAGCGAAATTTCTTTTTTCATTTTCTTTTTCTTTTCTTTCTTTCAACGTTGGAAGTCTTGAACCATTGGAAGTCTACCGCTTGACATCGACCTCTCCGAAAAAATTGGTATTTTACACATAATTGTCACGCTGGGTGTCGTGTTGGCAATCGCAGAGCAAAGCTTTCGCGACATTCCTGTCCTTTGTATTTGGACTATACTATTTTTGACGCCATCTCTCGATTTTGACACCTTACTCACCTCTTGCGACACCTGGTGCAGTGGAAGGTACTATTCTTCTCTGCCGGTACCTCACGGCAACTATATATATGATGATATTTATGGCAAAATTAACTTTTCTCAGGTTTCAGGTGGGCCTCGAACCACTTCTTTGTCTTTTGTTAATGTTGTCAGATTTGTAGTTGTTGAGTTTGTGACCATTTTGTTTCTTTTTCATTTTGCATTTAAACACCTATAAAGATTACAGATTGCTCTAAATATAGTCCAATTTGTATTAATTAATGTACATAGATATTGTCGATGGTTTGAATAAGTAAAAAGAAAGCTTAATCATGACGTAAATGAAAATTCCGTAATAATAATGTTACTGTTACTTTTTAATGACTTAAAAATGTGGTTCATTTCATATTTGAATGATATTTTAAAACAAATACGCGTTCACTCATATTAAAACTGCTTTTTACGGTTTTTGAGAGCGGTTTATTCATGAAACGCGGACGACCATATCTAAAAGCAAATAAAAATCGGTAAGAGTAAAAATTATAACTTTCAGAATGCCGAAACATTTTTTTTGTCAATATTAAAAACGTTTACAATTCGACACGTTGAACAAAAAATTTAATACGTTAAACCATCTTTAAAACTGTTGGAAACTATATAATATTTCATCAACTTTTAAAACGCGTTTTATTTCGTTTTTAGGTAACATATTTATAAACGTGTGCTGGGATACAAGATGGCTTGAAAAGAAAACAGTCCGATCTCAAGTGCTATTGAATAGTTTGAAAATTTTTGACCATATTTTATATCATACAAATGTAATATTACTAAGAACAATCGTAAAATGTTTAAATAGTCCAAATATATTCAAAATCTTATGCATTCTATTGAAACATAATCATCATATCAGCCATTGATAAAAGTACACTGGTTTGCATGGAAATATCGCCTTCTGTCAGTTGTGATACTTTAGTCGCCTCTTACGTCAGATCGCGTACTATGCAGGTTGCATACACTAAGTTCTAATGTAAATCTCTTAATAAGATAGTATAAAATTTTCTTCAACTTTTAAAAACCCAAAACAAAAGTGCCACGTAAAACTCAAAAAATGCACCAAAATATTTTTATTTCTATTTGTAAAACTTTCAAACCAACGGGCTTTATGACTGTCAATCTAGAACCTCTACATGAAGTAGACCGCATACAGAAGTCGTCTGCATTGGTACCTCACTCCTTCCTATTTATACCGCTAAATAGCATTCCTGTATTTCGGTTTGAAAGGTGAGTGAGGCAGTGATATCTCAGGGTAATATGACATAATATCTTGAAATCACATTTTGGGAAAATCACTAGTGATATTCATGTCGTAAAGAGCGTCTATAGTCTACAGTGACCCTTAATATCACGCGGACTGCATGCTTGTTTGCCGACTTGATTAATAAAAGCTTTATACTCAAGTTCATTCAAATAAATTCAAAAACAATAAAATTTCATACTGCCTTTGTAGCCGCTTCTTACCCCTTTAGGGGGTTGATTTTACAAAAAATCTCGAAAATCCATTTCTTATCCTTTTACTTTAGGCTCTGCGTTGATAAGTTAGTCTATCAGCTTCTCTTTATATATATATATATATATAAATTGGCGCGGGAATCCAACACCTGACTATTCCATTTAAACCGGTCATTCTAACCACTGCGCTATCTGTATTTCAAAAACATAAAAAACAACAAAGCTCCAGCCTTCCTCGACCATTCCATTCCATTTCCTCTCATATTCCTCATAAATTTCAAAGTAATAAATATCTGTTTTGATTTGAAAAGGCAAAAGTCACCTCTCTGAACGAACTGACATCATTTAACACATCAAACGATCTGGATATATGTACCAATACATTTTCAATTTTATGCTCTAGGGCTAAGGTTGAAATTCGATAAGGAATTGGAACCTCCTCTGCTTTGTAAAATGTGGTACATTTACATTGTAGGGCATTATCACAGCGTGACATCGATCTTTTTCGTTTGAATAACAACACATGGTCAATGGTAAGTCTGCGAACATTCAAATGAAGATTTATGATTATGTGTATGGAGATCTCAGGTTATAACTTTAGGAGTAAAGAAGACATTTGCACTAATGAGGTTGGGATAAATGTAAAAGATTTTTTATAGCAAAAGAATAGTAAGAGACTTTATTAATTTTGTTCGATCGCCAAAATCATTTTAGATTAAGCTCTGTCCAAGTAGTAAGGGTCATAGGTTTGATTTCTGATTCATAATATGTAATTTGTTATATGATAAATAATAATAATAAATGTATACAACATGTCATGCATTGACTCCACAATAAGTCACTTAAAGTTATGGACATCAGACAAGTAGTATCACAAATACAATACTTGTATACATAAATCAACACCGAGACACAGAAAATACTTAATTCTCATATAAATATTTATCCTGGGTGGAGATTGTGGTCACGAACTTTAGCGCTCAAGATTTATATCAAGCCATTGGACCCGTCAAAAATATAAATAAGCATATTGTCAAGACATTTTTTTTATTATTAAAGCAAAATAGCATTTTTGGTGTTATAGAAAAAAATATCACTCACCGGCCTTTTGATAACTATCGAAAAATTCAAGGAAATTCTTTTGTTGCTGACTAAACAAATTACATGGTGTATGAAACGAAATCAGATTAGGGTACCGCTAGAGTGTTGCAAATATCAGGGCAGTTCCTGATATTGTAACTGATATCATTATTCAATTGAGTTGAATATAAATTATTTACGAGAAGTATTATTATTTAAGGGATTATTAATATTTTTACAAACTGCTAACTAGAATAATCGTATTGCTTACAAGCACAATAAATAGAAGTAACTTTTTAAAAATGTTTTGCTATAAAAGGTAATTTCGACGTTAATTAAAAACAAAAAAATAGAAAACTAGCTACTACTACTAGAAATCAAATGAACTTTATAACAGACATTTGTATATGTATTAATGACCAATATTTCACATGGACAAAATACTGAGAAGCTTTAAAAATTATAGTCATCACACCACCCACCAAAAATATATAAATAAATAAACGTCAGACATTGGACATTTGTCCATAATTATCGCGCTGGGCAATCCTCGCTAAGCGAAGCTTCGTGACAGGAATGCTGCTGCCTATCCCCCCCCCCTGTTGAGCTACACTATTTTGAGTGAATATTCCGACATCTGTGCGTTCCGCTACCTCAGTCGCTTGTTACGATACCTAGTATAGAGAGAGGTACTATTCTACTCTGCCTGTACCACACGACAACATACATACATACATCAACTTGTGTCCCGTCGGGATAGACAGAGACGATAGATCTCCACTTGTTACGATCTTGGCCTACCTCTCTTGCTTCCCTTACTTGCATTACTCCTTTTATACTCGTTTATTCTCGGTAACCTTGCCCTTTTTTAATACCTCTTCTACATGGTTTAGATTATATTCGCGTAGGTCATCCTATACCAACTCTTCCATGATCTTCCGCTTTATTGTTTTTTGCAGTTATTTAAGTTTCATTCATTATTTCCCACATTCCTTTCTCTATTGTTGTGACAACATCATATTTTACACCATATTGATTTCTTATTACACTATTCTTTAATATATCTCTCAATCTCACATCATACATACTTCGAAGTGCTCTCATTTCAACAGCATTTATTCTACTCGCATGGTTCTTTTGCCATACTCTACATTCTGTGTCATATGTCAGTGTTGGAAGCAACACACCTCTTTAAGCAAAACGCCTTTTTGACACGTTTTGGCCGTTCATAAAAGCATTAAAGGTAGAGCCCAGCGAGCGACAACTCATTCCAAATTTCCATGAAGGTAAGTGAGGTCAGTAACAATTTAATTTCGTTTAGCTTCAATCAATCGAAAATCAAATGAATTGGTTCCTTTATTTTTAATTGATTAGTAAATAAAACAGTTAAGAGACTTAAAAAATATTTCACTGTTCTTGGGTGTCAATAAAACAAGAATATAATTACACACTTTGTCATACGTAAATATTGCTTATTGAAGGTAAACGATACAAAAAGTTTTAGGAATATTTTCATCTTGATAGGCATGTCCTTTGTGCCTATTTTTAAACGAATCTATCAATTTTTGAATCGCTGAAATATTTCTATCGATCAACTATATATGCTCAATTTTTCATGTGTAATTTTCTGTCAATTTCATTGATGACATCATAATTCATACCATTTATTTCATTGACTGTATCTATCTACTGTAACTCTTTGTCTATTTAAAAAAATACTTCTCAATTCCAATCTTGTTCAAAGGATTTTTCATGTGGGAATATATATTGATGCTTACTTATCTAGAACAAACAGACAGTTAGTTTCATACAAAATAATAAACATTATTTTGTAATACATTTTTTGGTATTTCTTCCATTAGATTTTGTTTGTTTGGAATTTGTTTTTATGTTCAACAGGGGACGTCCTACGCCTGTTGTGTGTATGATAATGATATTCCTCCCCTTTCATGATAACAAATGTATTGAATACAAAGGTTGTTATTTTAATTAAACAAAGATGTCCACATATGTCTTCTGTTTTACTTATATATTTTCTAATATTACTATAGCATCTATTCAGAAATATCCTGTCCGATCATTTGTATTTTTATGTAGTTCAATCTTCATATTTTATCTTTTATGTCTTTTATATAATAGAAAACCCTTTTTAACAAAAATATAAATAAACAAAAATTAACATACAACTACATCATTTATTCAGAATAATCAGGTTTGTATACCGCAATGTAACATTATTTACAAAAAAAAATTATATTCATAATATAAATACAAGACACAAAGACAGTTTTATACTTACCTTTCTCGAGAAAAAAATGTTAGTGGTCCTTATTATATGGCTATTAAATACCCATAAATATTGAAAACGCGAAATTTAATACTGATTTTAACAAAAAACCTAATAAAAAATCATTTAATAAACGTGTATTTTATAGCCGAGAAAAATATTTTAACAATCAAATGTCACAAATTTAAATTTTAATTGATAAAAGAAAAATCCTGATAATCATGATAAATAATTAAAAACCATGTAATATATTACATACTTTTAGAGATTTTATGTAGAAAAAATGCTGATTTATACTTAAGATGATATTTACTAGTAAAAAACTTGTCTTGGTGGCATAACGGTAGTGCAGTCACGCAATATAGGAAAGGCGTAGGTTCGAGTCTCGCCTGACAGCCGGGACATAGTTGTTTTTTTAATAAATATCAATGTAATATATAGCATAAATAATTATAATTGTATCTACAACGTATGTAAATATATGGTTTTATGTAATGAGTTTTAGTAAACATATAAAATAATGAATATTGCTGTTACAAAAAAATATTTCATTATAATACACGCTATCTAAGCTTTTTCTTGACATATGTACATTTGAACACAGTTTTAAGATTCCCTGTATACTTAGACGTGCAATAAACAAATTAAAGAAAATAAATAACAAATGAACAAGATTTTGGAAGAGGCGACTGAGATACAAGGACCGATAGATGGCGGTATATCCATCTAAAGCAGTGTAGTTCAAATGCAAAAGGGCGAAAATGGGCAGCAGCATTCCCGTCGTGAAGCTACGGTTTGCTTTTGCCACCAGGTTTGCCCAGGGCGGCAGTTCTGGGCGAATTCCGCCTTTTTGTGGAGGAATATATCCAGCAGTGGACGTTTTTATAGCTGATATGATGATGATGATAGTAGTATTTTCGTAAGCCATTAAATGGTGAGTCGGTCAATGTTCAGGCTTTATTTTTTCTTGGACGTACAACATGTCCGTAGATCTTAAAGTTTTATTGTTGGAGAGATAGCTGAATCAGATAGCAATAAACCTGCAAATGGCTCTACTTCTACTAGTTTTATTCACTCGTAACTTAAATGTTCGATTCAGAGATATCGTAACTCTATTTATTAGAGGTAATAATATTTTTTTTGTGTTTTTTAATTGCATTCATTACCTACTGAAGGATGACTTAGACACACGTGAAGTACTGGTGTGTTGTCAATCGCGGAGCGCAGCTTTTGCGACGGGCCAATAGCCCGAGAGATACGAGGTCGAACGGTTTTATAGGTATAACAACCCCTAAGTAATACGACGTGAATAAGGAATTCAAGGACACAGGCCGCATACAACCGGTCCTATTGGAGATTACTTGTCCTACTACCTATGTCTAGCAGTAGGCGTCTTATGGCTGATATGATAATGATAAATTTGACATAGTATTCTCCTGTCGCGATCTATAAAAACCCCTTACTATATGTGTCTATAGGCTGTGAACTTTCCAATGTATTCCTTCTAGAATAATTAGCAAGGCCTAAAAATTGAGCTCGTAAAAGTAAATTAACCAATTCTACATGAAAAGTATTGATATTTATAATAGTTATAGTAAGATAAGTTTTACTATGGAGGCAAGAAGGCTTTGTACGGATCGTTGTACTTGTGTTCGGCTAAGTTTCATCCTACTTTGAATTATTAATTAAGTAAGTAGGGTAAACTTGGTTATCACTACCATACACTTTGCAGAGTAGTACCTAATCTGTGCTAGGTGTCGATGCGAGAGGTACCAGAACCGACTGATGGCTCTATATCCACCATGTAGATTTTATCAAGTAATAATATTGTGTGAAAGATTTTTTGTATATTATTATACTTAGATTGCTTCTACTTTAAATGATAATTGTTTATTGTGGTAATTTAGTAATGTTATGAAACTTTTACTTTATTTAGTCGAATAAGACATAAAGATTTTGACATTAATTTGTTAGGGTAAGTGCTGAGTAAGATATTAAAGTTGTTATATACCCCATAAAACATTCATAGATCGTAAGAAGTACATAAAGGAAAAAAAAAGATTTTACCATGTAGAAGTACCAGGAATCTTCAATGTTATAGTATATGTTTTGTTTTCTAAGTCAGTTTATTATTTATGAAATATAACATTTTTGAGTATTGTCAACTTTCAAACTTGAATTTTTCTAATAATCTGAATCTCAGGATACGTTTCACAAACAAAATATTTGTTTCAACATGAGCCCTCTATTTTGTTTCGTGTCAAAAAACTTCAATGCTCAATTTATAAGAAAATGTACATATATGCAATGTAAATTCTTTGCAGAATTTCATACATTTTACTTTTGACAGGTCTAATGGCGCTGATGATAGTGATCCTGTTTTTTTGCGTTAAAGGTCGTGCGTTCGATCACCATCTAGGACAAATATTTATATGGTGATATTTAAGTTTCTTTGTGTCTAGATATTAAATATATATATTAAAGTAGTATAATTATGATTTATCTGCTGTCTGATGTCTGTGACAGAAGTGCTATAAATTACTTGTCACCAAATCAGGTCAAAGTATGAGATATTGTGGAAATGATTTATTAATTTAATTTTTTTTGAGGGAAAACGCATGCATGTGCCGCAAGTTACAATGTTTATTATATTTGTATCTCTTCATGAAGCAGGTGTCTTAAGTTGTGCCTGAAGGACCGAAGCCGGCCATCATCATTATCGACCTAGATATAGACCTCCTCTAGTGATTTCCAACAGGACCGATTGTTTGCGGCCTGCATTTTATTACGCGCTATATGTCATAGTCTACATTTCAGAATATATTTGCTCCATCGGTCATCCGGTCCGCGTAGTCCGAATGCCCTTTGCTTCCTAATTTGATCTCACAAAAAGACTCCGATCAATCGCTGAAATTCGGAAGTATAAATACATCCGAATGTATACAATTGCTATCACTTCTCTTGCTGCACATAGTAGAAAATACTCTCAAAGATTGTTCCTATAGTAAATTTTTTAAGAGATATATGTCTGACAGTGAACGTTGTAATAGGATATCATTTTTATTAAAAACAAAATCAGTCAAAATCACTAACAATTTTGGACTTAATTACTCTAAATCAGAGTTTAATATCGATTGCAAAATTTTGTTTCGTATAGCTTTGTGTATGATAATACGAAATTTGAATTAAGTCACTTTCCAAATGAGTAACTCTAAAACGTTTAACTTTCGATGGCCAAAAGTTGCCGCTGAAAACAAATTTTGTTCACTGCTCTCAGAACATTTCAGAACTTTTGTTTTGTTATTGTATGCTCTTACACTTGCATTAACGTGTTCATTGTTCATGTTCAAATATTGTTTGAACGTTGTTCATATTGTTTGGTCGTTTTGTTTACACGTAATAATTTTATTTGCCCTTTGTACGTCCGAGCGCAACATTTGGTTAGTCTCCTCGATATCGGAAACGGTTTTAATTATTAAAGTTCTTTTCATATGGTTATTAACTTTAAAATATTAATAATTACTTTAAATGAACACGAGGTAGACCTCGTACAATATAAGGTAGATCTTATACAAAATCGTCTGCAGTGATACCTTACTCTTATCTATTTTTACCACAAAAAAAGTGTTCGCTTGCTGTGTTCTGGTTTGAAGGGTGAGAGAGGTAGTGAAATTACTAGATAATGTGCTATAATATCTTCAAGTTATAAGGTTAGTAACGCGCTAGTGATATCCTTATAAACGTATGCTTGTTTAGACGAAAAAAAACATTTAAATAAAGACTAATAAACACAAGATTATGCATACATATGGCTCTATCAGCGTCGGCTCCACGCACCTGGGATGAGCCTTGACATAACTTCAAACAGACGTATATATTTATAATATTAATGGAATGACTTGTATTTCTATTTTATCTTTAGTAAATATATCATTATAATGCCAATTAAGAAACCACTTCTGTATACATCAAAAACCACCTGGCAAATATTAATTAGTCAATTAGTTTAGAAACAAACAAAAAGCATGTATGATAAATTTTACAAAATATAACATAAATACGCCTCCCGCAGTTTCTAATAAGACCACTTTCAGCCTCATTACTTTGAACGAACGTTAATAACTAATTGGATTATTATTATTGACATTTTTAGAACATCGATCAATGGATACTAGAGTACTGCTGATAAACTTTTGCTAAATTAAACCACACCCCATTCATTGACCTGACTCCAAAATACATCGCATGAAACTAACGATACAGACATCAAAAACAAGAGGAACTACAAACTTTTTAAAAGGCTTTGAACGCAGTTTTTGATAATTTTTTTACATTTTTGGTCACCTTGCAGCAATCGTTCTCAAGAATGACAATAAATGTTGTATCAGGTTTAAAAGTTACCTTGCTACATTTACAACTATTTATGCTACATTTATAGTTTTTTATCTATTTATTTCTAGTTTTAAATTAATACATTTGCCTTACCATCTCCAGCAAGGTGCTGACAGGATCTTGTAATCTTGCAGTGCAATAATGTTAGCCTTGATTCTTGATCAGATGTATTATAGGATCCCAGGCCGGTGGTATTTTCCAACCATCTTCTCGATTAAAATTAATATGTTTTTTTAATAGCTTCGCCAACCATCAGTGGAATAAGGTATTATTATTATATTAGGTATTATATACTTATTTGAGTATTCCTTTTGGTTTAGCTGATGTAACAGAGACCGCAGTCATAGTTAAACATATCTTTAGATTTTCTTAGGCGGCTTGAAGTATCCATTGATTAAAGAGATTTTATATAAAATCCTAATATTTTCAGTGACTCCTTTTATGTATTCAATTCTACTGGCTTTCTTCACACAGTTCCTGTGACAAAGACTTAGTACTCGGTGGTTTAGGAAGTTTGTTGCTCTACTGTTTGGAATTCAGGATTTCTGCATGTAGATGGTCCTTGTAATATATTCCTTGTGCTCTCTGAAACAAAGATTTGCCTGTGAGGGATGGTGGTTAAATCCACCATTTAAGTACACATTTATATATGGGTGATCTTCCGATATACTGTTATGCTCAAACTATGGTCTGGATTCCTGATAATTAAGACATAACGTGGCTTTACAAACTAGGACGTAGAAAGCTGCTCATCCCCGCTCTATTGTGTTCAAGCTACGATATAACGGACGGACATACGCCATGTATCAGTTCAAGTACGTCGTTAAGATTTGCCATGTCTATTATTGAAACAATAAATCATTTATCCTTTACCAAAACCGCTGTTTTAATGTATACTCGTAAATACAATAAGTACAAGACCCGATAAAGAGTACAATAGAGTATCCGACAAATTGTAAATAGTTCTCACTTGCGACTCCATTGTGGAAATTGTCCGGTCTCTCGGCGGGCACATACGATAGATATGGAGGAAACTCGACCCGCCAACGGATCCTTGCAGTGTAGGGTGGTAATGCTTTACGAGTGCACGAAATACGTTTACTGCAATAACCAATGCCAACCTCGTACAAATACGTACAAATAAAAGACTTTTGCTATAAACTCCCGTAAAAAAGGATGAATAGAGAGCAAAAAAATATAGATTAAGCATGAAATACTTGTTGTACAGATTCTTTTGGGATTATTAATAAAAACAATAAATATACGACTAGCAGAAATATTGATTTAAAATTTTGCAATAATAATCTATGAAAAAAATATTGTAATTAAAAATGGACTCAAGATCGCCTTCGGTATCTTTTCTTACTGCGATAAGGGTGAATTGAGCTTAGTATTTATATACTATATATATTTATGTGATGAACATTTAGTGCTTGTTCTACTTTGTATGTGTGTTAACACATTTAAGTATATATTTGTACTAGCAGCGCTCCGCGTGAAGTTGTAGAACTTTCATTCTAGCCTTGCACACCCTTCTTACACCCTTACAAGATGATTTTACACGTGTTTCATGACTTTCAATTTATATACTTTATTTAATTATTATTATAATTGTAACCTATATACTTAATTGCATTCGAATACTTTTAAAAACAGTAAAGTTTTATTCTAACTTTGTACTTGAATCCTTTAGGGGGTAAATTTTTAAAGAATCCTTGCTCAGTGCACCCTTACAAAATAAAAAAAACCCTTATAGTTTTGATCCTGATATGTCAGTCAGTCAGTCATTCAGCTTCTCCTTTTATATATATAGATTTAGCTGTCGTCAGAGACTTAACATGTACCGGATCAACGTATATGATGTTGTGTGAGGTTTTCTTGTAATTTCTTGACTTGTAGTTGTTTTTCACATTTTAAACATCATCTTATATTTTAGTATATCTGTATTTGACTATTTTAAAATACGTCACAGAAAGCCTTGAAAAAACACCACGTTATGAGTTGCAGATTTTGATCATATCACGTTTCTAGAACGTTAGAACTTGAAGACTGCAGATTAGTTAATATTGGTGTTATCGACTTCCCACAAAATGTAATGTTAAAGTTCTTAAAAGTTATCAATCAAATATACCTGGATTGAACATTATATACAACTCCAAAACTCCACGGCATACATTTTATGAGATAGAAAATCTCACACGGAGTGACGTTATTAAAATCGCGCCATTATTAAAATTATCAAAGCAACAACAGCTCCTCAACGTATATATTAACAAAAATATAGTAACAGATCTCACGGCGTATGCCCTATGCCAAACCTGGAAATATATATGTGATGAAAATGTTTATATTATAACTGTGTGATAAATATGTACTATATTTGTAATTTCTGTGTTTTCATGTCTATAACACAAATGCTTTAAGCGACTTATTTCGGAATCAGGTCAATTTAGAGATAATGTGTGAATGTAATTATATTATTAGTATAATATACATCATCATAATACTTAGACAGCACCATCCCCGTGGCTAAGCTACCCTTTGCGATTGCCCAGGTCCACCATACCAGCATAGCGCGACCAAAATTCCCCTTCTTAGAATGGGTTATGTCCAGAAGAAATTACCTGTCGGTTCCGGTACCTTAGTTTCCTTTTACGACACTTTTTTTTTACAGAGGGAGGCACAAAAATACTCTGCCGAAACTCCACTAGAATCTTTACTCCGGCAAAAATAACAATAAAAAATATTCATTAATTTGCCTTATATTGCGATGTACGAATTAGTCGTATACGAAAATATAAATCAAATTATACTTTGATTTATATTCCGTGACTTAATTCTTCTTACTAATGCAAATAATACATCAGAGCACTTTATGTTGATAGAAGCAACAGAGGTAACAGAATAATAGTTGGCGGTATATCAACAACGGGAATAGCGGAAATCAAAATGTAAAGGGCAGAGGTAGGCACCAGCATCTCTCTGTCGAACAACAACAATTAAAAGGTTCAATAACTTTTGTGAAGGCTCATATACAAATGGACCTCCTAAAACTGATATAATGCATGCAATAGTTGTATTTTTACCTATTTATATTATTTAAAATTTTACTGACAATCGTCTGAGTATCTCCCTTGTACCAAGAGCGGTAAAAGGCAACTGAGGTACCGAAACTGACAGACGGCGGTATATCTACTCAAAACTCTTAAGCTCAAAAGCAACGGGACGGTGGTGGGCAGCAACATTCCACCCAGTCATTTCCCAACGCTGCAAATATGAGAGTCCTAAATCCAGCAGTCAGGTTCCACGTTTCCAGTAAAACCTCCACCATCCAGTGGAGGTTTTACTGCTGGTTGATAACAATGATGATGACGACTGAAATAAAATCTAGTACTAGAATTACGAAATTGATTTATAAGGCTGTGGTTAATTGAAAGGTCAGTTTATAAACGTTTTCCGATCAAATAGAAGACATTTTTATAAAAGGTCTGTATTCAACTGTCGCTTGATTATGTACATAATAATGAATATTGAGGAAGCACAAAACGGTTGAAGGTTGAAATAAATTGTCTTTGCTCACCGCAATGAAAAACAAGTATTAGTTTATGTATGACAAAAAGCGTTCAACTTGCTTTTTTTAGTTGTCAAACAAACATACGGCCCGTTTGATAGAAAGTGTCACCGCAGCATATAGACTCTCGTTTCTAACGAGGATTTCACTAGTGCCCCAACATTGTAAGTTAAAAATATTATTTATTTGTTATAAACTTAATAATACAGGTTATACCGATGACACAATTATGAAGTTGTAACAACAATTTAACTATTCTACATCGAACCTTATTTTTAATGATTTGTCGTTGTTAACAAATACGTCAAAATTCGGGTGAGGACTCGGAAGACATAAGGAGTGCGTTAGTGCCTGCTTCATTTGGCAGAAAGGTGATGGTAGAGGTGCAAACAGCCGATGTCTACGTCTGGATCGAATGCGCAGATATTTGTCAGGCTCAAAGATGAGTGACAATTGCTTTACACGTTCAGGCGAGTCTAAAATGCCATGCAATATCGCTATATCGGTTGACAGCTCTACTCGCGTTCTCCTGGTTATTGGAGAATTCATCTCCCACATTTCCAGCAAGAACTTAGCTGGGTACATAAAGGGATAATTGCCGTATACCTTTTTATAATAGCAGTGAAGAAAAGATTTCTGAACTTTTTCTAACATTTGTCTATAGTTGGCCTCGTGTGGATTCCAAATACATGCACTAGATTCTAATAAATGTTATTATATTAAATCATATTATCCTGTCATTTCATGCGAATACTGCTGCTGCTGCGACGGTAGAAATAGATCATCATCATCATCATACCAGCCACCAGCCACCAGCCACCAGCCAGAAGTCCACTGCCGGACACAGGACTCTTCAAGAAAGGAGGTGTTTGGCCATAATTTCCGCGCTGGGCAAGCGTGTTGACAATTGCAGAGCGCAGCTTTTGCGACAGGGATGCTGCTACCCATCTCCGATCTGTGCATTTCAGCTGCATGGTTTCGATTGGATATACCGCCATCTATCGGTTCTGGTACCTTAGTCGCCTCTTTAAACAGCTGGTGCAGTGAGTGGTACTATTCTACTCTAGTAAGGTATCAATGCAGTATGAAGTCTGCCTGTAGAAAAGAGCTTACACAATTTCCGAGCAATAATCCCGAACAAACAGAACATTAGCACACCCTAACATCCAATATGACTGACCAACCATCTCAAGGACCTATCAAAATTTCATGAGGCCACGTACCAGCATAATAGTCGCCCGGTCCAGTCTAAACCCATACAATATTCATGCCCAGGTAGTATACTTGGTAGCCAATAATGCGCACCCTCTTAGTAACCTCTAAATATTGAACTAAATACTGACAACTAATATTCTCTCACCAAGATGTGGAAAGATGAATACAAAGACATTCGATTAAATAAAGAATCAGTGATGCCTCTTTAAATCTGTATATATAAAGTGAGAAGATAACTGACTGACTGACTGACATATTGACATAGGGCTTATACTATAAGGGTTAGAATCTTAAAAAATTGCAAATGGGTTTATTTTATAACGTAGGAGAACACTAAGAAAGGTTTTTGCAATCATCACTTAAGGAGTTAAATAGTTGGTGCAAACTTAGTATGAAAGCGGACCATAAATGATACTTGATTTGTCCTTCAAATTAACGTGAGGGAAACCGCAAGGGTGCAGAGCCTTGTATTTTCAGTTTAATAATAATTATTATTGATGCATAGCTGAAATAATGTAGGGCAACAAAAATATATTCTGAAAGCAACCTAATATATTATTACTTTTACATGTAAGTTTCGGTAACTATTATCAGGACACACAGCAATTTTTCAGCCAAGTTAAAAAAAGAACTGGCGACGTAGCAGCCGTGTGTATTTTAACACGAACCATTTGAAATTTTAACCCTTTAATAACTCAAAATATATTCAAGATAAACACATGAAATTTGGTAAATTTGGTACAGTGATTAGTGACTTCTTAGTTTATTAATTATTCCGAATTTCTTAAATCATTAATCATACGGTTATTTAGATATCAGGGTCCTAAAATTTACATTTATAACCCTGACTGACTGCCTGCCTGACCTATAGATCAAAATTCTAACCCACTTCCAGAGGACCTAGAAAGCTGAAATTTGGCATTCAGCTTAGTAATTGTGCCTTTAGACAGGAATAATTCAGAAAACATTGAACATTTATGATTTGGTTTTTTTTTCAAACAATTGATTTTTATTAATTCCTGGCGCCTTTTTTTCACTTGATTTCGATTGTTCCATCGAAATAATCAAAATTGTCCCATCAGATTTTAATAAGCATTATTTTTTTACTAATGATTTATGTTAGAGCTTTATTTATATATTATATTATGTTTGAGCATTATCCTGAGTTATAAGCTTTGTGTTTATTTTTTCAATGTTATATGCTCTTATAAATAAATTCAAGAATATTTATGGTACTTGGCGCCCATTTAGATATCAATTATTTTGTTAAAAATTACGAATTTGACTTGACCCCCTTTTTCACGATAATGTTACAAAAGTGTTCACTTTAACATTTTTCTATCTTTTTAAATGAATTTTCGTTAATTTCATTTTATTATCTGTTTAAGTTATATTTCTTACTTACTGTTTTGCTGAGAAATTTTAAATTAGGAGAAATAATAATTTAAAATAATGAGATCGTATATAAGTTTAAAAATTTAGTACACCGTTTATTTATGGAAAATATTATCATTTCAACAAACTAACATGACAAATGCATCATAAATTATTTATTTTAAAATAAAAAATTAATTAATGTTAACATAGAATTTTTAGAAATCCACCTACTATCTTGTTGAGGATAAAAATAAGCGATATGGTATATCTAATATCGAACCTTATGATCGAATTACTGGAAAAAAATAATCTTGTTTTATAGTTAAATGTATTATTTTGTAACGAAAGCATATATCACCACATGAACAAAATAAATTCGCTATCCGATTTCTGTCCCATATATGCTTACATCTTAAAACTACGCAATGGTTTTTGATGCAGTTTTTTAACAGATATAGTGATACAATATACATAATAACAATATATTAAATATGTATAATATCTACATAATACAGTCTTAAATAAACACTTTTTTATTGCGATAACAATAACCGACGATTTATATCAACATAATTTACTACAGTATTAAACACCTTCAAAAATTCTATAAAAATGACCACGATGGTGTTTGGCTACCTTTTAAAGATAATCTAACATAACTTTATTGCATCCGTGGGAAGTCGCTAGTTATACAATAAATGCGATCTTGTTTCGACTTTTGCAGTGGGAGGTACTATTCTACTTTGTCATCAGGTACCGGCAAATTAAAATAGTACCTTCCACTGTACCAGGTAGTAAGAGTAGGTAGTAGGTAGTAAGAGGCGACTAAGATACCAGAACCGACAGATGGTGGTATATCCATCCGAAACAGTGCAGCTCAAAAGCACAGGGCGGGGATGGGCAACAACATCCCTGTCGCGATGCTGGGCTCTGCGATTGCCAATACGCTTGCCCAGCGCGGCAATTAAGGGCATAATCCTCCTTTCTTGGAGAAACCTATGTCTAGCTGTGGATTTCTAATGTCTGGTTTGATGTTTCGAATCAATATTTGATCACTTTATAGTTATATTTGGTTACGCTTCCAGTGCTTAACTGGTGAACCAACTTTAATCAAATTCTGCATGCAGCTAGAACTCCAGACTAGGGTATAAACTATTTTTGGTCCCGGGAATATCCCATGGGACACAATATAAAGTGGAGTCCGGTACGGGCGTAGTCGAAGCGGAAAACTAGTGATTGAAATATTTGGACATCTCAAATAGGAAAAGGCTTAGAGAGGACAATTTTGCAAGCAGGTTTTTTAGCTATATACTGCTCTTGTTGTTCGGCACCCAATTCTTTAGTTTTTTTTCACGAAATGTGAGAAAAATTGCTAATAAAAGTGAATTGAAACGAGTTTATTTTAAATTTTTCATGTTGCATTTAATCTTTTATTTTATGTATTTGACCTTACAACGTTTGGTTACACTTTTACTAAACATAAACATTACAAGGCGCAACATAAACTAATAAACACTGAAATGCATTGAAGTGCGAGTGATAAACACCTATAATTATTAAGTTAAAAAAAAAACCAAAAAAAAATAACAACTTATTATTCTTTATGCACACATCGCACGTTCAAAAATAAAAAGCGTGGCGTTGAAAGTTTAACATTCTTTCCGTGTCGCCTTTGTTTAAAAATTAAAGATTGTATTTCATACTTTTTAATGGAGGTCCAATTACAATAAAATATTGTGCTAAAAACCCTATTAATAATAAAATTTGATGCTAACAGAAATGTTTTGACCTAAATCGATTTCAGGGAAAATAAAATCGGTATTATAAAACATTTGTAGTTAATTGAAAAAACCTTTAATTTTAAAGTTAAAATGATAGTTTAGAGAAAAATCGACATTAATTTATTTTATAATTATTCATATTGGATGTTATCAATTGAAACTTGTGTTAAATCGTTTTCCAGAAAATTGGGACTACAATTTATGTTATTGTTTAAAATGAAACAAAATTTCATTAATTATGGAGGGCCATTAAATGAATATTAATGGTAAAGTTTTTATCAATAATAATTTTAGGCACTTGCATCTTTCACGAGCACCTATTAAAGCAAGGTACCGGCATCGCGGTAAGGTACCGGCAGAATAGTATCTGTCTTTGTACCAGGTGTCTTAAGAGATGATTAAGGTCCCAGAACCTTCGATGGCGGTATTTACCGCCATATTCAAGACAGTGTAACTCAAATGCACAGGGTGGGCAATGGCAGCAGCATCGCCGTCGCGAAATCTGCCCTCTGCAAATGCCAACACGCTTGCCCATTGCGGCAATTATGAGCAAAACTCCCCCTTTCTTGGGATGGCACATATCCAGCAGTGAACTTCCAATGGTTGTAATGATGATGACTTATTAAAATTGTGGAAAAGTAACAACAAAATTGTTATATTAACACTATGCAAAATATTTTTCAGCAAACTAAAGGACCTGAATTCTACCGCAAAAGTTACAAATATTTTTTAAAAATAATCAATCTTTTGTATTTATAATAATAACTTTGTCTTAAAAATTCAAATATCAATAATAACAAAAAAAAATCTATGAAAATAATGTAACTTTGACGTTTATATGAATATTTATTGTTTTCACTAATCAATTTCTTTTATTATAAATATAACAATCAAGTATAATTTTGTAAACAATTAAAAAAAAAGTGCTTTAAAATTCAATCTCTGAACCATAAATTATATTATTGAAGAAATTATATATAAATCTATTAGATTTCAACTCCTTTAAGTCTTTTTTTATTTCACTTAATTGTTGTTTCTGAGTATAAACTTGACATAAAGAAATATCGGGTATCTTACTCCTTTCCTTTTTTTTTCTTCCGAAAATCAATTTATTTGAAATCAAGATTCACGGTATGTCTTATTAAAAGTTCAGTGACTGATTTTTCCACTTGTAGACCTTAATATCATTCCAGTTAACAGTTTCGCCATCTTTGTCAATATTAAAACTGTATCCCCACTCCTATTAAAGAGTTTTTAAATTCTGAAATCATTCAAATGTAAATTCATGAACGTTGATTGCTGATTTGCATTTTTTTGCATTTCTTATTATTGTGATATATTGATCTGGACTATAGATTGTACCGATTTTACTTTTCTGTTAATAAGGCTATGCACTGTTAGCTTCATTGTAAGTGTGCCCTCTTATTTAAATTAGTACAAGCATATAAATACATTATAGAAATGTATTTATTTTGGTTTTGCCCACAGCAACTATCTGAGTAATGTGTTATCAGTTTTGGTTCCGGATCTACTGCGCGCACATTTTTTGAATATTCCCATATAGGTGCCTATGAAATAGGGTAAGACCCTATTTTATTAGTTTATCGTTGTACGTTCATCTCAGTCCAAAATTAACAGTTCACATTTTCGTATGCAATTTTTGCTTTTATCTGTTAATTATGTTATAGTTAAATTATAATTGCTTAATTTAGTAACTGTAAAATAAAAGCTGATACGTCGCCTCGTGGACACTGTAATATAGCTTCTAAATTATGAATTTATTCATTTAACCAGTTTGTTTTTAACTCGACTCAAAATTTTCTCTTCTAAATGCTTTCGATATTTTTTTTCAAATCTTATTTCTTCTCATTAGAAGAATTATTATACTTATTTACATATAGATACACATGATTTAACATTGATATTTCTTTAGCTAGTATAATCCCAAATTAAATTAATTTGTAATTTTTTTGTAATACACCATATAATAACTTATGTCTATATTATTGTAAGTTTGCTGTTACACAAAATCATTTCATAGGTCTTTTATTCTTTTGTAATTACCAATGTACAGTTGGTCGACCCGTACCCTTGCATAATATGATTCTATTTTTGGGATCATATCAATATGTTTTTTTGATATTTTGTTATAATTCTGAATAAAGTTTTTTATGTTTTTATCGTAAGTCATTTGTCCCGAAACTATCATTAATTTTAAATTGTAATGTATAAACCGTTCATTCCGAAATTGGTAGTGCAAATAAAATTAAAGTTTTATACAACCCCGAATTTTCGATTATTTACTATAGTGAAATAAAATGCTTTGTTTGGAATTAAAGTACTTTTATATGGGAGACACATGTACCAAACATGATCGGATGTATGATCTCAGTGCACCCAACTTTCCTGAATCCCGAAAAAAAACGTAAAAAATATTTTATATCTAGTATCAGAATCAACATTATCTAAACATTAGATTTACGTTGTTTGGTACATGGATCTTTTATATAGAAAGCTGTTTTGCGAGTTTTTGACATCGGGACATGTGACACCCCTTCATTTCCTAAAAGTTTTGATTTATTAAGTATTGCCAATTTTTAACCTATCTTGACCACTTGCGCACTTTACAATTATATTTTTTTTCGGTAGTATTATTTATCGAACTAAAACGGGACGGATTTATTTTACATTCTGTCTCATTTCTTTGGTCAGTTTGGGGTTCGTTAGTTCTTTGGTCAAGACAGAATTCGCTGCTATAATTGGGTACAAGACTTATGTGTTTTTCTTCATTTTGCATCAAGCCTTGAGTTGGTGACATCTCTAGACTCTGTATATATATTTTCTCTATTTTCTTCTTTAATCGCAACTAGTTTTTGCCTGATAGAGATCGTTCTGAGCGATGAGGCCGCCAATTGTATAATTATTAATAAGATTTATTTTTCTTTATGTAATTTTCTGTGTACAATAAAGAGACTGGTATTATTATTATAAGAATAAGTTGAACTGTCATCTCCGTTCTTGATTAATACTTACCCAGTACGTTCAAAGTGACTTGATTAATATAATTTAATTATAAAAACAGAAAGTATTTATGTATTAAATTAATTAATTGACACAATAATATATGCATTTATCTGTATATTGGTACACGCATATACAAATAACACATTACACTAACACAAAAACAGCATTAAATGCTCACTGAGGGTGAAATAACGACCGAAACTTGCTGGGTGAGTCCAGGTGAACATCTAGTATTATATCTTGGTATGGGGAAGTTTGATCCGAACGAGTTACTTTACTCCGAAGAGGTTTCACGGGGACACATGTCTTAAATTTATCAAGTAACTGGGGACTTCGATTTCACGGATGACATTTTTAGAACGTAAAGTTCGAAACGAAAAGTAAATGAAATAGCTTTCAACGTTCGTTATTAAATGAATGCGTTTGTAAAATTGGCTTCTGCTTTATTCATTATTAAAAAACTATCGAAAACACATTGAAACTTTGGCGTCTATTTTTGTACGAATACAATAACTCGAGTAATAAATTCAAGGGTTTATGACCGAAATCCGTAGCGGACTTTCGTGAGCTATTCAAGGATTGTTTCTATTTTATTCCGTCATACACTTTTATTTACTTCGTAAAACAATTTGTAACTGTTTGCCACGTTAAAAACTTTTTTGTTTTGTTTTGCGCGTTGTTTTGTTTTTTTTTGTTTGTTCTAAACAACAATTGTTTATTGTTCGTTTGGTAGTGGTAAACCCCGAAAACAAATTTCTAATTCAATTTTGAATTTGAACGTAACAAACGCGTGTTCCAACCATCGATCGAGTTCCAAATTTTTTTCCTGTTTTATTCTTCAGAGAAATTTCAATTCAATATTCAGTCTTTATTTTAAATAAATATCTATCAGGTATTTACTAAAAGTCATTATAATATTCATTAAAAGCATTATAATATTCATTAAAAAATAACTAGACGCTTTTCAATAAACCACGCTATGGGCAAATGACCTAAGTTATATTTTTTCCGTGTTTTTTTTTCGGATTCGGAAACTACTCGAATGAAACAGCGGGGTATTATATACTTAAGAAAAAAGTGTTAGAAACTTATTTTGGTGAGATCGTTGGACATTGTAAAAAAGATGCTGCCGCGATTGAAGGTTCACTAAAAATAATGTGCCGTGAGGTACCGGCAAATTAGAATAGTACCTCCCACTGCACCAGGTGTCGTAAGAGGCTTCTTTAATTGTAATAAGTGACTTTTTTACTGTTTCTCCGTTTTAAATATTTTCATCTTAGAAGTACTTTTAATGAAGTGAAAATATCTCATAAATTTTATATTTCCCAAAAAAATTGTTATGTTGAGAATAATCTTCGAAAATGCTGTACCTATTTGTGTATCTTTACATAGTATAAAACAAATTCGCTTTCGGCTGTTTGTCCTCTGTATGTATGTATGCTTAGATCTTAAAACTTCACAACGGGTTTTGATGCGGAGATCACTTAAGGAGGCCTTTGTCTAGCAATGATCGAATAAAATAATAATTTGACGACTTGTATTTCTGGATTTCATTTTTTGCTGTTTTTTATATTAATAATAATAATCATTAAATTTCCACTACATCTCATACATTGACCTGACTCCGTGGTAAGTCGCTTAAAGTACTTGAGTTAGAAACACCAGACAACATAAGAACCCCAAATATACTAAAATACATATATTTAACATCATATAAATATTTGTCATTGGTGGAAATCGAACCCACGACCTTTGGTGCACAAGACAGGATCACTACCATTTGCGCGATCGGGCCCGTCAATGAATAATGTAACAATTAATAGTTACTTATTTTGTTTGACATTTTACTAATCTCGCTTTTTATAGAAGTCGCGTTATAAGGCTCATAATTAGTGTTATCCCCTATTCATATAGTTCAACTTTTTATTATATAATGAGATTTTACTATACAATCCCAAGGAGGATAACAGCCATGTTTTTGAATAAATTTAAGAAGAATATTCGAAATAAGCTTACGTTAGAGATCATGTCAACGACAAAACTGCTTGGGATAGAACGGTTAGCGATGACGCCGATATTGATTCTATTAGAGTCAACTCAAACATAGGTGGTGTTGCTAGAACCATCTGTATTTATATAAATATGATTAAAATCACTATCTTACTGCAAATATTAATGTTATTATTCTGACTTATTTTATTATTATTATATTGACGATTTAAAGGTATATTTGACTTTGATTGACATAGTGAATGGCATAGGCCACCCCAAAAAATGGTAAATATGCCTATTGCAATGCTTGCTAGGTGTGGTGGCAATTGCAGCTTCAGGACGGGAATACTGCTGCCCATCCCTGCCTTTGCATTGCATTGGAGATACACTATTTCGAGTGGATATACCGCCATCTGTCGGTTTCACTATTCTATTTTAGCGGTAAGACAAGGTCAATATCATGAGTAATAACAAACTGAGTCTCCTATTATTTTATAAGTTAATAAAAAAACTCAACTCGTCGTCACCAATTAAATTACAAATATATAGTAAAGCCTAATAGGCTCCATGGCCTAAATTACAGTTGCTATAAGCCCAGCTTTAATGAAAAGCTGTGATTTATAGGCTTTTAGGAGCTTTTTATTAGAAGAACATTCTATGCTTCACACTTAAATATTTAAGTGGTGAGGTTTTATGATGATGACCTGAGTGACGCAGTGATTGGAGAACCCAAGTTTTACAATTGAATAACTGGACCTTTGATGAGCCTGATGGGGCAAACGGTAATAATCTTATCTTGAGTGTAGGTCGAGGGTTTAATCTCAAAGCCCAGGATTATGTGAGGGATATTTATATGCCTGGGCGTTAAATATGTATTTTAAGCATTATATTTGTGATTACTCTTTGGTCTGATATCCGTACCACAGGTACCGCACCAACTGATTGCGGTATATCCATCCGAAGCAGTGCAGCTGATATGCACAGGGTGGGGATAGGCAGCAGCATCACCGTCGCTAAAACTGCGCTCTGCTGCGATTGTCAACACGATTGCCCATCCGCTGCCCATTCCCGCTTTGTGCATTTGAGCTGCTATCTTTTGGATGGATACACCGTCATCTGTCGGTTCTGGCACCTTAGTCACCTCTCACGGCATCTGGTATAGAAAAAGGTACAATTTCAATTCGCTGGTACCTCACGGTACCTTTAGCACCTGGTACCTGTGAATTGGCAGCCACATCAAGCTAGCAGGGATGTATACCTTCAGAGTATACCCTAACACTACTCTGAACGATACATTTTGAGAACATATACAGAAAATAAGTAATGTTTGGTAGCCCTGGGTTGGTTTTTACACTATATTGTTCTACTTTATGACTAGATTTTTGTACGGGTAACAAGGCGTTTGGGTGAGTTCGTGAGGCGATTAAAAAGCAACTAGCGGATTAGCGACACTCACGGCAGGTTTTCATAAATGTATACTGATAGACTGACTTACAAATCGACGCAGGGCCTATACTATATGAGTGAGAAACTTGAAATTTTGCTCAGGGGTTCCTTTCATAACGTAGGGAGAGGGAAGTACTGGAAAAGGATTTTAACTGGTGGTGCAAAGTTAGCTTGAAACTTTGCTGTTTTTAAAGTTATACGAATGTTATAAAAGTTCTTCATTAACAGTCATAAAAAAAGTCTAGAATATTTTTTCGAAAATTCTTTTTTCAAAGTTTGACTCATCGAGGGTGAAACCGCGGGGCACTGGTAGTGTTAAATAAAATAACGTAACATGTTTAACTCCACCACCACAAGACTTAGTACCGTCTATTGTTTCTCGTTATAATTATATATATGAAACTACTACTTAAAACAATTGTGGTTACCAATCAATACATATAAATAATGTTGAGTTGATGTGAGAGTGAGTGAAATGTTAAGTCGCTTAAAACAGTTGTGTTATAGACGCAAGACAAAAAAGAAATCACAAATATACTACTTAAATACATATATATATAACACCCAGACAAAAAACACAATATCATCACATAAGTATTTGCTCTGGGTGGGAATCAAACCCACGACCTCTGGCGCACAAAATAGGATCACTACCATTTCGTCATCGTGCTCGATAAAACCACATTCAATAAAACCTTATTTTCTTTAAGGTTCACCTGCATTATATTTAATTTGACTCGAAAATCATTTTTTATCAAATTCTCTTCAATCCTTCACAAACTTGCAAAACAATTATCAAATCAAAACGAAAATTCACCGAAATACCTTTGAAAAGCGTGTATTAGCACAAAAGGAAGAGAAAAAGCCTCTTTAGAAGGCTATGCAGGATTACGAGGACCTTTGTTCAACTGCAGGTGAAGAACCGACGTGAAAGGGTCTAGAGCGCTCAAAAGCTTCCTGAAAGGTTTATATAGAACAGCCTTCTATCAAAAGAGCTCAAGTCAAACTTAAGGAACCCACTTTTAATATCTCTGGATCAACATATACACCGTAGCGCAGAAAAAAATATAAAACCAAACACGATTTCAAAAACAAGACGACTGTCCAGTTGCAATTAATATATTCATTTTATAAAAACAGCTAGTTATACAAAGTGTAGAGGCAGAGAACTCCTCATTCCTACCCCCCCCCCCCGCCCTGACAGCTGTAGAACGGTCCACGACTAGTCATCCCTCCCCAAAAAACTTTGCCTATTAATACCGAGTTAGGCAGATGTGGCAATCGCAGAACTTAGTTCCTCCGTATGATAAAATAAAAACTGGGTTATTAAAATAATTTTATTTTATATATCACAAATAGTATCACTTAACTGACATTACAGTATTATGTGTGAATATAGGCGTTTAGTTAAAAGAGCTTTTCACAGATTTATTTTTTGTATATATCTTAAGAATTTTGTTTATGAATAAATGAGATAGTGAGAGCGATAATTTACTGACTTCAGAAAAAGCAATTGTTTCAATAAAATTGAATTATTGCACGAAGTGCTATACATTCTATTGGATCTCTTGAGGTGTCTATGTTCAATAGGCGAAAGAATAGGTCTGATATCATTTTCATTTTAGGTCTCATGTTTATTTATTGGTGGCGCAATCTATCACATTTTATTAGTAAGCCGACAACTATACAGTCTCTGTAATAAGCACAAGGATATCACTATTTTTTGACTTAAGATGTTATACAACATTACCCATTCCTCTTTACTATCTATCTCAGCCTTCAAATCGAAACATAGCAACGCAAATACTGCTATTTGGCGGAAGATCTTTGTACAAGGTCTATATCAACCATACTTACTCCAAGCAAGTAATAATGGCGCTAATTGTAACACAATTCTTGATACAAAAACGTCATCTTAATACATCATACAATCATGAATAACGCCTAAAAGGTATAAGCTGAAAAAAAAAGATGCGAGAATCCAATACATAACTGTCGGATGGTACCCTAGTGTTGACCACCTGACACCGACGAAGATTTATCCTATTTGGAAAGCGGCATTTGACGTTCACTTAAGTGACACACCTTCTTCATTACACTTATATATATATAAGAATCTGCCTGACTAATTGCGTGAATAATTAAGTGACTGGCTTACTGATATATCATATATATTTTTTAATTCTCTCCTTAAGAGGGTAAAACGGGGGTTCAAAGTTTGCTGTTTTTGCTGTTCTTCTGAATGGAGTTCAGTAAAAAGGTTTTTCATCAAAAGTCATGAAACACGTGTAAAATATGTCATCCATTAAGGTAGTAAAAGAGGTAAAAAGAGGCAAGTATGAAATTTCTACAATTAAATGCGAATGAAACTGCGGGTTATTGTTAAACTAGATATTAAACACTGTTCATCAACATCATATTAGCAATTTATTGCAAAATGCTATTACGAGTGAATTGATATGGATGACAATGAATTTTGTCATCAGTCTGACATTATGTTGGCACAAACAGTAATTAATTATTTTTTAAAGATTAATTATTTAATATTTTGCCTCGATATTTTTTCGAACCTAGGTTACTAGCAGAGTTTTACGGAGCTTCCTAACGCTATCATCATATCAGCCATCGTTAGTCCACTGCTGGACGTAGGCCTTCCCAAAAAGGAGGATTATACATAATTCCCGCCCTTCAAAACTGTGTTGGCATTCGTAGAGCTTAGTTTTCGCATAAAAAATGCTGGTGTCCATCCCCGCCCTGTGCATTTGAACTGCACTGTTTCGGATGGATTGTCACGGCAAAGGTTCCTCCTGCCAAATAATACAAACACCGCACACACCCACACCCACAACCGCACGTACACACACAAACCTACACCACACTTATATATAATTATATATATGTATATGTATATATTTTTAACATTATTCTATTCATTTTTATTGCTACTTATTACATATTTCATTGCTATTTCACATATTTCTACCACCAAATAACAATGTTCGCATTGCTATGTTCCGGTCTGAAGTGTGAGAGGTGCAGTCTCAATGCGCTAGTGACATTCTTGTAATATTATAGGCGTTCATAGGCTGCACTAACGCTTGCTACGCAGACTGTATGCTTTCCCATCGACTTGGTATTATAAAAAAAATCCAGCAATCTATTTCTTATTATTGAGGGCACAAACAATTGGCTAAGAACAAGCTTAATACCAGAATACATTTGCAGGTTTACCTTTACAAGGAACATTTGTAAATATATGCTTAACTAAATTGATTCTAGTAACGAGTTTCTTGCCCGCACATTTGATATTAAAAGTATGGCTGCATACAAACTAAATGTGCTGCAACTGAATAATACAGTGAGACAAAATACCTCGAGGGAAAAAACGCAAGGCTTCTTCAATTATGGAATTTCAATCTTTCTCTTAAACCGTTTCATTAAAGTTTCGAATTAAAGTGATTTATTTCAGTTAATGAACCTTCCATTTTATGCCATTAAGTTTCGAAATATACCATTAAAATAAAAGAGGCCAAGTTGCTAACTCATCTTGTATGCTTCCCGAGAAAAATATTTACAAAACATTTTTGTATTGCGCGCGATCGCGTTTTGTTGTCTTCATGATGTTCTGAGAATAAATCATATATATAATTGACACATTCCGCAATATTCACGACACTTTTATGACTTTTTATTATATACTTGACTTACACTATGCCAGTTAGTTTTACATAAATACGTACGTTATAAAAATAGTAGGAAGAGATTAGATCTCTAGTTGATTCGATATTGATATACCTCTCACGCTTTCTTTACTACGTAGTACTATCTACTTTAGTACTATCATATAAGCTTTTTTTAGCTTATAATAGTACTTAAAATTAAATAGTGAATAAAACAAGGAAACAAATATAAACAATATATATAATACTTTGACTATATATATCATCCAATAACGTAGGAAATTTAGCAGAATTTAAAATAGTTCATTTTATTTTTAAGGTTTAAGTTATTTAAATGAGATTGTTTTATCATTGCACCGATACCTTAAATTATGGATGATGGAAGGAATGAGCAGCGGCATCCCCGTCCCGAAAGCTGCGCTTTGCGATTGTCCAGTGCAGCAATAACGGGAAATATTCCCCTTTTCTTGAGAAAGCTTATGTCTAGCAGTAGGCTATCTAGATCTTTAATTTTATATTTATTTCATATACATATAGATTTTGATAGGATATAGGAAAATATTTTCTCTAGATTTCTTGAATATAATTACATTATTTACCTAATATTTGGCCACGTTTTACCACTAGGTTTTCTATTTGATTAATTAACTACATATAAATGACCATGAACAAGCTAGTACCATTTCGCAATAGCAAATGCGTTGGTGCTATTGAGATAAGCGAGCTCCAAACAGGCGTCGGTTCAACGTGTACCGAACTGCCACAAAGGTCTAGCAAGGTACGCGCGTAATTTGGCTGTGAATTGACCTCTCACTGTATTATTTGGCAAATGTTATTTATAGCCAACGCTATACACATTTACAGTTTCAATACCTTTCGTACATTTCTACATTGAATTTGAAGTACGTAGGAAGGAACATGCTTAGAATCAATTTTGTTTAACATCTATTTCTGAAATCTGTTTACAAATGATCGTTGTTAATGTGAATCTGTCAATGCATTCTGGTCTTTATTGTTTTCACTGACCTTTGTTAATACTCTTTATATTAATAAGGTATGGAGCATAGAAATTCATACAAAAACCCTTCATATGTAATATCATAAAGATAAGTCACTTATAGCATTTATGTATTGGATTTCAGAAAATAATAATAACAATACTCTATTGTACATAAAAAATTTACGTAATCTGAAAGAATAAAAAGTGATAAGTTTTAATACAATATATTTTTCAATAAGTTTTAATACAAAATTGCTCAGGACGATCTCTTCCAGGCAATCTTTGGACGGATATATAAGAAGATAATATGATAGAGCAGTTAGATGTGTACTACAAATTTATTTATAAGAAGAATATAAAGTAAATTAAATAATAATACTAATAATGTCTATATAACAATAAATACATAACTATAACTGAAATTATAACGAAATAAATACATATATTGAAACGTTACAGCGACGGGAAATGCTCCTCACCCAAATGCGGCAGCAAACTACGCACGACTGATATTTACAGGTAACGTATTCCACAAACGTATAACCTTAACGGTGAAAGAGTTCCCGTAAAATCCAGAGGAATGCGTCTCGTGACTATTGCCAAGAAAAACAACACGTTTTTGAATATAAGATGGGGAAGATGGATAAAAAAGCATCTTTTAAAGAAGCGAAAGGATATGAACATTCCGGCGAAGATTGAAAACCATTCTAATTTAAAAACAAATGACAAATAAAACACAGAAAAACTACATATAAATATCTCCTGCTCTGAGCTCTGTAGGTACACTGAGCATTAATTACTGCAGCTATAGCCTGCAATACCATTGTTTCATATTCAGAGCGTTCTAGGTACAGACCTGGACCATTCTAATTATGAATCGATCTAGGTGTTTATTATCACTTTTAATATTTTATCACCAACATTGCAGCAAAATGTCTACTACTTCATCAGTCTCCACATGAAAAGGGAAATTTTGCCGATAATTGCCACGCTGGGCAAGCGTGGTGGCAATTGCAGAGCGCAACTTCTAGAATTTATCTGTCAGCTCTGGTTACCATAGTCGTCAACGACACCTGGTACAGAGCAAGGTACTTTACCATTTCACCGGTACCCCACGGCTATAATCGAAAAACAGAAAGATTAATCGCTCAATATCTCAAACCGGAATTAGTCTTAGCGTTAACAATAGATTCTCAATGAGCGTAATGAAAAAGTTTAACGGTAACTTTGTGTCATAATTTTAAATTATGCCAACTCTCAAATAAAGTTATTAAATCCAAAGGGAAGGAAATTGGAGTACCTCATCTTGATTATTTAATCTTTGTTATAGTAAGTTTTGGTGTTATAGTCTATTGAATTCACGGTATGTAGGTATATTAAATGTTACGTAGTAACTTATTCAGTAAAATATCAGTTTTTATATTTATTAGTCATCATCATACCAGCCATTGAAATTCCACTGCTGGACATAAGCCTCCCTAAAAAAGGGGGATTTTTGCCCATACTTGCCGCTCTGGGCAAGCGTGTTGGTAATAGCAGAACGCAGCTTTCGCAACGGGGATGTTGCTGTGCATTGAAACTACATTGTTTCGGATGGATATACCGCCATCTGTCGGTTCTGGTACCTTATTCGCTTTTTACGACGCCTGGTACAGGAAGAAATAATTTAACTTTACTTAGTATTTAAGTATTATATTTGTGATATTTCTTTTGTCTGATATCAGTAACACAAGGACTTTAAGCGACTTACCACGGACTTAGGTCAATGTATGAGATGTTATGTAAATAATATTAATTATTTATTATGTAATGAGGCCGCATACAATATTTAATTTATTATTTTAATTCAAAAAAGGTAGTGTTCTGTTCATTTTAAATTGTATACCAGACTGTCATAAATAAATAACAAATAAAAATTTCACTTGCTGTCTACATTCATATTATGTCGTTTCTAAATATCTTTATGCACCAAAGCCAATTCGTTATAGTGCACTTTTATTTTCGCTTTAAATTCGCTTCATTTAAATATGTATATGTTTGTATGCGTGTATGTTGTAACCGACTTATTCAAAGTCAATTTTGGCTCACTTTGAACGGACAGATTTCATTGAAACTCTACACATATCAAGAATCAATGCTAATCATTATCCTGCTCAGGATCCTTAGGATATAAGAATTTCCTTTGTGTGAGTGAGATGACGTAGTCCGCGCATGCGTAATGCCTACCTAATTTCCAACTAAAGTAACCATTTAGTTAATATTATTTAACAATAAATCGTACTTTAAGAAAAAATATTTTTATTTTACGAAGTTAAGATAATGATGAACAAAAAATAATAGGACCTAGGAGCTAGTGATACAATAATACTAGTATTTTTTTTCATCATTATTGTCACTTTGATATAAAATAATATTTTTTCTTTAGAATTCTACTTACCATTAACACCTACTTTGACATTACTTTTGTTACTCTACTTTGCTGTGAAGAATAGTACGTTCCTTTGTAGTAAATGGTGGCTATGATATCAGAATCGACAGATGGCGGTATATCCATCTAAAATAATTCCACCCAAATGAAGAGGGCGGGGATGGACTACAGCATCCCTGTTACAAAAGCTGCGCTCTGCAATTGCCAACACGCTTGCCCAGCACGGCAGTTATGTGCAATATTTCCCCTTTCTTGGTAAGGCCTGTGTCCAGCAATGAAAGTCTAATAGCTGGTACGATGAGGATGATAAAAAAATGCGTCTCAAAAAAGTTTGTACAGTACTGCAACATTTTTCCAGATGTACATATAATATTTTCAAAAACAAAGGTAATAAACCTATTTTTGTTATTGTGCTGTTTGGTCATACAGTTCGTATTTAATTTGTTTTTAATTGGCTTTGTTGCATTGCTGCTGTGTTTTGTTACAATACACATCACATACAATTTGGTATTCGTCATTCAATAAGTATGAGATTAATTTTCTTTTCATAGCTTAAAAATTACACTGTTTTATGAGGAAGTAACGTGTTTGTATAGTTATTTGCTGATATATGCAAGCTAGATAAACTTTTTACTTTAATTTTTAAAATAATTAATTATTATGATTTATTCATGATCTTTCATGATTGTTACATAAACCATTAATCGGTGTGACGTAGCTTAAATTAATATACAACTCACTTTTTTATCTCTCTTAAAAAGAAATTATATTAAGGAATCAATTTTACTTTATTAATTCTGTAAACAGCATGTTGTTGTTATTGCACTGAGGTTTTTCATTGACTGTAGATGTTTTTTTGTTTTATTTCTTCACGTTCCATTCTTTTAATTCAAACCTGTTTTTTTATATTTAAGTTAGGCACAAATAACCCCAGATCAACCTACCCAAATTAGTAAAAACTTCGTAATCGACATTAAACTATAAAACATGCAATTGGGTTCAAAATGGGCTGTTAACCTTTGACAAATTTGAGGAGTTTGGTCTTTTGCTTACCGTACTTTCAAGTATGTTAAAATGATAAAAATAACGATTGTATTACAGTGAATATTTTGAGTTAAACTTGTGTGTACCATATTTTACTTAGTACTAGAGGAAGACATAATAAAAAGTTTGCCAGCATTGGTACCTCATTATTAGCTGTTTCTACCGCTAAACAGCAGTGTTCGCTTGTTGTATTCTAGTTTGAAGGGTGATAGTGCGGTGTGGCTTTTTACCACTTTGACCATATGATTGTCTGTCAATTAGGTAAATTAAAAATAAACCGAGATGTGCGAGATGGTAAATGTCACCATAGGTTGAAGATGCACATATTATATAGATATAACAAGAGAATCACCAATTTTGTGACCTAAATATATATAATAAACCATTAACGGTTTACGGTAAGCCATTAACCCTTTACTTCAGCTGCCTTCGGCTATTTGGCGGGAAAAAGAATGAAGCAGGCTCTCAAAGATGATAATAGATGTAGACATAATATACAAATGAAATTAAAATTTACGAGTCCAAAGTTGATCTAGTACGCAAGACGGGTTCGATCCCCTTCTACGATAAATGTTTATATGATGAATATTTGTGATAGTTCTGCTTCTGGGTGTTAAATATGTATTTACGTATTAAAACTAATAAATGATTATAAATTTGCACAATATCTTATACATTAACTTTACTCCGTGGTACGTCGATGAAAGCACTTGTGTTACGGACGCCAGACAACAGAGGAATAACAAATATACTACTTAAATACATATATTTAATACAGAACAAACACAAATATAAATATTTGCTCTGGGTGGGAATCGAACCCATGACTCTTCGCGCAAAAGATAGGATCAATACCATCTGCACCATAGGGCCCGTCAAAATTTGTGATTCCTCTGTTGTCTGACATCCATACTACGAGTGCTGAAAGCTTTTTAATTGAAGAGAGCAAGAATTTGCAAGAAGCCCAACATATGAGATATTATGTGAATTAATTTATTTATAAAAATAAAAAGTTATTTATACCAACAATATATAGGTAATATACAAGAACTTTTTACACCTCCAATGGTAAAAGTAAAAATAATTATTAAGTTTTTATAAAAGCTTTTATTATTAAGTTCTACAATAATGGCATTATTTTGCTGATTTCTCAAAAAAAAAAAGATTTTTTTTAATAGCTTTTCCAATTACATTGCAAACATTTTCAATTACACCCAATTTTGTCGAGTCCAAGTTTTGTTGTTAGGCTGACTAAACGTATAATTCCCTGAGTCGGAGGCTTTTTTTTTGGATTGAATCCAATACTGACAAATGCCAACGTCGTATTCAGCATTACTAAGGGAGGTACGGCCGGGGTTTTTGATTGAGTGGACCTGTGCCGGAGGCAAAATCTAGATCGGCCTTTGTGAGCTGTATGTGGGGCATTGATGTGAGTTCACGACCTGTGCGGACGATTTGCAACCTATAAAATTGGAACTTGGCAATATGTTTTATACTCGTACCGAGTTATAATGAAGTAGTTTTCTCTTATCATTATCAATTAACAACATATTATAATATCAGTTATAAAAAGCTATATCACTGTAGGACTTAGGACGCCGCGAGATAGGCAGATTTTCCCACAATTGCCGCGCTGGGCAGGCGTGGTTGTCATCACAGAATGCCACTTCGCAACGCAAATTTTGCTGAAAACCCTTACGCTTTCAGTTCCTAAGCCACCTCTTACGACACCTGGTATAGAGAGCGTACAGGGCGTAGCTTCGCGACCGGAATGCTGCTGCTCATTCCCGCCCTGTTGCATTCGATTTAGACTGATTCTGGATGGCTGGATATAGGCCATCTTTCTTGGGGAGGCCTATGACCAACACTAAACGTTCTATAGCTGATGATAATTAAACACTTTTGCTGAACACTTCAAATTTGTAGCTTC
The DNA here is from genome assembly GCA_020976665.1 of Heortia vitessoides. Lineage (NCBI taxonomy): Eukaryota > Metazoa > Arthropoda > Insecta > Lepidoptera > Crambidae > Heortia > Heortia vitessoides. The sequence goes on from JACJUM010002543.1 coordinate 1,226,924, forward strand.
TAACTAAAACCAGTTATTATTGAGTTAATGTTTACAGAAATAGGGCAAACAAAACGTGCCACAAGATAATTGATAATTTTATGTTGTTGCCAAGATTTTTAATTGTGTTTACAGATACCTCCAATTCCTCTCCTCCTCTCCTTCTTTTATATTAATGATATAAGCTAGACTGGAAAAATTTGAAAAGAGGAGTGCAGGGTATGTAATAAATTAATAAAAAAGGGTATAGTAAGATGGTGGTTGAAGATCGTCGGAATTGGTACCTCGCTCACTTAATTCTACCGCCAGATAGGTAGCAGTGTTCGCATTGCTGTGTTCTGGTTTGAAGAGTGAGAGTGGCAGGTTATTAACTGGCTATAATATCTTCAAGTCACAAGGCTTGCAACGCACTAGTGATATCTTCGTGATATTACGAGGGTCCATAGTCTGCTATGCCGCTTTCTATCACGGACTGTATGCCGGTTGTATTTTTCGACCTAGTGTAATAAAGAAAACAAAAAATCTGTTACGCAAATTCTAATAATGAAATTATTTTTAATGGCTTTATATAAAACGCGGCTTATTTAACTTTGAACATTTTTTGTTTAATCGTCTTGACAAAAATAGCCATGTTTTAGGAGTTGTTCAACTATAGTTCATATAAACTGGATTGAAAGAGTGTCAACGTGTCATTCAAACTGGACTGTGTGCAATGGTTGTTTTAATTTATAAATTGAATTTATTAGTATATTTGTTTATAATATTCCTTCTTACACTTACGCAAGTGGAGAATAAACGACTTTACTTTAACTTTAAAGGTGTCAATTTCACGTTCAACATTTCACGGAATTTCTTTTAAAAGGGATATTTTTTTTGTTTCACTTATGTACATAGATGTTATGAAATAGAAACAATTTAATGACATGTCTAATTTTTTATTAGGCTGCATATACACTTATTATAGTATATCTTAGTATTAAAGTAATATCTAGATATCTATATAGGTATAATACACAGGATCGTACCTACAACCTTTTGCACATTAGTTATCTGTCAAAAATAAAACAGAAATATGGTCATCACGAAACATAATAACACATTTTACATTCATGTAATTATTTATTGTAGTATAAGTTGTAAGACTCGCATACTAGATTTGCACCTCCCTTTTACCTTAAGGAATGATTTTAATAAAATATTTAAATCGTGAGAAATTACTTTTAAAGAAGAACCGTATTATATTTCATTCTAACAACTCCAGGAACAGCAAAGTTTATCTTTGCACCCTCGTTATACAGAGGTAAAGATATAGGGGTGAATTTTCAAAAATCCGTTTTTATTGCTCACATACGTTATAAAAGTTAAATTTAAAATTTTAAGTTTCTAACCCTTATGAGTAGTTTAAGCCCCGTGTTAATATATATGTCGTTCTTTCAGTCAGTCAGTTAGCCTCCCCTTTTATTTATATCACATAATTACACATTTTACATTTGATGTAATTATTTGCCGTGAGGTACCGGCAGAATAAAATAGTACCTCCCACTGGGCGAGGTCTCGTAAAAGGCGACTAAGGTACCAGAACCGACAGATGGCGGTATATCCATCTGAAACATTGCTGTTCAAATGCACAGGGCGGGGAGGGGCAACAGAATCCCTATCGCAAAGGCTGCGCTCTGCGATTGCCAACACGCTTGCCCAGCGTGGCACTTATGGCCAAATAACCTTCTGTCTTGGAGAGGCCTATATCCAGCAGTCGACTTTTAATGGCTGATGTGATGAACTATTTATATATAATCATATAAAAGAACGGACATATATATCGTCTATAAAACTCATTGGTATTACCTCCAAGGTGGAGTTAGGAGCCGTTAATACAAACCCACATTACGAGTGACCTATAAAGTTACAGTTCCTAAAGTCCAGATAGCTAAAGTAATTAAGTCACGTGGTTTAATTACGTTCGCCGATGTAGTGGAGGGAGCATTAACTTTTGCACTTGTATCGCTCTAGCTGTGTAAACAAACAACAGTGTTCAACCACTGTGAGGTGTGGTAGTGCATTATAAGTACCCAACGCGCGTCCCACTCGGTGGCCTTAAAACCGCAACTCGCAAATAGTATGCAGGTCTTTGACCTTCTGACCGTATCCGTTAGTTGAACAATCAGCGGCTACAGCTTGCCTTTTTGTTATATAT
>JACJUM010002543.1:1229196-1249861 GCA_020976665.1 Heortia vitessoides
GGGCTATATTAGTTTACTCACAAATGCGTGAGCCTTGCTGTGAGTTTATATAATGATAAATAAGTAAAACACTGGAAACGAATGCTAGTAAGGTGGATCAACACTTCATTCCAATCTCGTGAGCCCGACTGAGCCCTGAGAGGGATTTTACGCTCCACATGGAAGTCCTACATAGCGAGTGAAAAATACTTGGGCAATATCGCTCATTAATATGCATCTTTGCCTCCTGGGCTGTGGTGCTTGCTATATATTTATATAAATATATATCAGTCGCTCATATATATATATATATATGAGTCATATATATATTTATATAAATATTCGTTCTTGTTAACCCTCGACTCTTTTATTTATTTATTGAGTTCCGTAGCCATATGGCAATAAACAGAACCCTTATGGATTCGTCATATCTGTCTGTCTGTCCGTCCGTATGTACAGCCTTTTTTCCGAAACTATTATAACGATATTGTTAGCATTGTGACTATAAAATGGTAATTTAAAACTATTCTACGTTTCAAATTGGATCAAACTGCGTAGTGAGCAAAATTCGATTCAAATTATACGTTTGATCAAATAGCATTATCAGACCACAAAATACAGTTAGCACCTTCATGGATGAATATTCAAATACATTTCAATTTCAATTTAAATTTGGAACTTGTACAAGCTGTATACGTCACACATACAGATATTACATTTGTCACTTTTGAGAGCTATTACCGTAAGGTAATGGAAACGTCAATTTTAAATGTAAATACGAGATAAACTTGTAAAGCGTTAAAAAGTGCATTTATTTTAATTAAAATTGGTGCAGTAGCTTAGAAGTTCATTCCGGACAACAACAACGGGAAACGAATTATTTATGTATGTACAAAAACAATACATAAGAACATAAACATTAACACGCAATTTAGTAGATTTCAATTTATTTGGCAAAAGGCTAGCTGAGGATTTGTAAGTAGCACTCTGGAAGTAAATACGCACAATAACTCATAACAATACCATTTATTTCATCATGCGAGCCATTGAAAATCTACTGTTGGATATAGGTCTCCCCAAGAAAGGGGGCATTTTGCCGCCCATAATTGCCGCGCTGGGCAAGCATATTGGTACTCGCAGAGCGGAGTTTTGTTTGGATATCTGTCGGTTTCGATACCTCAGTCGCCTTTTACAACACCTGGTACAGGGGGAGGTACTAGTCTTCTTTGATGGTACCTCATGGCTTACGGCTTGGCTGCCATTTATTTAACGACTTTAAAACGTGGTGTATTGAACTTTTTATCTTGACTATTACACCATTTGTGTTGTGAGTGGAATTGGGTGATATAAAGATCAATGTCATTTAAATCGCAGCTAAAAATATAAACTAGCTCTTAGCGCTACATTGCTTGCGTGAATGTTCCATGGAAACACTACTGAAATCTTATCGCAGAAATAAAAAAGAACATATTTATTTTTGAGAGCTTCCGAAGCTTACGCATCGTAAACGGCTTAAATTTCACAAAGATCACTAATGATGGAATTGTTCCTCATTAAGTTCTTTAAAAAAGTTTGCGAATATATATTTTAATCCTCTAAGATTGACTCAATATAATCTTTCAAAACAGTCCATCCAAAACAGCATAACTTAAATACTGTGGAGATAGATAGCAGTATCCAAGTAATCCAGTAAGCTGTAGTTTACGAATGCCTCCATCCCTGCCCAGCGCGGCAATTAGGGGAAAATTGCCATTTCTCTGGGAGAACTAAGTCCAACAGTGGATTTTCTATAGCTAATATAATGATGGTAATGATATATTTCCCTTATTACCGCTTTTGCCAATAACTTGAATACCCGTCCATTTGTGTGGCAGCGCTGCGCATTGGCGGCAATTAATGTTTACAATTATCGTGTCGACCCCTCATTAAACAGGCTATAAAGGCCTTTTTAGTAATGCTTTATGACCCAAGCTGAACTTTTGCCTACCTGGGCGTCGTTGGTTGGTGATTTTATGTAATCCCCATAAATGATTCACTTCTATTAAAGTTGTACACTTTAATAGAAGTCCTTTGAGAGAATAAAGTAGGATTAATTAAAAAGGGTTATTTCTCTTATTATTCGTATGATTCATACTTTATTTTAAAACCGGGAAATAGTTTTCTTTGGCGATTTCGTTCCATAATTATGACAAAGCCTAAAAACTTGTTTAATCAACCTAGGAATAATACCTATTTGGTGCTGACAGACTAGGTTAAGGTTATCTTTATTTTCCATCCGTTAGATGATCTCTTATGATCCCGTGATCATCAGGGTCATCATTAATATGAGTATAGTAGAGTTTAGTTCTTCACATTTCTAAAATATTTTTTTTGACGATTCAAAAGTGCTTGTAATGGTCTTGCTTAAGTAAATAATATTTTAAAATTGAGTTTTATGTTGTCCAAAAAATTTTATTGAAAATAATTACGACACACTTCAAGGCAATATTAAGGGATTGTACATTTTCAAGGACAGTTGTGGTAAATTAAAAAGAAAATACTACATCAGATTATTTTCTAGTAAATATTTTATCTTAATATTTTGCATATTTCAATGCAAAAGCAAATGAAATAATTAATGAAATAGTTCCTATTTCTTCATTATTGCTTTGAAAGTATGACATACTTGTGTAAAGTATGACATAAACATGTTTGCACCTACTACATTAAAGAGATGCCTCTATGTTTTCAATACGAAAAAATCACTAGAAACAAATCGAAATTTTATTAGAACAGGTCAACAAACAAGCATATAGTCCACGTAATAATAAACGTTACCGCAGCCAAAAGACGCACATAATATCACAAGGATATCACTAGCGCGTTGCCAACTTAGTGACTTGAAGATATTATGTCACATTACATAACAATTTCACTGCCTATCTCATATCACTCCAAACCGGAACAGAGCAAACATTGTTACTTGGCGGTAGAAATTGGTGAGAATGAGATGCAAGTCAGGTGATCTTTGTATAAGGTCTAACTCATGCAAGCAAATCTTTCAAAGTCAAAAAAGTGTAACATCTAAGATGATTCTTATTAATACAAAGAGTAAGCAAGCAATTTTCAGTAAACATTTATTAATGGTATGAAATTCAAAATACACGCTTCAATAAATTAATATTGCTCGCAAAATGAGGAAACGGAAAAAATATAAAAAATATTATTAATAACATTATTAAGAGATAATTGCATTTACAAATTGTAAACATACTCAAGATAACAGGAAGTGTCTAAAAGAATAGGAACAACTAGAAAAAAATAATAAACTTGTGTAAGGCCACGTTTAAGATAAATTAACGGCACCCCGCGGTTTTGCCCGCGTGTTCTAGTTCCCTTGAGAGTAATAAAAAATAGCAAATGCAAATCCCGTCAAAATTACTTCAGCCGTTAAGGAGTTTACTTGAAACAGACAGACAGAAAAAGAAGATAAGATTATTAGTGAATAAAGCACCGGACATACTCTCGTATGCCTGTTTTAAAAAGCTTTTCAGATTAAAAACGCACATATATATCCAATTATATTCTAAAATATCCTAAAAATAATTAAATAAAATATATAAATATTACATAATTAAAATAAAAAATCCTTCATACATATTTTTCGTAACAACTTGTACATAGGGATAAATAAGGGGAGTAAGCTTGTATTGGATATTCTTTATAGAGACTGGATTTCCACTAGCTACGATTTCAGCATACCTCTCTCGCTTCCCTTACTCGCTTTAGCCCTTTCATACACTCTCTCTTTGAACTAGTCTCTTCTAACTGGTTAAGGTATTCATTCACTTCCGCTCTCAATATTTGTTATGTGTAATAATTTGTGATAAGAAAATAAAGTTTATTATTAATATATATGTTTGCAGTCATTCTATTTTCATCCATCATTTGTTATGTCCAAACCATCTGAACATTATATTTTCTATAATCATCAATACATAATCTTTTAAACCACATTGATCTCTTATCACACTATTCTTTAATCTATGTCTCATCATACTCACACCATACATACTTTGAAGTCGTAATAAAATATAATTAGGAAGTGTTTTATTTTTTTAAACTGCACTTATGAATCCTGACTCCATAGGAGTTTCAAGTTTATGTGAAACTTCGTAAGATTTATTTATTTTTTGTTTTAAATAACTATGAATATTTAAACGAAGAAACATAAAATTAAATAATTAATGTATATGAATAAAAATAAAACATAGTAAAGTATATACATTACAGACCTAATTTTAGAATGATTGTACATACTTATATAAATATTTTTATTGTGTTTGTATTGTATTGTAATCAGAAGCTGTTTGGCAGGTATCAGCAAGACCTGGAAGTTTTTATGGGATTACCAGGAAAATCGGTATAAATCTGTACTAAGTGTTGGGTCTGAACCCAGCCCTGTACTTTTGCAGTAGATCGCTTGACTTACTCGATGAACTTTGCCAATTTTCATAGAAATATACTCAGTTCATCATAATAATCATCATCGACATCATTATACCAGCCATTGGAAGTCCACTGACATAGACCTCTCCAAAAAGGAGGTTGTTTTCTTATAATTGCCGCGCTGAGCAAGCGTGTTGGCAATCTCAGAGCGCAACTTTCGTGACAGGGAGGATGCGGCCGATCCCCGCCCTGTGCGTTTGAACTGTGCTGTTCCGGATGAATATACCAGGTGCAGGTGCCTTAGTCGCCTCTTATTACACCTTGTGTAGTGGGAGGTACTATTATACTCTGCCGTTATCTCACGGCAATGCCGATATACTCAGTTATTTATGACTGAATATGGTGGGCATCTTCAGACAACTTGAACTATGTACGGAGTTGTAGTTATCATTTGTTTGCATTAGTCGTACGCTCTCATTGTATGTGGAGTTAAACTTTAAATGTCTGGTCCAAGTGGCGTGTGAACAGATGTTGGTTAATTTGAATAAATGAATAAAAGTTCTATACATTTATATAATATGCCTGGACAAAGAATGACCAGCGACTTGACCGTTAGGCCGATAGGGTATTAGAAAATCAAAAATTTTATTGGTAGACGCCAGAGATCGTCACTAATTACGAGTACATTCCATCAAGCGATCTTTCTATTTTTCCACGAGAATGTATGAATGGATTACGTCATTACAAAAGCATTTAGCTTGTCTAATAGTTACCACAATGCTTTTGGAAGTAGTTGGAAGACTGAGACCGTACTTCAGTTCCTCCCGCTCCGAGTGGAGCTTTCACGACCTCTATAAAGGCAGAAAGCGCGATTCCTTTTAAGCAAAGTTTTCACTTTTATCGTGTACTAACTGGAGCCCGAATTTGTGCTCATGAATGTTGGTTTTATTATTCATTTCCCTTTTGAAATGGGTTCAGTTTACATTTTTATTTTCATTAATTATAAGAGCACTTCGCGTTTTTCTTACTTTTTAATAATTATCCTAAAAGTTACACCAAATTATCATTTGCTTTCTATCGTCTCGGTGTAGACAAAAATTGATAATGGGTGTCATTCATTAGAATTTTTATCACACGGGGTGGCAGGCCTAATAGTTTTTTGTTCGAGTCGATAAATAACATACGTACCGCGTAATAGTAAGCGTCACTAAAGCTGATGCATGTTCGTTTATCATAAGGATATTTGTATTACTGTAGGACATCTAGTGACGGACGGATAAATTATTATTAGTAGGACAAAGTATTTAGAATAGATGTACACATACCAAAGATATGTGACCTGCATCTAAATGTTACGGATCAAGTCAGTACATCTCTCCAACCTGTGTCTTTTTTTTAATCGATAGCTAAAAAAAAACTATATGTATTGTCTTGTCTGTAACTAAGTATGGTATACGGGCCCATATAAGTATATGACGGGCCCGATGGCGCAGATGGTAGTGATCCTGTCTTGTGCACCAGGGGTCGTGGGTTCGATTCCCACCCAGAGCAAATATTTATATGATGATATTTGTGTTTGCTCTGTGTATGGGTGTAAAATATATGTATTTAAGTAGTATATTTGTGATTCCTCTGTTGTCTGGCATTCGTAACACAAGTGCTTTAAGCGACTTACAACGGAGTCAGGTCAATGTACCTATGAGATGTTGTGGGAATTTATTATTATTATTATACTGAACGAGCTAATAAGGCCCAGAGATCACGTTTTAAAATTATAAGTCTTAACGGCTTACTCATAATAATCAAAAGTTTGGATTTTATTTTTTAATTCGTGTCAAAAGTATGTGGGACGAGCCAATGTTTCGCAATAATCCTATCAAGATTGCAGTTACTTTAAAATAAACAGGCATTAACTTTGTGATATTATATATTTTTGGTCGTGATCACTTCTCTGAAGCTAGCAATAGTTTACTAACTTCAACCTAAGCGATACGTAGCTGCACTAAAAGCTTTTAAATTTAAATCTACCTCATGAACAACATACTTCGATGGATCCATAAAATTTTATTGGAAATTTAAACTCAACTTCGCTCGCCTTTGTAGCACCTCTGACAAACTTTTGGACGTGGGAAAATGATCGCACTGTTCAATATGGGTGCTGTTCGCTTTAATACAAGAATATGTACACTTTAAACTTCTATCTTTTACCATTATTAATAGTATAGTACAGTTAGTTTCAGAGTATCGGCTGAGTACCACCTACATTTGTATCAAGTGTTGTAAGATGCGATTCAAGTACCGAAACCGACTGATGGCGGTATATTCATTCGAAACAATGCAGGTTAAATACGACAGAGAAGTTGCACACTGCGATCGACACCACGTCTGCCCAGCGCGAAAATTATGGATGAAAATTCCACATCCTTATGAAGCCTGACTTCCATATTTATTGAAATTCTAAGGCTGATATGGTAATAATGAATTGTCATCTAATCAACCATATAATTATTCACTATACCATTCATGGATCTACTATCAGATGTATAGACATAGCTGTTGCCTGCGACTTCATTCGCGTCAATGTCCATTTGATAAACAAGCTTACCCACCGATCGTTGTTCGTAGCTTCCTTTCGCCTGCCTTACATTGCATATCATGCGTGATTTTGTTGCGGAGTCATTTTGTTATCGTCGTTTTGTAAAATGTAAAAAGTAAATAAACACACAATAAGTATTTTATTTGCACAATACATGACATACACAGAACAAAAACCAATTAAAGGAGCTCATGTTTCACTATTAAAATACTATGCAAGCCATTTACTATGTCACATTACATAAATTCGAAATTTTAGTAATAGACGCTCGTGTTATAGCAAAGATATCACTTTGAAATCATGGAGTCCTGGCAAAGTAAAATAGTATTGATGTCAGGTACCTAACCATGGTATGAAGGTACATCCGAAACACGGTATCTCGAACGCAACAAAGCGGGAATTCTAGCTAAAGAATGGCAGCAGCAGAACAGCTAAAAGAAATGAATACAACTATCGAAATATATTAGTCCTTAATTCAGACTGCTAGCCTAAAATATAACTGATACTAGTTTCACTAGTTTTGGTATGACATTTTTTGGATACTTACCCACAAAATGCTTAGTTGTGAGCACAGAACGGATTAATGTATGTGCAACTACATCTCAACATATTTGGTTCTGGCGTTGAATACTGATACAGAGCGCTGGCAGTATTTAAATTTAACTCTCCCTTAGTACAACAATGGCGGTAGGTATTTTCGCTGAATGTATACAATTTAGGCTTAAATTGAGCTAAACTTTTGCACAGTTTTAAAACCATTGTTGTAGTATGGAAGTATTTGGTTTTTGATTGGCTTAAATTTTTTCATTTTTCCATTAGAAAAGCAAAGTTTTTTTTAGTCCACTCGTTACTACCCTATTTTATCATTAAGGAGGTGTAAATGAAGAAAACATTTTAATAATAGTATAAAGGAAGGAATTTGTGTTTATTTATTTATGTCAGTTCCATTTTTTAAATGTTGTAATTTAAACCTTCAAACAAACTTTTACAAGTTTTAAGATATCAATAATGTAGAAATAGAAACTTGATTACTTTGAGAGGTGTTAAAACAAAAACTACTCTCAGGTATCAGACGGGACTCGAACCCGCATTAATTGATTTCTAGTAAATACAATCCTTAATCTAATCTTGTATTTGCTATGCATGAAACCTCCTATGAAAAAAAAATATCTATATCAATTCAAAGACACAGCGTTGAATTTAACAAACTACAAAAAAAAACAAAATGAGCAAAAACACATAAGTTATTCTTATTCATTATTAACATACCAGCCATTGGAAGCCCACTGCTGGACATGGGCAAAATTACCCATATTAATTTAAGTAATTTTACCCATACGAGTAATTGCTACGTTGGCCAACGTATTTTTCAATTGCAGAGCGTAGCTTTTGCGACGGGAATGCCGCTTCCAGTCTCACCCTATGCTTCTTAACTTTAACCGCGTCTTACGACATTGTTACAGGAGGAAGTACTATTCCATTATGAATATTTTTACTTAGTTTTATATTTCATACAAAATGAATATACGGTAAGCCATTTTGAGAGAACAGTATCCAATCTGGAAGAGATAATGAGGCGGGCTCGGAGGAGGCATGTAAACCGGCCCATCTTGGTCGTAAGGAGAGATGAATGTCCGGGACAAAGACGCGGGACGCAATCACGCGCTGCAGACGCGCCTGAGGGAGTTGTTGCTTGGCTCTTTACAAAAGTAGTCTCGCAGTCTTATGAAAGTGAATATGTTCATTTTTATGTTACCGCACTGTACTGTTCTGGATAAGTGTTTTTTAAACATATTGAAGACGAAATGAAATAACAAACGTTGGGAATTTAACAAAAATATATTTATTTTTCGACTTGAAATACTTTAGGTCAAATTCGGTCTGAAATACTTTATATTAGAGGTTATATTATCTTTTTTATTTACTCTAACTTACTTCTAAATGGCTTACATACCTTTAAAGACAGAAAATAATATCACAATAATTACATATCACATTAACAATTTCAAATGACCGCACTACGTTTCAGCGAAACACTAAATAAGAAACAGCATAAAGCAGGTACACCATTTTGAAAGCAAGGAATCCAATCTAGTAGGCATAATGAGACGGCCTCGGAGGACGCATGTAAAGCGGCTCATCTCCGTTCTAAGGAGAGATGAATGTCCCGGACAAAGACGCGGGACGCGGGACGCGGGACGCAATCACGCGCTGCAGACTCCCCGGAGGGAGTTGTTACATGGCTTTTTAAATGAAAGTAGAATAGAACTAGTTATGTATTTATATTCTCAAGAATAAATTTATTAAAACATATTTGTTATTATACTATTTTTTTGTTTACAATTATAAAGGTTTATTTTCTGTGTTCCTATTTACTATTAATCAACAGATACTTTAAAAAACAGATATTTAAAAATTTTTGTGTGTGTACTAAATATTATATCAACAACAAATCAGCCTTGGAAGTTCACTGCTGGACATAGGCTTCTACAAGAAAGGGGGAATTTTGCCCATAATTGCCACGCTGGGCAAGCGTGTTAGCCATCGGTCTGTGCATTTGAGCTACACTGCCCGATAGATATACCGCCAACTGTCGGTTCCGGTACCCCAGTTACCTCTTACGACTCCTGGTACAGGGGGAGGTATTATTCTACTCCACCGGTACCTCACGGCTAAAATATTACATAATTAAATCTAATATATTATTCTTCCCTTAACTCAATATTTTATAAAGATTAGAAGCACACCACGTTGCTGGACATAGGCCTTCCCGAGAAGAGGGAATTTTGCCCATAATTGCCAGGCATAAAATATTAAAGCCTTTTTATGTTTAAAAAAAATCTGTTTTAATATGTTTAATAATATAGTATCAAAACAAACTGCAATGTTAAACAAAAAAATAATAAATATTCTTCCAGGTAAAAATTAGCACGAGGCTACAGCGTCTCTACAATATTTCTACAATTCAAATGCAAACCTTATTACGATAGTATTAAGAATCACTACACAATCGTACAACGCCTCAAAATAAGCCGAGGTCATACCCCAGCGGGTTAATTAAAAGATAACTATCTCTTATACATAAGTAAACATTTCCTTCCGCGCCAGACTCCGTTGTAAAGTCATTTTCTTACAATAATAAGTGACATTAATAATTTCTGTAGATAAAATGTTGGGTTTTGAGACAAAATAAACTATAAAAAATATATAAAGCTAACAATAACAACTGAATAGAACGTAAGGAAATTTACCCATATTACTCTTCATGTAATAGTCATCGTATCAGCCATTTGAAGTCCACTGCTGGACATAGACCTCCCCAAAAAGAAGGAAAATTTATCCATAATTGCCGTCCATATTTTAAAATTTTTGTGTGTGTACTAAATATTATATCATCAACAAATCAGCCTTGGAAGTTCACTGCTGGACATAGGCTTCTACAAGAAAGGGGGAATTTCGCCCATAATTGTCACGCTGGGTAAGCGTGTTGGCAATCGCAGAGCGCAGCTTTCGCGGTAGAGATGCTACTGCCTATGGCGGGCAGGCGGGGCCTGTGCATTAGATATACACTGTTTTGGATGGGTGTACCGCCATCTGCCGGTTCTGGTACTTCACCTACGTCTTACGTCACCTGGTACAGGGGGAGGTATTATTCTACTCAGCCGGTACAAAACGGTTAACAATAAATAATAATATATTCTTAAACGCTTTTTTTTTTTCGGACGAACCTAGTGCTGGACTACTCAGACGTCAATTCCAGCGCCACCGAAAAAGAGGGCGGGGCCTCTCATAGATGAGAGGTCCGATGCCCGTAATAATCCTGCGTGCCCCGCGGCCGCGACCGCGCGTTCAGCGCGGTCGCGCCCGCAATAGCTCGCGAGGTTTGAGCGGGACCGACGGCGAGACCGAGGGCGCCTCTAGAGACTTGACCTAGGCTCGGTCGCCGTCGTTGGGGTTGAATTTACTATGAATAAATTAAATTAAAACAAAAGAGGACGGACAGATTGAGCCCGACAGCCCTAGCGCTGTCGGTTATCGCTCGTAGGGGCAGGGACTTCACGCGTTCGCCGGCGAACGCGGTGTACTGCACTGTTGTACGAGTGCATGTGGAGTGTTAGTGGTTCTTAAACGCATTCTACGTATCATATTTGCTTTTTTAACGGCCTTGAAACGTAGTTTTTTAACACTTTACATTTTTAATTAAACGTTTCGGATATCTTGCAGGAACTAATCTCAAGATTAACAAAAGATGTTATGTCAGGATTCGAAAGTCACAGTTGTCTTATTTATTTTTGGTTTTTAATTTTGTTCATTCGCGTTCTGGTCCATGCAGTAGATGCTGACAGTAATTTGTAATCTAGTGGTGCTGTAATGTTGGCTTTGGTTCTTTATCAAATGTATGACAGGATCCAGGAGGCAGCTGGTATTTCCAACTATCATCTCTACTGAAATTGAGGTGTTCTAAAGTCATCATACCAGCCATTAAAAGCCAACTACTGAACATAGGCCACTCCAAGGAAAGACGTTTTTGCCCATAATTGGCGCGTTGGGCAAGCATGTCGGCAATCACAGAGCGCAGCTTTTGCGACGGCCCATTCTACTCTGTGTATTTGAGCTGCACTTTTCCGGATGGATATACCGCCATCTGTCAATTCTGGTACCTTAGTCGCCTCTTACGACACCTGGTAAAGTGGGACGTACTATTCTACTCTGCCGTTTCCTCACACCTTGCTTTAAAATGTCAGTGTGTAATTCCAAATTACCTGCGTATTACTAAATACTTTTATTAAAAATCAAGGAAAATTACACTTTGAAATCAGTAATAACGGTGTGACACAAACCGTTATAGGTTTGTATGCACACCGGAAAATGAAAGTGTACTAAACTAACATTAAAGAGAAAGATTTCAAAAACTTTTGTCTGGCTTTTATTCTGTATTATGGTCTTTTATTTACAGTACTTTTACTATTAAATACAAAAAAGTCATAGCAAAAAAAATACAAGTGTTTTCAGTCCGCGATCCCTAAACCGCCTGGATCGGTTAGAGGCAATCAAAAAGACTCCCAACAAAGCCTGCTATTGTAAAGGCCAGGCTGTATTGATATTATTTCGAACTTGTGGGATATTAAACGATATTATTGGAGACTTAATTTATATTTCAGTTATTGGACAAAGTAGAAAATATTATGATTAAAAAAATAAATATTTTTGATTAGATTCTCGAAGTTTTTATTATTGCTCACAAGATATAAACAGCATATCCGTTTCCATGAAGTAGTGTATTTTGGTCGTAGATTCATAACTACAGTTTAAATAAATTCTTGTGAATTCTATATTTAGTCTCTACTATTAGTACTTACAGCTTAAAAAACAAAAGGGAAATAGAAACTTTCAATTAACTTTGATAAAGGTTACGTGGAGACACTACGTTGCCGTGAGGTAGCGGCAGAGTAAAATAGTACCTCCCACTGCACCAGGTGTCATAAGACTAAGGTACCAGAACTGACAGATGGCGGTATATCCATCCGGAACAGTGCAGCAGTGTATCGCAAAAGCTGTGATCTGCTATTGCCAACACGCTTGCCCAGCACAGCAATTAAGGGCAAAATACCTCCTTTATTAGAGAGGCCTATGTCCAGCAGTGGATTTAAATAGCTGTGGTGGTAGTTCTAACAAGTGCCAAATTTCCGTGCTATCATTACAGAAGATACCACGCGAAACACCCATTTATATATAGGAAGCTATGTACATATACATATATACATTAAACTATAGTTAATTTATAAGATACAGATTATATAAAATGCGCAGTATTTGTGGAATATTATCTATATCAGTGAGATACTGGCAAAGAAGAATAGTACGGTAAGTACATAATTTTAAAGTGGCTAACTATATTTTAAAATGTATGCGGCTCTTAATCCATTAAAAGGATTATTACACCTATAATTAATTTGGTTACTTAGGATATAAGGTTCTAAACTATAACATTATATTCGCATTTGAAACCGCACATAACTTCACCGCGAATAAACTCTTAATTGCCTATTTTCACATCCATGATACCATCATCAACATAGGAGAGGCGAAGAATGAGAAGGAATTTGCCCACAATCATCATACTGGGCAAGCATGGTGGCAATTACATAGCGTATCTTCGTTAGATGCCTATCAAACGATGCATTTCAGCTACACTTCCGGTGGATACACCCACATCTGTTAGTTCCGATACCTCAGTCATCTCTTAGGATACCTGGTACAGGTACTATTCCATTTTGTCGGTACAAAACAATATTTATAATATGAGTGTGGATATTTTAAAATTATAAGCTAAACTTGGTCAATGTCTGGCCAATTAAATTTAAAATTTCTTTTCTTTTTATATCAAACGTAGAGAATAGCAATAGTAATTAAAATATTATCAACATAACAATTGTGTCAGCCAATTTGATACAAAATAATCGAGCCCTAATCTCCCCAACAAAAGGCTTTTAATAAAGCCACTGCTCCGTAGGCTATTGAGATGGAACCACATAATGACACGACGCAGTCTATCCAGACCGCACAATAAGGATTCATGCTTTGTTGAACAACGATCCTAAATTGCCTCTGGCAAAGAAAAGAATGTCATCAAAAGATTTTAACAAATGTATTGATACGGTATAAGTTAGATGCGATTAGTCTTAAGTTCGTTCCTACCTGAATAAATTTTAAATAGAGTATTTTAATTTTATTTTATTGTTTTATTGTTTACATGAGACGACTAAAATAATCATTCCTTGGACTAGAGTTCGCTGAAAACAGTAATATCATAAAAAAAAGAAAAAAAAAGTTCATAAAATAAATGTACGGTAAAACAAAATCTACTTGGAACATGTAAATCTTAGTTATGATATTATGTAAATTAATATAAGATTTCTTGTGATATCAGTAATATTTGTTTAATTCTGATATATATTTAATTTATTTAATTCACATAGGATCTAATACATTGATATGACTCTGAGATAAGAAGCCTAAAGTCTATCAGCATGCAATAATTATAACGTGAGGAAGAGGCAAGTAGAAAAAGCGACATTGCTCTTATAGAATAATCAATTTTTCTTTCCGGTTCTTTTCTTCTTTTCTGGCTTGCTTAACGTCAGGTACGTTTTAAGAATTAAGACCCATCTGGTGCCAGCAAATTAGTTCAAAGTAGTCAATTATATGTTACATGTACATGTTAATTCAAATCATTTGACCTTATTCCCAATTAGGTCATCGATCATTTGAGTGCATAATTGATGATGGTGATCTTATGTTTAGGCACATAAGATAGGTCGTAGGTTCGATCGCAAGGACAAATATTTACTCAACACATATTTGTTTTTGTGTGTCATTAAGTATCATATTTGTAACACCTCTGTTGTCTGATCTGTAACACAAGTGCTTAAAACTACTTAGCTTGGAGTCAGATCCATGTGTTAGATGTTGTATGAATTTATTTATTAATTAATTAATATGTATGGAGAAAAATATTGTAATTATTTTATAATAACTGTTGGTGATTAAAGGAGGTTATGAAAGAAGATATGAATATAATTTTAAACTTTGACCGCATAAATATATACCGTATTTTATCGACAGTATAAACAGAAGTGAGGTGGTTATTTCGAAGTGAAATGAGTTCAGGATCACAAAAACCTGGAATGCT
The DNA here is from genome assembly GCA_020976665.1 of Heortia vitessoides. Classification (NCBI taxonomy): domain Eukaryota; kingdom Metazoa; phylum Arthropoda; class Insecta; order Lepidoptera; family Crambidae; genus Heortia; species Heortia vitessoides. Next base: position 1,243,893 of record JACJUM010002543.1, read on the forward strand.
TCATCGTAAAATCGTGACGCCAAATAAAAAGCGACTCCGTCCAGTTACCGTTCGGGAATAAATGGAAGTGTTTCTCGTTATGACGTTTGAAAAAGTTTTGTTGTCCGCCACGGAATGGTTTCCGACGAAAATGTACTTTTAGATATGTCGAAATACGTATTGTTATTTGATTTAGTGTCTGAGAGTATTGTAAGCTTGTAACCGACTCCAGCAAACGTACACAGGTATTGTCTTTATATATAAAGATATTTTTCGCATAACTTTTTCCAGTTTGAAATATAAGAGAATCAAGTCACAAGTTTGGCAACACGCTAGTGATACTATTGTGTATAGTAAGAGCTTCTATAGGCTGAAGGAACTAACTATCACACGGACCATATGCTTGTCAGTCGCTGAGTCTAATATGTCTTATTAGTTGCCGTTTTGTTAGTACGCGGCTGGAACCAAAAGATGGCGGTTCATCCTCCTGAAACTGCGTAAACTTACAGTAGGTCATGGATAAGCAGCTCTGCGATTGCCACCCCGCCTGCGCACCACGGGAATCATGGGAAAGATTTTTTTTTTCTTGGGAAGGCCTTTGTCTAGCAGTGGACGTCCTACAGTTATTATGATGATGATGATGAAATTATTATTACTAGACGGACCAATGAGATGACTAGACTTACAAAATCTCTTCTCGATCAATCATTTATTTATTTTGCATATATATTGCCTGTACTACTATATATATATATTTTTTTTTTTTCAGTTTTGTGTAATGGTTGACTGGGCGATAATGCCATCTGGCATTAAGTCCGCCATTTGTACATTTTGTAACATTTTGTGCAATAAAGTTAAATAAATTTAAAAAAAAATCATCATGTCAAAGCTTCTAAATTGAACAACGAAAGCTAAATACTTTCATTTAGAGCCTCTTTCTATCAGACTCGTTATTACAAATAAGTCTATATATAAATTGTTGAGTAGATTAAAATCCATCGAGATACTTTAATAAAGTATCAAATGTTGAACAGAAAACATTAGTATTTATAATCGCAGGGATTAACAAATTCACAAAGCAAAGATTTACAAAACCCTTATATTAACATTTTACATACAAACTTAAAAGTATAATATCACACAAAACTAACACTGCCCTGTTCTCCTCTAGAACTTCTCACTCTCATTCAACATAACCAACTACTTCATTGTACCTCTCTTAACCATTTTTCAAATGAGAACAGGTCTTACTAAGTGACACTGTAGGTCACGACATCAAGTCACCGACCGATCAATATAAATACTTTTACATTATTAATAAACTTTAAAATAATGATATGTAGGTATTACTAGTTCCTTTTAGGTGGCTCGTGTAATTATTGCATTAAAATAAGTCTTAAGACCCGTCTGATGCCAGCAGACAGGTTTAATGTTGGTCTGATTTACATTTGTTAGATGACACTTAAGAACCCGTTGTGTCATCAGTATTATGAGTATAAAAGAAGTATGTGCCTCCAGTTTTTTAAATATTATAGCTTTATTTTTGACAAATCAAAAGTGCATGTAAATGGGCTTAAATAATAATAACTTTATTCAACAACAAAAGGAAACTAAAACTAAAATACATTTTGATACTTAAGTACCTAAACTAGGTCTAGCCTGTTCTTATAGGCACCTAAATACTAAATACATATCTAACATCTGCAACAATACTCATCATATGAATATTTGACCTGGGTCGAGATCGCACTCACGTCCTTTGGGTGTAAGATGGAATCAGTACCGTCTGCGCTATCGGGCCTGTCAATCATCATCTTTATCATTACAGCCGTTGGAAGTCCACTGCTGGACATAGGCCTCCCCATGGAAGGGGGAATTGTGCCCATAATTGCCATGCTGGGCAAGCGTGTTGGCAATCGCAGAGCGCAGCTTTTGCGACGGGGATGCTGCTGCTTATCTACACCGTATGCGTTTGAGCTACTCTGTCTTGGGGGAAAAAGCGCCATCTGTTGGTTCTGCTACTTAAGTCACCGCTTACGACACCTAGTACAGGAGGAGAGTATTCTGTTTTGCCGGTACCTCACGGCCAAAGTATAGTACGGAGAGTGTTAGAATTATTTTGCACTGCTATATTTATCAGATAAATACTATTTTGTAATTTATCATGGATTGATATGATTGTTTATTATTATTGCGCGACCCCAGTATATTTTGTGCTTGTTATTATTATTACTTGTGTTGCTATTTTTATTTTCTCGGCACTGAGCACTAGTTGTGAATAAGAAGCGACTAAGCTACCATTAATTATGGCGATAACATCTTTAACCTATTCGAACCCTTGTCGCGTATCCCTGACTAGAAAATATGGATCAATCAATGAACAGATGTAGTATGAACTATTGCATGTTGTATATATCGTTCACATGGAATTTTCCCGAGGGGATTTAATCTGATTGTTATGTTCACACTAATCCGTGGTTGGATCTAATTTCCATAACATTGGAATCCTATTAAATGTCAAAGCGTTGTATGTATGAATTGTTAAGTGGTATTTTGAAAGCATTTTCTTATTGTAGGCGTTTGGTGTTAAAATAAAATAGGTGACATTTATATTTAAAAAAAGATACATAAGTACAGATTATTTTTACACTCAAGGATAACTTTTAAAATAAATTCTTTTTTTTTTATTTTATTCAAATTCTACAGCTTTTATATTCTTATTAACAAAACATTATCGAAACGTGCAGCCAATAAAGATTTAACATTTGTATCCTTAATAATAATCAACTGAATTGAACACTAAATCATATTTGCATTAGCGTTTTTAAGCCACTAATATCCACTCTAACCTTAATAGTGCCTGTTAAAACTATTCAAGGCTAATTAAGTTTTTTTGTACAAAAACTTACATTTTCACCTCGAATAACACGAGTTCCCCCATTAAAGCTCCAAGTAAACCGAAGATAATAAAAGTTTCCAAACTTATCCACTAATTTAAACCGGTTTAAATTGGAGTTAAAATCCAGCGTTTGACAGAGCCACTATCGCTGCGACGTGACTCCCGCAGGTGCCCTCTGAGAGTTAATTTACCGGCCTCTTGGGCGAGCTAAATGCTTTTGTTTCCGAGTTTCTTTGGACAGTTACGTGTTTTTTGCTTTGAGATCGCTCAACTTGGGAACTACCAAACTATGACGGTTTTCTTCTAGTTTCATGGAAGTTACGATAATAATGTCGGTAATTTAGTAGGAGTCGTGCGGTATCGGTTATGTAGAAGTATCTTTGTACCAGGTATCAAAGAATGACGGGGGTACTGGACACGGCAATCACCGGTATATTCACCCCAAAAAGCGTAGCTCCAATGGCAGGTTTGGGCTGCATCATCCTCGCCAAGCTCCTCGGAAGGCATGAATCTAGCACTGAACGTCGTATGGCTGACGTGATGAATTTACTTGATTATCTTAAGACTACTGAATCTCTCAGAGTCCTTCAATTGAAGAAAGGTACATCTTTTTTCTATATAGCAAATCTTCTATCGACATCACCAGAGACTTAGATCCTGGTATCTACTAAGTCTTGTGGCAAGAAAACCTCAAAAGAAAAAGTTCGTAGCACTATTCATAACACTTACTCGGTGAAACGGGACATTTATCACAATCACAATCAGCTTTTCTTACAGTATATTGTGGATATCTAAAAGAACCTGAGGATATTCCAGGTTATTCCTGGGAATATGACCTTAGTTAAAATGACGATGAAATGGATACTACAACTTTGCTGCACTGCAATTTGTTTTTATACTTCATTCATTAGAAAGAAGTGGAACTACTGTATGTGAAGTGGTGTAGAACTTTTCCGACAAAAGGAGGAACTTTAAATACACAGCTTAATGAGAGAGAAATCTAGTAACTCTAATAAATAAACTAGGTAGGTTTAATCAGGAAATGTTTCAATAATGACCTGGTAATATGGCTTGGTTTTTTATGGAGGTAGATTTAATGCTAGCTGGATGAGTCAAGGTTTTTTTTTTTTACAATGCCCACAATATCTCATACCTGGCCATGACATGAACTGTTTTCGTGATAAGTAGCTTAAAACGTGTTACGGGCATCGGACAAAAGTGGAATCACGATATACTATTTAAATCAGTTATTTATTAAATTAAACACAAATATATTATTTAAACACAATTATCATACCAGCCATTAAAAGTCCACTGTTGGACATCCTCCTTCAACATTAGGCTACCCAAGGAAAGGGAGTATGTTGCCCATAATTGCCGCACTGGGCAAGCGTGTTGGCCACCGTAGAGTGCAGTTTTCGATTGCAGACAAGGAAGCTGCTGCCCGTCTCCGCACTGTATAGTTGAGCTTGCTGTTTTGCATGGATATACCGCCATCCGTCGGTTTTGGTACCTTAGTCGCCTCTTACGACACCTGGTACAGGGGGAGGGTACTATTCTACTCTGGCGGTACCCCACATCTAAATAAATATAAATAATAATGTAAATAAATTATAAACCTTAATGCATATATTAAATAGACACAAAGCTAACAAAAATATCATATAAATATATGTCTGGTAGGAATGTATGGTGGGAATTGAACCCATGACCTTTAGCAAACAAGATAGGATCCCTACCATCTGCGCCATCGGGCTCGACAATTTTATTTATAGGACGTTTATTGAAAGTTAAGAATGTTATCTGACATTAGTAACTGATGTGATCATATCACTCATTGGAAGTCTAGTGCTAAACATAAGCCTCTTCAAGAAATGAGGTTTTAGGCCCATAATTGCCACGCAGAGCTAGCGTGTTGGCAATTGTAGAGGACAGCTATTGCGACGAGGAAGCTACTACCCATCCCGGCTCTGTGCATTTGAGCTGCATTGTTTCAGATGGATATACCGCCACCTGGTACAGTGGGAGGTACTATTCTATTCTGCCGGTACGTCACGGCAAAGTTTCTGATATACTCGTCGTTGATTGTTCTCGTCTAGTATTGGTTAGTGTAGTTTTGTAAAATATCGGTCTCCAACCCTGGCTAAACAAACCATACTACGTGTTGCAATTGCTAATCAACGCTCTTGAACGAAATAACAATTGATTCGCTGTGGAATCTCATCAGGACCTCAATAGCATCAATACAATGCCCCTTACACAATAAAAGAATCGAGCAACAGCACTTCATGGAACACCATCGGTGAATAGAACGTTGTGGAACAAATTAACTATTAAATAATTGCTATTCTTTACTAAGACTAAGGTCTTTAGTCTTTGCTATCATCGAAACACTAATTTTCAATGTCATTGTCAATTTTACTATTCTCAACTGACCCGGCAACTTCAGACAACTTGAACCATGTGCGAGTTATTCTAATTAGTTATTTGTATTGTGTTTTATAGTTGTACTCTCTCTTTGCATGTGGAGCTAACCTTTAAGTGTCTGTTGCAGTTAGCGTGCATCCATTTTATATAGATGCCTTTTTATATGTAATATTGTGAACAGATAAAATAAATAAATTGGTCAGTCTAAATAAATAAAAAGTAGCTGTCTCGACTGTTTATGAATTCTTTGTCTATAGGTTTGATATAAATATTCTTTCTTATAGTAAAACTAGTGGACACACCAGATGCTGTCTTGTCTTTGCTATGAATATAGAATTTAAATTGGTATCATACAATATTTTTTTAGGTGCTGAGTGTATTTATTTAATCACTCCAACTGTCAAACGACTGACCGATATGTCAAACGTCAGGAGGTTATAATAAAATTTCATATTTTTTGTTACATAAGAATCTCCCCCGAAGTTGTTGTTAATAATATTGCGTTCATAAAATATTAGGAAAATTTTTTTAAACCAAATTTTATATCTATAATTTTATATATATATAATTATATATTTTTGTCATCGAACGCCTTCTGTAAATTCTCCCATACATGCTTTGCCGTTTTGCAATCCTGAACATGTACGTAATTCTGTGGGTCCAG
>JACJUM010002543.1:1249871-1327388 GCA_020976665.1 Heortia vitessoides
ATTCAAATCGCAACGACAATTTACACTGATCTGAGATTTTTCTACTTGCGTATAAACTTCCACCGGTACCACTTCGGAACCACGCTCTGCTACCATAAAGGATATTGCATAGTTGTGATAATTAAACGTTTTGTAGTTTACAATAAAAAGATTTATTCATACGAAAGTACACTCAAAAGCGCGGCAACAACCTTGCTAGCTTGACAGCTCGAGAGAAAAAGGACAGAGGCGCCACACGCGCCTAAAAACAGAATTATAAATGGTTGCGTTCCATTTCACTAACAAAAAGGAATCCTTAATGAATATAAATCAAATTAAAATATTTTAAATTTATATAAAATAAAATTAACTCGGAAATAAGAAATACTTGAAGTAAGAAGTAGAAATATTGTATTATTTTCATAATACTGATGACCCTGGTGACCCCACAGGACCATAAAAGTCAACTAACATATAAATTAGGCCTACCTTTTACTAGTCTGACGGCACCAGACTGGACTTAAAACAAAAGGTTCATTACACGAGTTTCTAGTGATAGAAAAGAACCTATAAGAAAAACTAGTGATGAAAAAGGTTCCATTAATACAAAATTATTAGTGTTAATGGAACCCCTCTCGGCGTCATTGCTAACAAACCGTTGTCTTAAATTATAATACTTAAATACATATTTGACACTCAGACACAGAACAAACACACTTATTCTTCATATAAATCTTTGCCTAGAGTGCGATTGCGATCCTATCTTGGATCACTACCATCTGCCCCCTTGTACTAATAACATTAGTTCTATGTAGGTAGTAAGTGTTGTCGATTAGTAATAAAATTTATGTCCATGCTTGCACTGTTCATAATTCAAAATCATTTTTACTAAATGCGTATGTATACATTGTATAAGGTAATCTCTGAAACTGCAAGACCGAATTTGATAAAACTTTTATTGGCAGAAAGCGGATATAATAAGGAGTTACTTATACTATATAACACGCTACGACTAACAGAAACGGAAAATGTGGTAATAACGGGCGAAAAATATATGTTTTGAGAGCTTACATTGCATGCGCTGCGTGGCTGAAGTCGCGGGCAAAGCTAGTTCGAGTCTAAAATCTAACCATCAAGAACATATTAGGGGATATTGCCATTTTGATAGCACATTATTTATGTAGTGACGATCCCGATGGCGCTGATGGTAGTGATCCTATCTTGTGCGCCAGGGGTCGCAGGTTTGATTCCCCCCAAAGCAAATATTTATTTAGGGTCACGTTGCATTTGCAAATGTAGGTTTTTCCTTGGCTTATATGGAGAAGAACAGTCACCTTGACTTTATAAAAAAGAAAAAACAGAACTGGCACCTTCAAAATTCTTGTTCTAGCATATATGGTAGAATAGAACCTTCCACAGCACCAGGTATCGTAAGAGGCAACTAAGGTACCATACCATAGCATGAAAAAAAACCTCCTTTCTTGGAGAGGCTTATGTCTATCAGTGATGATGGTGATGACGTCATATATATAAAAGGAAAAGCTGTCTGAGTGTTTTATCAACGCTGGGCCATAATATAAGGGGTGGAAACTTAAAATTTTGCAAAATGGTTCCGTTTATAACGTTAAAGTTAGTATGAAACTTTGCTGTTTTTGAAGTTAAACGAATAAAATTCAGCATGGAGGTTCCTCATTGAAAGTCATGAAACACGTACAATATTTTTTCGAAACCATATTTTAAGGAGGTTAAAAGGTGTTGCGAAGTTCGTATTAAACTTAATGCGGGTATATGGAAAAGAAATATTACTCTATCCATAGCTGTAGGCGGTATAAAAATTATGCGGTAGTATTGGAGTTAGCATTCAAACAGACAAACACGAAGCTAGATAAAGATATTAGCTTTATACTACTTTTTTTGTATACCTCCGATGACAGAAGCCAAGCATACAGCCTGCAAATTATAAGCGGTTACGAAAACCATCGGAGCATTATACCAGTCGTTAAAAGTCCACTGTTGGACAAGGGCCTCCCCAAGAAAAGGGGTATGTTGCCCATAATTGGCGCGCTAGGCAAGGGTGTTGGTTATCGCCTAGCGCAGCTTTCGCTATCGGGAAGCTGCTGCCCATCTCCGCTCTGTACTTTCAAGCTGACTTTTTTGCATGGATATATCTTAGTCGCCTTTTACGACACCTGGTACAGCAGGAGGTACTATTCTACTCTGCCGGTACCTCACCTTGAATACCAGCTGTATATTTGAACTTACAAATTAAAAGTTACTTATAATTAATTATAAAACCGTTAGGAAACACAATTCCTTTTTTCAGTACCGACCTGACCCACATTTATGTAGATCAGAGAAATTCAGCCATTCGTATCGTAACCCAAAGTAAAACACAAAATTAGTATTCCACTGTCCAGTCCTGCGAATCCGCGATATACTTCAGATAAATCGTGGTAATTTGTACAGCGAAGGTCTGACGTTGGGAAATAGGCTATTTCCCTTGTCTAGAAACAGGAAGGAGCAATGCTCGCAAAACTTTGTCTTGCTGGCAAACATGGCGTAACATTTATAACATGTAATGGTATTTTATTTATAAATATCATAGTTGGGATAAAACGTTGTCTTTTTTTTTATTCGTAGGGAAATTTTTGCCACACCAACAGAAACACCAAGGAGTAAGTCAAAATACAAAAGCGATCCAAAATGAATTAAATATTTGTAATTATTTTTATATCATCTGTACTTTTTGTAAATAATATATTGCGTCTATTGCTATAGTGATATCTAACAGAACCGGAATCCGTAGCGATATTTTACTTATGGGCAAACCAACTATTTGGCGCTTGCCAGTTAGTGGTCTCCATTTCAGATATTTACGGCCCCATTGACCTTCAGTTTTGTATTCTACATAGAGTCTATATATAACTGAATATACAGATAGAGATACTATACAAAAAGAAGTAGACACGGAAAGACGGTACAAAAACAATTACAAATAAAGTGAAAGCAAAATAAGTGCATGTAAAACATGTTCGTCTGGTTTCTGGACAAGTCAAATATGGAATAGCCTAAATCTAGGAGAATTGAGTGGAAAGTCATGGGCTTGTCGCCACATGGGCATAGTAACCAAACACTATGAGCACTATAATATAAAACAAATGTTAAAAAATCATGTTACAGGTTTTATGCAAAGAAAATTCAACTTGTAATAAATCGCTCTTTAGCAAAAACATCGACTTAACTGTAATGTAACCAAAGTTCAAAAAAAGACACTAATGTTTGTTGAGTATAGACTCTATTTTGGAATTTTGATTAATTTTATGTTGTGTCGTTATTATATAAATACAGTAAAATGTTATTTAAGTGAAGAATAGCCCGTTAGTATCTCAAAACTAAAGACTTCCCACAAAGCCTTAGGACAGGTTTGCTGCTGCCCATATTCACTCTGTTCGAGTAGAATAGTACCTCTTCTGTAAAATAAGAGATAAATGAATTACCGGGACCGATCGAGAACGGTATACTAAGCCTACAGAGAGAAAAACCTACAGGTGGCGGTATATACATTCGAAACAGTGCAGCTCAAATGCACAAAGAAGAGTTGAGTTGGGTTGAGTTCCCTTCGCGAAAGCTGCACTCTGAGATTGCCAACACACCTGCCCAGCGCGCCAGGATTCTCGCATCCTAGGAGACGCCCATGTCCAGCAGTGGACTTCCAATAGCTGGTATAATTAATGTTTTTCAAAGTAGGAATCGCATTCGCGTGTTTTCCAATTCTACGTATTACCTCGACAAATGTTTTTTTTGTGCACCTACCCGTAATTTCTTAATTGAAGGTGATTTTGTGTGAAGTAGGCCTGTAGACAGGAAATGAGCGTCGCTTCTTCAGTAAATTTTTACGTTCCATAATTTCTTTGAAACAGGATATTAAAAGCGTTGTTGTCTTTACAATATAATTATCATGATCTTGTCCTGTAAATCTGTTTATTTAATGTTATTTAAGTTAAATTTATTATGTAATATATTATTTAAGCACGTTTAAATTAGGTTCCTTATCCATTAACATAATATTTCTTTTATGGATATTTTTACTTATGTTTTTATGTTAGATAAAGTAATTTTTGCACTTATGAAAATGGTATGGATTGATGGACAAAGATGTATGAGTATATAAACTTATATAGCGATCCTGACAGACATCAGAATAAGTAGTATTTATGAATCTAATATGTATATATAATAGACAAGAAAAAATTTATACTAAATTACAAAAAAACAATCATTTTGGTTTATGAACTATTGAAGCACTTCTGCATGTTTTTTTGAAATTTTCAATGAGGATTAGCCAAACGCTAGTCCGCAAAAAACAACTTTTTTACACTCTCAATTTAGATGTATATTTGATAGACTGTTTTAATTGCCACAATAATCTTTTTTTCGAAACAAAAAAAGATCCATGGCACACCGCCTTCAGATTATCATGTAATCTGACTTTAATAGAAATAATTATAAATTAATTAAATATATAAAAATTAAATGATTATTAAATATATAATTTGTTGTGATCCAAATTTTGGGTCATTAGACCATAACGTACCACATCAATAATTCATAATAGTTATACGAATAAATAAAAAATGCTGCCAAAAAATAGGTCAATGAATAGCTTTACATAATTAAGGTTATACGAAGGAATAAAAGAAAAAAAAGCAAGGAAGAAAACATTTATTGCCGGCACTAAAAAAAACCGGTTCCTCATCTAAGACAAGTAGATTTTTTTCTAGTAAATATCATCTTAAATATAATTATGCATTTTCTATGCATGAATAACTTCTTAAGTAACTACATCAAAGCTGTAGGCATACTTTCTGAATCCGTGCAGCGCCGGTACGGGTCGCTAGTATTGCAATAACTAAGAACCAAGAAGAAATATTGCCGAGTCATATCAATTTAACAATCCCCAAGTTTAGCAAGTCATCAATGTAATCGAGACGTTGAAGTTAAAATTACCTGTACGAAGATGGTATTTAATATCTTCCTGATATAAAAATCATATTAGAGAAATCCGTTTTAGATTTTTAAACCACGCAGTGTCAGCCTTGCAATAATGATTATTAGAAAATAACAATAATGCGTAAAATATATTATACATTGACCTGACTCCATGATGAATCGCTTAAAGCACTTGTATTACAATTATCAGATAACAGAGTTTTACATTTATTATACTGAAATATATATCCTAACACCCAGACTCAAAAAAAAACTGTTTTTGATGTAGAGATCGAACCCACGTTCCTTACCGAACAAAATATATCCGAATGAAGCATCGAGGCCATCTCTATATATATCCAATGATAATAAAATTCTCTTAATTGGACATCAACATAAACAATATAAGAACTTTAAAACAACATTGAATAATACAAGAGAGCCTTATCGTTAACAGAAATTTCTTACTGGCAACATTTGGATAGAGAAAGTTTTGCTATTACTATTACCGCAATATTGTCTTTAGAACAAAAGTAACCAATACAAAAAAAGCCGTGGGGTACCGATGGACTAGAATTGTACCAGGTATTGTAAGAGGCGACTGAGGTACTTGAATAGTCAAAAAAATAGAATACAATCATACTACTGACCTTACGATGCTACGATACGCAGATAAAATCAAATATTGTATGTATGTACATCGTGCAGCAAGCACATATATGTACTAGACTGTCATCACTGGACGGGTCTTGAAATCATGTTTACTGCAGGTTCCTTACGCGTTCTATCAACTGCAGTATTCTTATCAACTTTGGTCAGTTTAACAGAATCTCCAACAGCGACGGCGTTTACATAACCAAATATAAAATAAAAACGCATTTCAAAATTTTTCGCTCCGTTTTGTGTGTATTTGTGTATGTACTCTTTTGTTATTTTGACGCGTTTTATATAAAGTTATTTCTTTGGAATTTGAGATCAAAACAACATGCCAGCTTAAAGTTATTAACATCTGAACTCCTCCGAGGAATCTGGGGGAAAAGGGATACTCGTATGTATAATGAATTTGGACCTATGTCTAACTTATCTACTAGAGTAAAATTTACTTTAAGAATTATTCCTGTAGCTATACAATAATGTAGTAGTAATATATATATACATATTTAAAAAAAAAAACAACGTTTTTTTGAGCAGGGCACGAATCTTCTTCTTTCCGACATACAGCATTACCGGTATGCTATCAAGATCTTAGTAAGCATTTCAACTCTTTCATAGTATTTTTTCGTGCTGAGAAGACAGTGCGATCTTTTTAACCTTGTAAGTACTAGAATATGATTGCAGAGAATCGTCTGAATTATTTAAATCCTAATAATGATATTATTATATTCAATAGATGTTTCGTGTTTTTAATATTAAAAATCATAGCCTTTTTTTTATTCCCACAACATCTCATACATTGACCTATTTTCGCGTTAAGTCGCTTAAAGCACTAAATAGCACGTAACTTGTCTAACGGAAATCATACGACTAAGAAATCACAAATAAACTACTTAAATACATATTTTGAACACCCAGACACAGAACAAACATATGGTGGGGATCGAACCCGCGACTTTTGGCGCACAAGACAGGATCTACTACTATCTTTGCCATTGGGCCCGTCAAAATAGCCATAGATTTCTTAGTATATATCTATAGCTATATTAGCTTAGGACTACTTGATACTTCAAGTAATCCTAAGCTAATAAATATTTGCACTAAACCGATAATTTGCCTGCAATCAAATATTTTTCTGTTCTGCTATTAAAGTCATATTATTTTCAATATCACAAGGATATCACTAAAGCGTTGCTAACCTTGTGACTTGAGGATATTATGCCACATTATCCAATAAATTCACTGCCTCTCTCACCCTTCAGACCGGAACACGGCAATGTGAACCCTGCTATTTGGCGGTAAAAAAGGTTGAAAGTAAGAGTAGCAATGCGAACAACCCTTTATACCCTGAGGTCTACTTCATATAAAATACAAAACATTCGTACTTACAACACTCAATTCGAGATCATTCGCTTAATATTTTTTCATTAAAATTTTTAATAAGCACTAAAATGTCTATGCGCATTGATTCGCCATAGATTTTAAACGGTAGTTACTATACAATAAAAAAACGTTAACATTTTATACTTTACATACATTGCAAGCTTACTTTGCTAAGTAAGTTAATTATAACAGAGAAAAACAATAAAGAATGGCAAAATGCGACTGCTATCTGTCACTAGACGTCCACTGGTGGACATAATGTCCAAGAGATTTCTAGTAAGATCGTTTGTGTACGATATAATTAAGGATATTTAGCCTTTGGGTAGATATCTGTTGGATCCGGTGCTGCTTCATACATTAACTGTGCACTAGATAGAGAAAAGTAAGATAATATAGATCTGGTATTCTATGGACTTTATAATAAATCTTTAAGACAATCTTTATAATCATCTGGCCGCGAGGTACCGACAAATTAGAATAGTATTTCCCCCTGTACCAGGTAGTAAGAGGCAACTAAGGTACCAGACCAGACAGATGGCGGTATATCCATCCAAAACAGTGCAGCTCAAATGCTCAAGACGGAGATGGGCAACAGCATCCTCGTCGCAAAAGCTGCGCTATGCGATTGCCGACTCGCTGGCCTAGCGCGGCAATTATGGGTAAAATTTCCCCTTTCTCGAGGAGGCCTATGTCCAGCAGTGGACTGTTATCGGCTGATATGATTAAAATCATCTCGCTGCTCGTACCACCAAGTAAATTAACTTACTTTTTAAGTATTTAAAAGTATAAGCAACATAGTCAAAGTCTAACATACTTCATTCAAGTAGATAAAAATATCAAGGCCATAAACTTACTTTATACTTTGCAACTCTTAGGATAGTCTGTTTCTTCTCAGGTCATAAAACATTATCTAATTGATTAATTTCTTGACTTGTGTCATACAGAAGCATTTATCTGCTTAATTGCTCTATAAGGCTCAAACAGGCCCATAAGCAAATAAATAAACACCATGCTTAATTAAGTAGGAGTAAAGAAAAGCGGACCAAACGTCAATAGTTTACCAATAGTTAGGAAACCTTCAAGAATTTGAAGTTCCAAGTATCCAGGAATCGATCTCAACTTTCGTAATAGGGTCGAGCTTGTTGAAATTTGTCGTATAAATCCACTCTTCTCTTTTATGCAATAAGGTTCAAATTCGAGTGGAAAATCTTGATGGCTTACCGACGTTACTTACTAAGGTTGGCACTTTCTTGAAACTGCTTGAAGGAATTATTAATGTTCTCCTTTAAATACTTAACAAACTGTCCTTCCGCGTACATTAAGTATGATGACTCTGTTTATATAAAAATTATAAACGGCAGAAAAGTATTATACCCAAAAAAACAGAATACCGTCTACCCTTCGCTCTCAGTCGAGTTAATTATCCTTAATTAGTATTTAAACAGATCGGAGTTAATATTGTGTGCACCGCAAGCTCGCGATTAGTGGTATATGTGATATAAAAATAAAACCGTGAGGTGCCGGCTAAGTAGAATAATAAATAATACAGGTGAAGGCCCTGTACTAGGTATCGTAAGAGGTGACTAAGGTACCAGAACCAACAGATGGTGGTATACCCCATCTGAAACAGTACAGCTCAAATGCATAAAAAGGGAATGGGCAGCATCATCCTCGTCGTGAAAACTGCGCTCTGCGATTGCCAACACGCTCATCAAGCGCGGCAATTATCCCCTTTTTTGGGGAGTCCTTTGTCTAGCAGTGGACTTTCAGTGGCTGGTACAATGTTGATGATAATAAAATAATAAATTTTGTTTGAAGACTTCTATAAAAAAACAATTCGAATCAATACCATAGATTACAAGCATTTAGATGGATAGATTTAATTTGGAAAGGTTTCTGCAACTAGACAACTCTTTGCGCCATTTTGTGATCTTTAAGACTGCTCATCCTACACAGTCCTTATCAGCCCTGCTCCATTAGGAAATGCAACAAACCCTTGCAGTTACCTATCGCTACCCGGAATAACTCCGGACATCTGATGCATCGTACCCGCTGTCACATGGCTGTCTGTTTCTTCGCTCCTTACACAACCTCTGCATTGTGGAATTACGGTAATATATGGAAAAGGTACCTTTGATTTCTCCAGCTGTCTTAGTTTGAGTTATAATCAGTTATTAGGGGCGGAAGTGTTATAAATATAAACATTCTCGCCAATTTTATTACAGCCATTGGGCACTTATCACTGCTGGACATAGGCCTCCCCAAGAAAGAGGGAATTTTGTCTATGATTGCCGCGCTGAGCAAGCGTGTTGGCAATCTGGCAAAATGGCATATGGCTTCTATGAATAACACACTTATGTAGCCATATACCACAAAAGTTAACGTCATTATATCAGCCATAGAATGTCCACTGCTGGACATAGGCCTCTCCAATTAATTTCCAATAGGCCGGTTGTATGCGGCCTTCATCCAGCGCATGTTACAGTTATTTTCAGTCTGTCCACATAGTAGATAGTTCGAAATTAATTACGGTATTTGATAATTTTATGTGCTTAATTTGGCACCATTTTGATTGCGAACGCGTTTTGAACTTAGCTTTTAAATTTTTTAACTTTTATTTTATTCCTGGAACTACATAATATTTCTTACGCATACATACTATAAGCAACTAATCTTGGAGTCACATCAATGTATGAGATGTTGTGTAAATTGATTATCGATTTGTAAATAGAGCTAATATCTTAAAGTATCAAATACCTTCGGAAGTATAGCATAAAAAGTAACCTTCAAGACCGATAAGTGATAAGAAGATATGAAAATATACTATAGCAAACTTTTTTATCTAATATATTTTTTACTTAGCTTTACAAACACTCTCTCTTCTATAATTAATAGAGCGTAATTAATTGATACGAATAAACACAATTCAATACACATGCTGATTGCTTAAAGAATTAAAATGCACACTATATTAAAATATTAGATATAAACTTGTAATTACAATTCGACAATAATTCTTCAGTTCAAGTTCTAACTTTATTTTCAATGCACATAAATAAAATTGGAGTGTCTGTTTGTAATATATAAAAAAAACAATTTGTTTTTACTAAATGCATATGGAACTAGGTATGGTACACATACCAAAACATATTTTTTTTATGATACTTTCACTTGTAGATAGTACGACACGTAAGTAAAACATCACGCTACGACTAATAGGAGCAGAGCATCAATCATAAATATGTCATAAACGGGCGAAAAATATACGTTTTTGAGGAGAATATGTTGCCCAAAGTTCCTATCTCACGCGGACAAAGTTGCACAGTTAATTTTCAACAAGAATATGATATAATTACCAAAGCCTTTATACAATCATTGTTTAATTCATTTAAGTATACTGTGTGTCTATTAAACGATAATGCATGTCTTTTTCATTTTAATCAATCTAATCTATTTCTAGAGTAATTTGTATAGAAAAATAGATTGTCTGCACTTTTTCTCTATGTTAACTTTAACTAGGTTAAATTTCACATATATCCTTTGGCGTAAATTTCTTAAAAGGGATACAATTTTTTTGTTTTCTTATTAATATATAGAAATGGAAAATTAATATATTACCCTAGTGTTTGAAGACAAAAGTCTTTAATATGAGTATGTTGCCATTGTTGGCATAAAGACTTCTAAAGAAGCTCAAGATCGCTCAGCGATAAAAAGAGCTATGCTCAGAGTTCCTCTGCATGATCGAATTAGAAATGAGAAGATCCTTAGGAGAACAAAGTCGTTGACGTAGCTCACCGAATCGGCGATCTAAAGTGGCAGTGAGCAGGGCACACAGGGGATACATCAACCGATGACAGATGGGAGAAAAAGTTTCTCTTGGCGGCCATGTATTATAAAAAGCGGCGTAGGACGACACCCTGCTAGATGGACTGACGACCTGGTGAAGTTTTACTGGGAGTCGTTGGTTTCAGGCGTAAATTTGATAAGGACGTCTGTGGGATCATATAAATGATACGATGATATTATTAATTAACTCCACAAGTATTTTCTTCGAGTCTGTTATTTTAAATATTAAATATTTCTTTTATAAAACAGACAAGCGTGTCACTAAATAACTCTATGAAACTATGGCAATGGAGGTATGTAATTTCTAGTCGTAGGAAGTTATAAGCACCTAAGTTAGGATTAGGGCTACCTATTCAGTTAAATAAAAGAAATCTCAAAAACTGTACGGCTGTAAAAACAATGCCGCTATGTAATCCAACACGAGCCACAACAATCGCTGTCATGCTTTCCAACATTAAAAAAGGAAGGGCAACCCTACAAATGGCAAGGTACGTGATCCCCACTAAATGCAACCATTCCGCAGAAATGAGTCGACGCTGTTGCCACCTTTGTATTAACCTCATTTGGTGGAACGACGTCAAATTTATTAAGGCGCCTCTCAGCCCCGCGTTTTATTCTGTGGTGATTTCCGTCCATCTTGCTTCTCTTCTCTGGTGGCGGCTTAGTTTGATTTATGGTGGGATTAAAATTTACTGGTAAATTAGGATAAAGACTTCCTAAAACAATGTATTTTGATTTTTTATTTTTATAGTCCTATCTATGTATATAAAAAGAGAATCTGACTGACTGATATAATGTTGCAGGGCCTAAGCTATCAGTCCATCTTTATTATCATTCATCATCCATTCATCACCATTGGAAGTCCAATAGACTCCGTAAGAAAGGAAAAACTGTGCCCATAATTGCTGCGATGGGCAAGCGTTGTGTTGGCAGTCGCAGAAAGCAGCTTTCGCGACGGGAATGCTGCTGCCCATGCCGCTCTGTATATTTGAGCTACACTGTTTTGGATGGATATCCCGCCATCTGCTGGGACTTTAGTCGCCTGGTGCAGCGGTACGTACTATTTTTCTCTGCTAGTACTTCACGGCTGAACTGTTAAACTTTAAGTTGTAACTGTAAATTTCTTTAAATTCTAAATTAATATTTAAATATTTTATTGTGTTGGTTTGTTTGAAAATCCTTGTAATACCAAATGTAGCGTAACGGAACGGCTGGATTGAATGATTGATTGATGGAAGAAGTGTGGAAGTAGAAGTACATAAAAAAGTATAATTCGATTGAAAAGACTTTTTATTGGAGAGCTTGTTCGTTCTTATACGTATTAAATGAATATTATTATCAATATTCAAATTATGAGAAGTTTTTTTGTACTTTGTACCTACTCTAATACTAGGAGAAGTATATGTTATCTCCCTCTAACAACTATCAAACTCAAAAAATGTTCTTCCCTACATTACAAGAGGTACATTTCCTACAAAGGTCGTTTGTCAATCCAATGAGCACGATCTTTGCCGATATTTTAAAAGGAAGTGAAGGAGTATTTTCTATCGCTAAGCTTTATCTACTTTAATTCAACAACATAGCATTTTTACCGGTCAATTGAATCGCTTCTAAGATATATATTATACACGTACTGTACATATTTTAAGGATTTATTATAGTTATCTTTTTTAGTTTGAAAAGTGTGTTATATTTTTATATGGTATACTTTATATCACTTCGTGTTTTTAGATACGTTTTTCACACATTTTTCATGCATGGGTTGCTTGGATGAAATCACTCTATGTGATAAAGCTGCCAATTGTACTTAACTATGTTTATATTCAGATGTATATAATTTAAATGTATAATAACGTGTATAATTATTGTTATCACCTCACTCTTACCTATTTCCACCTCCAAAAAGCGTTAGTATTGCTGTGTTTTGTTTTAAAGGGTTATAAAGGCAAAATCTCGGGGTAAATGTGATAGTATCCTTAGTTCATAGGGTTGGCGACATGCCAGTGATATCTTTGTGATGGCACTAGCGTCTATAAGCTACGGTCACGTTCACAATCAGACAGACCGTGTGCTTGTTTGCTAACTTCAAAATATAAAAAACACCGTATATCATCATATCAGCCATAGAATTATTTTGTCAGCTTTTAATCCTACCTTTAATTTTTTTATCGAATTTTGTTAGGTCTTGTTTTTTACTTAGTTAGAAGTCATCTTATATATCAGTTGACTAATTTATCAGTTAACATTTTTCGTTTTGTCAAACGAAATTTAAGAAATTCATCTGTTAAAAGGAAAAAGTTACTTTGAATATTTACCAAACGTAGTTCGTTAAATTGAGTTTTTATCAAAGTGACACATACGGGCAGGAACAAGCCTATAGCCGAAATGAGCTGGATATAGCCGGCATGCCGGAGTCAAAGAGTGAAAACCCACACCACATTGCACTGGTCATAGCAAAAAGGTTCGTTGTTGATCTCACTGACAACGACTGTTTTGGATTTATATCACGATCTAAGCGAGATGAGATCGTTAAAGTCACAGAATCTTAGAAACCTAAACAGCGAGCATCTAGCAGAATGACCGAAGAAATACTTAAACAGATATATATACTAACTAACAAATAAATAGAACACAGAAAAAAGTAAAAAATAATAGTAATGTTTATCGAATTCATCGAAGCATTGCGATATATATTTTTTAGATGAAACACGTAGATCATTTCAATGAAAATCTTTTTTTTACCGATTTAGAGCGTTTCCGCTTCCGTTCCCTTTCCACATGCATGCTGACAACAGTGCTGTCAACCCCAAAACCTACGTGGCTACCATGTCGTTTACCATTACGTGGTCATAGTACAGAAAGACTTAGACAAAGTAACAAATCGGCATTTATTCAATAAATTTCAAATATTTTTTTGCTCAAATATCCTTCTGTCTTTCAATATCACTAAATGAAGCTTTCTTATTTTATTTCAAGGCAGAATAATAATAGAATTTAAGACATTGGTTTTATTAATTTTGAGTTAGAGAGTTAGATTCTATAGAAATTGATATTGAAATTGACGATTTATTTCTAAGCCATGTTGATTTAGATGTGCCCGATGATGTTGTTGCTAGTAATCTTATTGAATGCGCTAAGAATCGTGGGTTCGATCCATATTCATGTCAAACAATAGTATATTGATATCTGTGTTTGTTCTGTGTTAATATATACATTTATATATGTGGCTATTGTCTGTCTATAACACAATTAGTTTAAGCGAATAACCTTGGAGTCTGGTTCATGTATGAGATGTTGTGTGAATATCATAACATCAGGTAACTTTAATATAACATCTGTATGCATACACTAATTGTGACAAGTGGAGTTTATATTTGTTATATATATGTATATAATGGACAAGATGAAAAACGCAGGCAACTGTAACTCAGTTTAATACTAACAAAGCTGTAGACGATCACTCTTACATGATTGTATTTTATATTCATATGTATTAATTATGTCTAGATTATTGAACAAATATTATTATTATTATTGATCATAATTTATGCTCTCGGTCTGTATTTCTCTAAATTTATCGTCATTCCAGCTATTAAAAGTCCACTGTTGGACATAGGCCTCTTCAAGAAAAGAGGTATGTTGCCCATAATTGCCGCGCTTGGCAAGCGTGTTGGTGATCGTAGAGCGCGGCTTTCACGGCGGAAAAGCTGCTACCCATCCCCGCCTTATACATTTGAACTGACTTTTTTGCATGGATATACCGCCATTAGTCGGTTCTGGTACCTTAGTCACCTGTTACGACACCTGGTACAGGGGAGGTACTATTATACTCTACCAGTATTTCACGGCACCGGTCACTACTTGTTTAAATTCACAGGACAGTCACGATCAGCAGTATTCCTGACATAAAGCTGCGCTCTGCGTTTGCCACCACGCTCTTACCTTTCTATGGAATCAGTGTTCGTACTGCGGCTGCATTGATGTTCGGTAATCATAA
Organism: Heortia vitessoides; assembly: GCA_020976665.1. Classification (NCBI taxonomy): domain Eukaryota; kingdom Metazoa; phylum Arthropoda; class Insecta; order Lepidoptera; family Crambidae; genus Heortia; species Heortia vitessoides. Next base: position 1,264,720 of record JACJUM010002543.1, read on the forward strand.
ATGCAGCCGCAGAAAAACTCTACCACTATAAGGTTTGGCATACCTTATATTAAATCAATAAATTTATAAATATTCGTAGGCAACTCCGTTAACGTTATGTATCGAACTGGCTATGTAAAGCTGGCTGTGTTTTGTAAGTTTATGTTTCTCCAAAACTAGTGGCGCTGCTGTCTTCACCTGTAAACTCTAATTTCAAAATAAACGTAAATGTATTTTTTCATTTTTTTAACTAGAATTCTAACTTGTTTTATTGAATCACGGCATAACCTGATCATCCTAATTATGCGCGAAAGTACACCGTTTTCGTCCTGGAATACTTTGCGAAGCTATTGAAATTACAATACATTCCAATTTCAATAGAAAAGATAGTTGGAAAACACAACTTGCCAGGAATCCTATTATGATCAAGAACCAAGGCCAACATCACAGCTCTGCCAAATTACAGGATACTATCAGCACCTACTGCGTAGAAACCAAAAATAAATGAAAATTTGCATATTATAACTTTCAAATCCTGACACAACATCTTTTATCAATCTTGAGAACTGTTGCCGCAAAGTAAGAGAAACGTCAAGTTTAAATATAACGAGTATACCAACCGCATTTTAAAGGCCTTCAAAATGTAATTTTTTCATAAGTAGTGAAACTTTAATTTTACTGATAAACGGCCTTTAATAAACAAACGGAATTGAGGTTACGACCTCATTATCTTTCGCATTGAGGACACCAAATCGGCTCCTATCCTTAGATATAAGTATGTTCAGAGATATAACATTATTTCTAGCCTTCATATTTCTAAGGACGTACTTATTAATTCTATTTGAAATAATTTATATTATTTAACTCAATAACTTCTGAATAGATTTGATATAATTTAACAATAATATTGTAAAGATATGAACAGTGAATTTTTAAATGGGCTCAAGGCAATATTATATTCTGCTTCAATATCGTTTTATTTAACAACATTTCTGAACATCAAATAAATTTACAGTTTAACACATTTAAATAAAGAAACAAACTCTTCCGCTTTATAAAAGTAGTATAGATATTTCTATCTATCTTATTTACACCTATGTACTAACTTTTAGTTTTATTAAGGCTTTTCATCCAAAGATTGGCTCGAAGAAATCGCTGTTTGCGATAAGGCCACCCGTTAATCTTTGTGATTATTGTTTATGTTTTGTACTTTTGTATTTGGTGTAAAATAAAGAATTCAAGATTATTATTTGTATTACCTTGTTTTGTATAATGCTTTCAATAAAGTCATTTTGTCTATTGAAAAGTGACCATTATTAACATACCAATTATTAATTTTAAAGGGCCTTTACAACAACTATCCTGTCTTACGCTCCTAGAATCGTGGGTTCGTGAATGTTCTGTGTATGGATTTCAAAAATGTATTTGAATGTAATGTATTGTATTTGTGATTTGTATGTTGACTGATATCCGTAATACAAGTGCTTTAAAAGACGCATCTCGGAATAAGGTCTATGTATGATATTGTATGAATTCATTATTACTGTTCTCTTCCACTCTCTTTTCAGTGTTAAGGTTTATTAACTTATATTTAAATATTATTTATTAATATTTAAGAGCAGTTTTTAATATATTCAGAGGGAAAAACAGTCTCCGTTTTAATTGTCAACAAAGATTGTTTACCCTTTTTTACGCGTTGTCTTTTTCTAGGTGAACTTGCCGCTGGCAACACTTGTTTACTCAGAAACTAGGTTAAGTACATACGGCAACATCCTCAACCTATACAAATCTATTAAAATTTGTCAACCCATATAAATCCGTAACAATATTGAGATCAGAAGAGTTGAGAATTTTCAGTTGAATTTATAACGTGAGTTACACATTTAAAAAACTAGGGCTATCTAGTCTAGGTTTATTTTTTTAACGGACCTAATGCTGTCTGACTCTGCCACTAAGCCCAGCGTCACGAAGGGAAGAATCTAGTCTAAACTAGAATAGGGCGTCCTTATGTACCAGGTCTGAAGTCACTAACTATAGGGCATAAGAAAAGTTCATAGTGACTCGACGAGCGAGAGAACGTGTTTTAAGATGATCCATCGGAGAATGAAATTCGTTGATATAGAGAGTAGAGTCGTGAAGCTGGAGTGGCAGTGGGCAGGACTCATCCAGATAGACTAATGAAATGGTGAAGGTTTCCGGGAGTCATTAGTTTTGAAGGAAAAAAAACTGCATACCGTAGAGAAAATTTGTTGTGGCCTATATCCAATAGTGGACGTCTGTAGGCTAATGTGATAATGTTATGTATGATGTTATTAGTTAAAAATAAGTGATTATGCAACATTATTACGTCACAAAACATCTCAAGCTATTGTATGTGAGTGTCAGATAAATGTGACAATAGAAGAATACTAAATCATCATACGAGCTATTGACAGTCCACTGCTGAACATAGGTCTCCCAAGGAAGGGGGAATGTTGCCCGTAATTGCTGCGCTGGGCAAGCGTGTTACCAATAGCAGAGCTCAGCTTTTGCTGAGGGGGCGCTACTACCCACCCTCACCCTGTGCATTCGAGCTGCAATGTTTTGGATGGATACACCACCATCTGTTGTTTCTTATATCTTAGTCGCCTCTTATGACACCTGGTATAGGGGAAGGTACTATTCTACTCTGCCGGTACTTCGCGGCACCAAATACAATACTTACATATTCTGATACAGAATAAGAACAAATTTTCCTAGCCTGTCGAATACGATCATTTATACCATACATACTTACCATCATTAGCATTAAGATCATGGACAAACCGCCAATGGATCAGATAAAAAACCAATTGAATTGACCCACTGCGTTTGAAATCGGTAGTTGTTGGGCAGGACATATCGCCCGATTGTCTGATGATTGATGTTCAAAGTGAGTAACAAAAAATAAATAATCCTAAAGAGAAAATAAAAAAGGAGATTTAAAACTGCTGTTAAGATACTTAAAGTGTCAGGAAAGATTGATTGAAAACAACTATCGATAGAAACAAATGGTGGAAACTGGAGGAGCCATTTACCACGATGTTTATTTTTTCACCATAATACAAAAAAAATACTAAATTTAATGCATTAATAAACGCTAATTTTTTATATAATTTACTGTTATTAAATTTTGAAAATATTTTACAGAAATTAAAAAAAAAATCTTTATTTAGTTTTAAAAAGGTCTGCAGCTGTCTATCTGCATATTTGGTAACGAGTAGTGATGACAAGATGTCCATTAAACAATCAATAGGAGAATCCCTTTCAGCTAAAAAGGCTCCTGTTTACGATTCAATAGTAACAACCAATGCATAAAATAATGTTATCGACAAGATTTTTATTGTATCATGAAGGTTTTAGTATGATTGCAACAACGTCTGTACACACGACTGTAGATCATTTTCTACAAATCATTGAAAATTGACGAAGAAGTTTGCCAAATTTGCAATTTGAATAATATGTAGGTTCTATATTTTCTTGAAATCTATTCATAGGTATTATTAACAAAATAAACATACTAACTATATGAAATCTTCGCGTGTGTGATGTATATCTGATAAATATTTCATATTCACCTGTAATTTGGAAGGCGAATAAGCTATTAGGAGCTGTATACATTAACTATCACCTGAATTATTTATAAGGCGAGCACACATTTCTTTACATTCGTATACTTAAGAATTTATATTAATGATGATATATACATAAAACTGATAAGTTGCTTAAGGCATTTGTGTTACGGACATTAGAATTGAACAGTGAAATACTAATATTATAGTTAAACACTTTTAATAATATCGTTTTGCCCCATGGCGCTGATGGTAGTGATCCAATCTTATGTGCCAAGGATCGTGGGTTTGATCCTTGGCACATAAGATTGGATTGGAGGACTTACCCAGGACAAATATTTACATAATGATATTTGTTCTGTGTCTAAGTGTTAAAACGTGTTTTTTGTGTTATATTTGTAACTCTTCTATTCTTTTATGTCCGTAACAGAAGGGCTTTAATCGAACTACAACGGAGTCAGAACAATATATGAGATGAATGAACTGACCTTTCAAATGAATTTTGAAATTGAGTTTAAATATTCAACACCCATATACTAGATAAATATTTAGCAAATAAATATTTGTTCAAGCTGAAGCTTGAACCTACGGCTTTCAGCGCAAAGGATAGGAACACTACCGAATACACCATCAGGCTCGTCATTGCTAAATTATTAAAACTCGTTTATTGGGTTATCAGTTTACCAATGATATATTATTTTATCAATAGTTACTGTAAGACAGCCCCCCCCCCAAGGGATTCCCACTAGGACCATGTATAAGGTTACCAAGGTCGTATTGTAGACCTTGCAGTATTAATCATATCGTTTAACCAGCTTGTGCGTGTTTGCCCGATTTAGTATGGAGATGAATCTCATAATGCTACTATTGTCATCTATAATAGTTTATAATTATCTTTTAAAATATCTCCCATGCATTACAAGTAATGAACAAGGTTAATCTTTTAATGTCCATATGATAGGCAGGCAGGCAGGCTGACCTTTGCCGCGAGCTGTGGAGCTCCACTTCACGTTCAGCTGGCTTCAGAAGGACCTAGTTAAATGAGCTAGTTCGGTATAGTAATAATATATAAATGAATTTCCACAACATTTCATACATTGACCTGTATGTAGTGGTACGTAGTTTAAAGCACTTGTGTTACGGATATCAGACAATAGAAGAATCACAAATATACTACTTAAATACATATTTTTAATACCCCGCCACAGAATAAATACAATCATTAACACATTAACTAATATTTGTATGATGATATTTGTGTTTATTCAAGCTCAAATTCAATAATTTTGTGTTTATTGCAAATGCAAAATGCTTTGGGTGGGAATCAAACCCACGACCTTTGGCGCACAACATAGGATCACTAACAATTACGCCATCAGGCCCGCCATAATCTATAAAGCATTTTTTTAAGTAATTGCTGGGATTATTTATTCGTTAATTCCTTGCTTCGAGTAACTCTTCCTAGCAATCCGACTAGTGATGAATTTTGTTTTTACTATAATACAATAATTGCGCTTTCAGCAAGTTTTCTATTAAAAATACTAGCATAGACTGTTAACTACTTGTCAAAATATTTCAAAAGAACATCGACGTCAATTTGCGTAAAGTCAGATATCCATTTCTGACAGCTTATGTGTTTACGAACTTTTATGTCAATTGCTTACCTTTTTTCTGAACTGACCTAGAGTTGCTCCGCTTTAACATTAAGCTTGTTTACCATCACACAAACCGGATGCTTGTACATTGTTAACATAAAAAGATACTTCTCAAAATGTATACTTAATTCAATCTGTTAGCTATCAGATTTAAAAGTGTAACGATTATGCTAATAATTACCATTTGAGGTCTTTGTAATCCAACTGGGACATCTCGGGCCGCATTAATTTGTGTTTCGTATTATTTTTCCATAGCAGCCTGCGAAGGACCAGACGGGACGATTTGCAATGCAGATTTATGATTTATCATCCTCAGACTGAAGGTTTTATAACAAGGATTTTTGTATATACATAATTAGATCAGTGTCCTACTTGAGAATCCTGAATGATAGCACTCGTGTAATTTAGAAAAGATTCAAGTTGGTTTGTAAATTGAGTTCTAGAGAGTTCTTTAAAAATATTCTTAATTATTCTTTTAGGTACATTTATTATTATCTTTAAATTGTTGAACAATTTCTAACTTGCTAAGTATTGTAGGAGTTAATGTTTAACACATACTTCTTTTTCATGTATTTTGCTATTCTGTAAAGCTCCCTAGCTTTTTATCATATAATCTAAGTTTAAAAAGAGAAGCTGACTGACTGATTTCCCGACTAGATCTAAGCTATAAGTAATAGTATTTTTGTCTAGAGGTTCCTTTTACAACCTAAGGGAGTTCTAAGAATGGATTATTGTAACCTTAAGGGAGTTAAACGTTAGTATATAACCTTGCTGTTTTTGAAGTTGTTCGAATGAAATTCAGTATAAAGGTTTGTCATACTAAGTCAATTTTACACGGGTAAAATATTTGTCGGAAAATCTTCCCTTAAAAAAAGGGAGGGCAAAATTTGTATTCAAGTTCTACAATTTAACGGGGGTGTAAACGTAGGTAGCTGATAGTATTTGTACATAAAAACTTTGTGTCACGTTGTGATTTCGGTTTTAACTTTGAAACTGATCCAATATTTTTTAATGCGTGCAGTTTAATCAATTTTGAGAAATTGTGTTATTTTTTTCGTTATAAAAATGTAAAAAATTAAAACTTTTATATACTTCTAATATCAGTTAATTAGAATTTTTTAGTCGCCGACCTCTTCCATAGCAAAATAGATTTACGCAACATTTAAACTTGCCATATGGATGGTCATAAATTTAACTGTCGTAGAGACTGTGAAGTACAGGTTTACAAGAATAACAAAATAGAAAATAAACACAATTATTTATAAATTTATTACTGGAATATATATTTGAATTATGTTTAAACTGTGTTTAATAAATATAATTGAAATTGAATCCACTTTTACATAAATAAATACAAAATCTTTTGCCCATATCCTATATTTTTTTCCCAAGCCCCTTACGCCAATTAAATTTCCGACTGTCGATAAATTTCCAAGAAATAAAGCAATTATGTTTGCTACAGTCAATTTTTTCCTTGGATGACAATGAACACACAAAGAAAGAAATGTCTAAAAGAAGCGGTTATATTCCGTTCAAAATTTGGTAACAAGAGAAAGTTATATATACAGATATTTGTAGATGGGCTCTTAATCATTAATCGAATCTCTACAAGGACAGAATGTTCTGGTATTGATTAGAGATATGTTGTTATTATTGGGCAAGTTTAGAAAATTCTCCTGTTTTATTTTATCATGAACGCGTTTTATTTTAAGTAATTACTTAATCATTGTGTAAATTAAGAACGAGAATTAATAAAATAATTTACAGAACAAATACTGATCACCATCTTTATACTAGCCATATAAAGTCCACTGTCAAACTCAGGATTCATGTTCGAATTGCTTCACTGAGCAGGCGTGGTAATAATCGCAGAGATACAACTATACGACGAGGCTGCTGCCTATCCTCACCCTGTAGTGTTTAAACTGCGCCATTGCTAATGGATATACTGCCACCTGTCGATTCCGGCATCTCACTCGCCTTTCATGATACCTAATACAGAGAAAAATTATACTCTACTCTGCCGGTAATACACATCTCTGACCTTAGTCTGACCTTACTCTACTCCGATATAAGTCGCTAAAACACAACAGAAAAATCATATATATTATACTTAATACCCAGCCACAGAACAAATATAAGTATTCATTATATAAATATTTGTCTTGACTTGATGTTTTTTTTTGCATTTTTTTTTACAAGCGTAATGACACACTTGAGTTCTGATTGCATTTTATAAAACTATCGAGTAATTTGTCTACCTTCGTCACTCTAAAAACTAAATCGTTAATTCCTAAACATCGCTTTTTGGAGGTAGAAATAGGTAACGTACCAAAATATCTTGTTTGTATACAACCATAGTAAAGTAAGTTTTCATCATCATCATTATATCAGCCATTAGAAGTCCACTCAAGTCTTCCTGATAAAAGGGGGAATTTTCCCCATGAGAAACGACCTGGGCAAGCAATTGGGTAATCGCAGAGTGTAGCTATCGCGTCTGGGATGCTGCTGCACCTACTCGCCCTGTTGCAAATCAACTACACTGTTTACGTCAGATATGTCGTAGTCTATCGGTTCTGGTACTACCACGAAGTCAGGTCAGTAAATGAGATGTTGTAGGAGTTATTTCTTATTATTATTTCTTATAAGTTAAACAAATTTCTTCAACTACAACATGTGATGAATTAGCAAGCAACTTACAAGTCCGCATTTAATCAGTGCATATAGAGCCTTCACAAACACATTATTTCAGTTGAACAGCCATCTAACATTACACACATGACTATATGAGTAATATTTATAATGACAGGTGAACCTGTTGAAGTTTTTATTTGAATTGTTATAGATACTTACGGTAAGGAAATAATCGGTTATAAAAACTGTTGTTACAGCACAGACCTCACATGAGGGGACACTGCAGGAATAGACCAGTGAACATTAAACTTTATATCGACATTTTCAACCAACGACGGAAATGTGGATTTACAATCTCGGATGTGCTCATTAGCTTCTGGTCCAGGGGGCCATACACCTGGTACAGGGGGAGGTATTATAAGACTGTACTACTCTGCCAGTGCCTCACAGCTGAAATAAATAAATTTAACTCAAACACAAATACAAAAATAAACTGTAGGCGTTTAGTGATCAAGCCATATTAAAATATTTAAATAAAAAAAGTTAGGAACAGTAATTTCTGGAATTTTAGGACTATTGTAATAGGTATTTAAACAACGTTTATACAGCGTGCCTTAGGCGTGCCCCACTCGTAGCTAGGACAGAATTTGCATTGTAAATTTAAGATTTGTCAACTTCGGCCTAAAGATGGCGCGATTGTCGAGATCACGGCACGAGGATTTTGTGTCCAAGATTAGGATACATCAGTTGTCACTTCTTAAACCACCGTGACTAATAGTCCTGTCAGGTCCTATCAGGTAAATTAACTGATTCGCATTACAGAAAATTTTATATTCAGTTTAATGGTGACACTGTTGGCTTGCTGGTGTAAGAAACTTGTCGGCAGCAATGGGAGATAAAATTGCAGGCATATTTAGAGGAAAAACGGCATAAATGAAACTTAAGGTTCTGAGCACATCGCCTGGTACCGTAGTAATTAAAAACAGTATGTAGTAGTTGCCGTAGTGTACCAGCAGAGTAGTACCTATCTCTGTGCCAGGTGTCGTAAGAGGTGAGGCAATATATCCATTTAAAACAGCGCAGCTTAAACACTACAAGGTGGGGATGGGCAGCAGCATCCTCGTTCCTCGTCGTGTTATCATGTTTTACAATTGCCACCACGGCGGCCCAGCCCAGCATCTAAAGATATAAGAATCCTCCTATCATGGAGAGACTTATGACATAAGTCAGTTTATATGGCTGATATAATGAACATAGATTTCGTTTCATTTATTTCATCAGAAATGAGACCGAGAATTGGGGTATTTTGCCCATAACTGCCGCGCTAGGCAAGCATGTTGGCAATTACAGAGCGCAGCTTTCCGCGAATGGGACGCTGCTGCCCATCTCTACTCTGTCCATTCCCATATATTTACAATTATTAAATTTTACCTACTTCGAAGTTATTGAATGTTCTCAATGTCTAATAATACAGTTGTTAACATTATAATATTAAAATTTCACTTAGTGGTCTAGTATTATACGAAACCGTGGTTTATGAATTATGCATGACATTTCACGACTGCTGCCACAAATCCGGCCGCCGATAAATAACTGAGTGGCTGGGCGGTATCAATCTAGTCTATTGCCTTTGGGGAGTTGCTTACAACTATTATTTTGAGGATTCGGTATCTGGAACGTGCCAAATGCTGCTCTGTTTATTTGAGGACCAATCGTAATATATCAATCTTTATTTATATAAATCTCGTATCACAGTGTTAGTCCATGATAAATATCTAATCTATTTTTAATTTCGGTTACTGTGTACAGTTTGAGAGTCAGATGGCTTGGCTCAATTTGTTGATGAAATATTTTTTGTAATTTTTGATTTCGAGAAGGCTTTCGATCGTGTAGATTACAGTATCTCACTTTAAAAGCTGGAGGTACTCAGCATACATGGGGATCTTTTGAGATGGGTTGCTTCATATCTCTCTAAGCAATATCAGGTGGTTATCTTCGGTGTTTACAGATTGAACTTTATTACCGTGCCATCAGGCGTTCCACAAGGCTCACGTCTTCCCTCTGGCCCTCTATTATATAATGCATATAATTATAATATATAAACTTGTTTTGAAAGTGCCAAACAACTTTATTCCTTGTATAAATGGATTAATTAATAATTGTGTTATGTTGTCGCATTATTGTTTTTAAGATCGATTTTTAGTTACTATGTCTTTGTTGTATTAATGCTATTAATTTTAGGAATAACAAATTTAGCCCACCGAATATTGGTCATATTATTTTTTTATTTTAAGTTGGCTGTTGTTATTATTTTTAATATAATAAACAATAAAATTAATCTATTATAAATATAAAAGACAAAGCTGACTGACTGACTTACTGATTAAATAGCTCACATATCAACTCAGGGCCGCAGGTTTTAAGTTTCTTAACCTTATGATTAATAAGGTCAATAATCTTAAAAATGACACATAGGTTTTTTGTTACACAGGTAAAGAACATTTATATGCTCGTATTTATGCACAAAATGCATTTACATAAAAGTAAAATATTTATCATACTCGCCAAGTAATTGAAATGACACATTTAGTTATCAAAATATGAATGTTAAAGAAATATGTGTGAATCAAGTAACTAAATATTGTTGAAGATACTGGCAGTGATATTGTGTTACTCTACTGAGGTATACCGCCAGTACTAGGTATCGTGAGATGCGACTCACTGAGAACTATATCCGAGTCAGTTCGAATACCAAGAACTTTAGTGGACTCTAAACATATTCCGATGCATAGAAAAGCATAGCTAAAATTATTCCTTTCAATATTTTTAGTTAAACAATTCTGTAAAACTACAAGTTGCATAATAAAGAATAACGAAACTCGCACACTGTGGCAGGGGCTCCCAGTGGTTATGAAATTGGGCCAATACAAAACCGAAACTTTTTTATTCAAGTATGCTCTACTCCAGTACTTCAGAAAATGTATACAAAGGCTGATTTGAAATTCTCTATGTACAATGTATTTATAAAGTCCCAAGCATACACTGAAAGTATATTCGCTTTCATGCTGTATACTTAATTATTAGATTTTTGAATTTCTTGTTGAACAATAGTAATAATAATTTTGACTATATCTTCTACATTACCAGATACCAGACGACGTGTTTAAGAAAGGCATCACACATCAATTATAAAACGAACAAAATACTTACATCATCTTTACAGAAAATTATTGCGTTTATATATACAAATATGTATGCTACGTTTATTTATTTTGTATATATTGCCTGCACCACTATATATATATATATATATATATATATATATTTTTCAGTTTTGTGTAATGGTTGACTGGGAGATAATGCCAGATGGCATTAAGTCCGCCATTTGTACATTTTGTAACATTTTGTGCAATAAAGTTAAATAAAATAAAAAAAAGAAATAACATCCATTAGAAGTCCACTGCTTGACCTAGGCCTTCCCAAGAAAGGAGGAATTTTACCCATAATTGCCGCGCTGGGCAACTCGCTCAGTTGCCAATCACAGAGCGCAGCTTTTGTGACGGGATACTGCTGTCCATCCCACCCTGCGCACTTGATCTGCACTGTTGTTTATGTCTATACCACCATCTGACAGTTCCGGTACCTTAGTTGCTTCTTATGACACCTGTTACAGGGGGAGATGGAAGATACTATTTTACTCTGCCGGTACCTCACGGCTAAGCAGAGAGTTACTTTAAATTCACAAAGATTTAAAATCACCATGTTATCCACCCCATTTTGCTTTACATTAAGTAATACACTTTACAAATATGGACTTGTTTTGGATTGTTCCCTTTGTAGTTACAAATTAATGAATGCAAAGAGGTGTGCTTTGTAATTGGAAACGGTAAGCTTAAAAACAAAATGCATGATTGTGTGTGCATGTATGTGTATATAAATAAGAGAGATGTATTGATGCTTCAGTTTTATAATTGACTAACAATAACATGTGAAAATGCGGGTTCAGCCGATATGGAAGATAACTTAGAAAAACTATTTTACACATGTTTCATGACTTCTAAAGAAGCACCTTTGTACTGAATTTCATTCGAATAAATTGAATAACAGATATAATAACATTAGGAGAGAAATTTTATGAAAGTCCTTTCTTAATGCCCTTCAACGTTATAAAAGAAACCCTTGCAAAATTTCAAGTTTCTAGCTCTTATAGTTTAGAACCTACGTTGATATGTCAGTTAGTCGGTCAGTCAACTTCTCTTTAAATATATATATATATATATTGTATTTTTGTCATAATAAGTAGCTAATTAACTTTATTGTTTTTTAATTAAATTTTCTACATTATCGTAAGTCAATGTCCGCTACCATGAGACGACATTTGACTTGCATTAAATTCTAAAGACATGGTATATATTCACTAAAATTTTCATTATATAGTATTTCCTGGGGGAGGATCGAGCCCACGACCCTTGGCGCACAAGAGAGTACCACTACCTGCAATGCCGGGCCTGTCAAAGTTATGGAAGGCCATAAATTATTTATTGTTTCTTTTCAGAAGTATCTAATGCTAGACTAATCAGACATCATTAGGCTATTCTTCTTTATTTTTTAATAGTAATAATAACTTTATTCAACAATAAAAGGAAACTTAAACTAAAATACATTTTGATACTTAGGTACCTAAACTAGGTCTAGCCTGTTCTTATAGGCAGCTATGCTCTGTAGTGTGCATGTAGGTGTGGATGTGTGTGTATATGGTCTAGTGTAATACAAGGTTTGTTAATACAACTCATTATTTACGCACTCATTACATAAATACACAGAATATGAAGCTAAGCTAGTATATACAGTATACACAAACAATAATAGCAACAATAAATATAGTCCAGTCTAGCATAATATTGTTAGCAATTCCTCTGTCTTGTTGTAGTCCAATGTCAGAAGCTATTCCCTTGCCGTTGTTTTGCAAGGGTATTTATTCATGTCATGAATATCTTTTTCTCGGTTAATTTTATTATAAATAAATGGTCCTGTAAAATTGGGAAATCGCTGTGCGAACCGTGTACGACATGGCTGATGTATATTTTGGAAATCCACATACCTTCTTCTACTATGAGTTAGTTTATTTTCAGGTTTACATAGTTTATGCTGTTTGAGAATAAGTTCTTGGTAGTACAATTGTCTCACTGTTAAAACTTTGCTATATATATAGAGTTTTGAGGTAGGGTATTTAAAGGGTAGAATGTACATAACTTTGAGCACTGATCTCTGTGCCCTTTCTAGCGGTAACATATTCGTTTTAGTAGCACCCCCCCAAATAGTGATACAGTACGATAAGAGAGACTGACATAGAGTTACATTGTAGCAATATGTCTTATATTTTAAATGTTCATATTGATTTGATTGTCAACTAGTATTTTTAATTCCTGGAAATAATATCGCTTTATATATAGAAAAAAGTTTAAAATTAGAACAATAAATATTTGCGCCAAAACTGGCGAAAACGATAGCCGCCATTATTATGACGATGGTCCTTTTTTGTTGAGGCCTAGATTCAATAGTGGACTTTCTATGGCTGAAATGATTACGGAAAAAGTATGGCGGACAGCATGTTCAGGCACATACAGATAATAAAATTACATTTTTATATTGGAAATTATAATTAAACCGCATATTTATTTAAAAATATAGTGTTTACTCGATTTATGGTAGTATGAAAGTACATAAATACTAACACAATTTAATTTTGATAGATGAAACTAGCACCACCGGACGAGGGGACGAGGTTGCTTGTTAATGAGCGGCCCTCTGCCTATATTTACCTGCGTGCCCCGTGGTGGTGATAGCTCGTTTAGTTATGGTCACCCTCTGGCTAGACAAATGTATACTCGATCAAATAGTGAGTTAGTATAATTCACAGTTGCCTCTTTAGAACAAATACTTGCACAAGGTGCAATTTGCATTTTAACCACTTGTAATATAATAGTACTGGAGGTATACCTCTAGTTTTATAATGAAGTTTGTTTTAAAACTGCACTAATCCACGAGTTGGTAGATAAATATTTTATTATGATAAATTCTACAGACTTTTGTAGCCTTTGCTCTACCCTGGGAAAGTTTTACAAATTGAAATAGTTTCAGTTCTGGGCAAACACAGTCTTTTCCTGAAAAGCAAAAATGTTTATATCATTTACATTTTCATATAATTGTGCCAAACATACAAAAAAGTAAATTCGGTTTACATAATTTCCATTTTAGGTAAATATTTATATTTATTTGCAAATATAACATGCCTTTCATTGTTATCATATTAACCATAAAAAGTCCACTGTTGGACAAAAGCCTCCCTAAGATAGGGGGAATTTTGCCCATAATTGCCGTTCTGGGTATGCGTTTCAGAAATCACAGAGCGCAACGATCAGGACGAGAATACTGCTGCCCATCCTCGCCCTGTGCCTTTGAGCTGCACTGTTTCGGATTGATATACTGCCATCTGTCGGTTTAATATTTTAATCTTAAAGTGGGAGTTACTGTTCTATTCTGCTGGTATCTCGCAGCAACGCCAATACCTTACGGTGATTGGCAGGTGATTTAATTTTAGGTTAACAGACCCCCCCCCCCAGGCACGTTAGTTAGACATAAAATCAAATAAGTGTAGAGATCACTCTAGCAATGTGTTGAATTTACTAACTTAGTATACGTGCAAACTAAGTAAACTATGATTTTAAGCTAAATGTAGTTGATAAGTACGAAATGTATACAAAGGAAAAAAACAAAGAATAAGCCAATTATATGGTTGGTGGGATGTATGTGATTTGACATGAGCCAGACAGTCTGTAAGGAATATTATACAAAATATTTCTCTTTTCTCATTACTGTAGACCAGCATACGTATGGCAAGCCATTCTGTAATGCAATATAATTTCACTGCCTCTCTCACCTTTGAAATTGGAACAGCAACACATGCAATGCTCTTTTTGATTATCGTACGTATATCGATGAAAGTAAATGCTAGTAGGGTACCTACTCATTATTCACTTGCCGTGGGGCTCTAGCAGTGAAGAATAGTTGATGTAAATATACTTAAAAATAACTTACTTACTTAAATACAAAATATCTAGGAGGTACTATTCTAGTCTGCCGGTACTACACGGCATTAGATAAATTGTATGAAAAAATAGAGATTAATGTTAGCAAGATTATGGAGCAGTTGTTACAAATAAAATACAATTAAAAAATTTATGGGACATACTTTTTTTCATAATTAAAAGATCTTTAAGTAACGTAAGCTATATTTTATACCTGTATTATAACGGAAATAGTAACTATACAGCAAAAGCTTACAGCTCACAGCTATACCTAAGTCGCTTTCCACTGTTTGTACATAATACTTCCCTTATTCTTAAATCTTTAAAACTGCGCAACCAAATTTCATAGATAGAACAATTCAAGATGCAAATTTATATATTTAATACATGCAAAATAAAGTAGAGAAATACTGTTACATTTCTGACATTGCAAAGGCTGGTTGAATCCGACTAGATACATTAAAATAGTTTTATAATACACCTTAAAAAGATCTACTAAATTCCGTTGTGTTATATGTTTATGTCTTAAAGAAAACCACAAAAACTATTTTTTTTGTCTCATTGCATTACAAGCGAGACATTAAGGTATATTGTACTAGCGAGTCACGCCGGCTTTGCACGCGGCGAAGTTCTAAAATAGTATGCAACTACGTAAATAAAACTTCAAATCAATACAATATAGTTTAAAAACTGCTATTTCACCATATTTTTTCAAAAATAGGAAGAAACTGATAAAACGTAACTTGGAAAAGATTTAGAAAACTGTTATGTACATCGAAGACAAAAATAATAATAATACTCTTTATATTAAACAGATACACTAAAGAAAATTAAATGCGAGGCCTTGGAGGCAGTCTTTGAATAAAAAAAAGTAAGAAAACGGTTAGATAAATTGGGGTGTACCTATGAAAGCAAATCTAATAGTAGCAAAAATATATCTGACGATCTGGGATCTTTCATGGCTGTTTCCTATCATTGTAGTGATATTACAGATGGCAACTCGGCAAAAAATAGACAAAATATATAACAAAATAAACTGTAGATCATAAAAAATCACGACAACAATAACTCGAAAACGTGAAAAAAGTTATCAACGATCTAAAATACGAATACTTTTATAGGTGCCATCTTTATTTAACCGCCTAATATCAAGTCTCATTTTGAACGCAGTATCAACGCCACTTTATCTAGAACCGTAAAAAACGAACAACAATAGCTATTCCCGCTCACAGAAGCTATTTTTGCGAGCGAATTTCGCATGTACCTCAATTTGCGTTCCACAAATTTTAATCATAATCGTGAACAAAAATGACGCGATCTCAGATTAAAGCAATGCGGAATGTGTCCGTTTTAAACTTGTTAATTTATGAATGGTGAAAACCGATGGCGGCGTGATGACCCGCTTTCAGGAAATGAAAACCTGAAGAGAATCAAACCAGTTAAATATCATTTCACAGCTTTTGCAATATTCTTGAAACTGTTATATAAGTACTTATTTTACGCAATGAATTTAATTTTTCTTGTTCGATTGTCGAAATACAAATTCACTGTAAGTTTTAATCGACAATGTTATCAAAATAATTAAGATTTGCATGGATATCACTAACGCATCCCCGGCCTATTGTTATATATATATATTTATTGAAGCTGCTTCTCTAACTTTATAACCCTATTTCTGATGTACGTCATTTTATGTATATTTATATATTGTATATCATATGAATTTATTGCGTTTATTGATACAAATATGTAAGCCACGTTTATTTATTTTGTATATATATTGCCTGCACCACTATATATATATATATTTTTTTTTTCTGTTTTGTGTAATGGTTGACTGGGAGATAATGCCATCTGGCATTAAGTCCGCCATTTGTAAAGTTAATTAAATATATATATATATATATATATAAGCCCTGCTGCTTAACCCCTGTAACTTTTAAAGCCACATGAAATTGCCTTTTCTTTGGCTTTAAAGAGTTAACCAATAAATTCCTTTAACACTTTTTAATATACCCACAGGAACTGGGTCACTGAACTCATTTCAAATTACTTCACTGATAGCGTTGGTATTGCCCAAAATTAGTTCAATATACCAAGCAAAATAAATGAAATTAACGACAACTTGTTCGACCAAATAAAGACTATTGAGATAAAATGTAATTACGTCACCTAAATAGATTACCTTTTAATATAAATAATAATCGTTTAATTTTACATATTTTTTACCCAATATAATAATGCTTCTTGCTTCACATCTTACTCCGTAACTGATAATATTCATTGACTAATCTGTGTCGGGAACACACGGGATCGTATTTTCGAGGCGAGGCAGCGAGGAGTGCGCGCGGAGGTAATCTGAGGGCAGCCACACAAGTGCCATTGTTTGCGAGA
The DNA here is from genome assembly GCA_020976665.1 of Heortia vitessoides. NCBI lineage: Eukaryota > Metazoa > Arthropoda > Insecta > Lepidoptera > Crambidae > Heortia > Heortia vitessoides. The sequence continues at coordinate 1,282,060 of JACJUM010002543.1, forward strand.
GTCGCCCTCATTGCGTGGCTGACGATCACACAGAGGAGTATTTGCGACTTTTTCACTTAAAGTGTTAGGATAAATATAATACGCTGTTTTCCAAATAACAACGACACAATCATAAAGGAGTGAAAGTACAAATAGGAACACCAATTAAATACAAATAAACATTTTTTTCAATGAATAAATTTTTTGTTTCTTCATTATTTTATCATATAGTTTTTCCTACAGGCCCAATGGCACAGATAGTAGTGATCCTATTTTGTGTGCCAAGGGTCGTGAGGAGAGCAAATATTTACGTGATGATATATGTTTGCTCTGTATCTGGGTGTTAAATATATGTATTTAAATAGTATATTTGTGATTCCTCTGTTGTCTGGCGTCCGTAACACAAATGTTATCTGTGATGATATGAGATAATACTTCGAGATGTTACGGGAATATAGTTTTAATTCCTGTGAAAAGTGCACTAACATATTTATACATGTTTATGATAACAAGATTTTCAGCTGGGAATTGCAATTTATTGAGAATGGCTTCTAGCTTTTATACACATGGTCAACTTATACAAATCTCTTAAAATATCACAACCAATGGCTTGCTTACTAATAAAAAAAAATTTTGACTACGAAGTTTGGATTGCAAACAGAATTTATATTAAATTTACTTGCAAAAAAACCAGACGCAAACTAAAAATAACTTGTATACTGTTAATACTGTGGCATTCCTCTGTATATCTACTGCTAAGCATTAGCCTTGTATCGGTCTGAAAGATGAAAGTGGGAGTGAAATTATTGGATAATGTAAAATAATATTCTCAGGCTACGACATGTTGACGACAAGCTAGTGTTTATATTAACATGCATATAGTCCATGCAGCCTATAGAGGCTATTTTCATAAAGATATCATTAGCGCGAAATAGCAATGAAACGTAGGCTTACCTTTGGTCTCCTAAGCCAATTCAAAATAGCTCAACGAGCTAAGGAGAGTGCAGTGCTCGGAGTCCCTTTGCGTGATCGAATCAGGAATGAGGACATTTGTAACAGAACCAAAGTTACGGACTTTGCCCGGCGGATTAGTAAGTTGAAGGCAGGGCATTTGGTGCGCAGAACCTATGACCGATGGAGTCGTAAGGTTCTAGAATGGAGACCACGTAATGGCAAGCGCAGCATAGGGCATCCACCCGCAAGATGGACTGACTAAAACCACAGGATCGTGCTGAACACAGGCCGCAAACAACCGGTCCAATTAAAAATTACTTGGGGAAGTCTCTGTCCAGCTGTGGACATCTTATAGCTGACATGATGATCATTAGCGCGTTGCCAACATTGTGATTTGAAGACATTCCGTTGAATATTAATCAATCCCAAACAAATTTATCCTGAAGCACTTTCCCCGTACTTTTTTACTGATGCTGCTTCTTTAACTTTATTACCCTATGTACCTATGTACGTAATTTTATATATTTTTTATATCACATATTTTTATTGCGTTTATTAATACAAATATGTATTTAACGTAACTACTATATATTGTTTTTTCTGTTTCGTACAATAGTTGACTGGAAGATAACGCCAATTGGCATTAAGTCTGCCATTTGTACGTTTTGTAATATTTTGTGCAATAAAATTCAATAAATAAATATTATAACACATCATCCCTTAATTTCACTGCCTCCATCACCCTTTAAACCAGAATACAGCTATGGGAATATAACTATTTGGCGGTATAATTAGTTACAGCGAGGTACCTGTGCAGACAACCTTTTGTATGAGATCTGCCTTAAGTAATTTTTTTATGCATAGAAAAAACACCTTCCCATAGGCGTCTTAGAGTTTATGGACCAAGTAAAAAGTACAAATCAGCAGATTTATCACAAATTTCTAAATCTTCATTATATCTAGAAAATATTTAACAATAAAAAACTCAAAATTATAAAGTACTAGTACGCGCCCCGTGGTTTTACCCTCGTAAACCTCGTTCTCATGCGTTGTAATAAGTAAGAAAAGTTGCCTAAGTTACTCGAGGACGTAGCTATCTGCCAGTGACAATTCTGTTAAAATCGGTCAAACTGTTTTAGAGTTTACAAGCAAACAGACAAAAAATTATAATTATTTTGTAAGCATTGTACATTCTGTCATTATGCCTATTTTAAAAAGCTGTTATTTTGGTGTTACTCAACTTTTACTTCAACATTGTTTATAAATAGATAAACAAATGTTCATTTCCATCCTGCACCTCGTACACACGATAATTTATATATATATATAATAAGCAAATTTGCAAATTAAACTTGGCAGGCGTTTGGAGCGGAAATAACACTTATCGTTATATTTTGGACAAATCTTCATAAATTATTGTTGCGTACTGTATACTGTAGTTTTATTTTAGGTCTCATTTTTTATTTATTTATTGAGACCACAAACAAGTTTACAATATTTAGTCTAAAACTTACGACTACGACGATCATACAAATCATTGTAAACCCAACATAGCCGGTCAAATATTACATTAAGGAGTTACATATGGCAATACCTGTGAAATACTGTGGTGGAATAAGGTAAGAATAAATAAGTAAGGCAAAAAGTAAGGTAATAATAAATATAAGTGTTAGTGTGTGCATTTACTATATACGATAAATTAACAAAATATAGACTGATTTACATGCGTGTGTGTATTCGTGTGTGTTTATGTATAGGTATTTGTTTGATTGTGTTGTCACTCTTCATGTTGTTAATGATTTAATAATTTATTTCTTAGATGATTATTTATTATTAACATATATATCGGTAAGATAGGTCTATGTAAGACAAAACAAGTCGAACAAACTAGTTATATATAATTTATTGTATGCACGGTTAGCATTAGGTTCCTTGTTCCATCTTTGTATTTATTTATTTATTTAATATTGGATTACCAACACAAGTAACAGTAAATTATGAACAATAATTGTGTTTTCAAAAAGATATTAACTGACTGTTCTTACACATACAGGCAATCACCTCACGCATAATTATTAATATTTAAAAAAAATGGTAAAAATCACTCAGTAAGGATGTAAAATAAATAACAAACTACACAAAGAGTGAAAATCAAAAATCAGCGATCTAACGGCACGCCATCAAACGATTTTATCAACAAAATCCGGGAGGAGTATCAAAATTAATGTCAAGTTCAGGCAGACTTTTGGCTAGACTATTATACAGACGGTATTTGAAACGCCATCAAATGGTGTGTCAAAATATTGGACCCCGCAATATTCACAACTATACTACCGGACACAACTAAGGTCCTGTTAATTTCAGACGAACACTTGACGCAGCCTGATAACCAAGCCATTGTTTAGTTGTTTTATTCACAAAATGCATGCAAAATATTTTGGATGCGTGTTTAATCAAACATATAGCCACAAGTATTGGACGTGTCTCCTATAGGTTTTGTTAATTAGGCAGCTGCATTTCTAGTTTCTTTGTGTGACGTTAAATTAACTTTGTTGATAATAAGTATATATACAATGCTGACTGACTGACATTTCTATGCAGGGCTTAACAATGATTGTTAGAATCTTGAAATTTTGCGAAAAGGTTTATTTTATATCTTAGAAGTAAGGAAAGTAACGAAGTACTAAGGAATTTTGAAAACTGACCTTCTGAAGGGGTGAAACGGGAGTGCAAATTTAGTATGCCACTTTTCTATTTATAAGCTGTCAGGTAGAATTGTACCTCCCTATGTGCAAAGTGTCGTAAGAGGCTACTAAGGTACTGGAACCGATATATGGCTGTATATCAATGTAAAAAAAAGTGCAGCTAAAATACTACAGGGTGAGGATAGGCAGCAGCATCCTCGTCGTAAAGTGGCGCTCTGTAATTACCATCAGGCCTGCCAAACGCGGAATTATGGGCAAATATAAACAAATCTTGGGTTTATTACTGTCTTTAAAGTTATTCGAATAAAAATAAGTATAAAAGTTATTTATTGAATTTATCAACTATAGGTAACAACTTTTCGATTTACTTCAACACTATATACTAGGCATTGTACTTTCATCCAACCTATGTACATGTTTATTTATACAATTAAATAAAAGTGATCCGCTGGACTTAGAGCTACTATCGTTTTAATTGCCAGGTAAAAAATGTTTACCAAATCTGCATATTAATGCCACCAGTGTATTTTACAATTCTCAAATAAAAAGTTTTCAGTAACATTTGCACTTAAAAATTTTGTACAAGTATCATGAACAAAATCTTAGTTGCACTTTAGAAACTAATTGAAAGTTGTGTCTTAAAAATTATAAAACTACTTTGAAAGTGCGATGGTAAACTCGTTCATTAAGCTTTTCCTTTATCTCCAAACCTAATAGTATGATGCTAATTCAGAAATCATCAGATTTTGTGAGGATACAGTTTAGTAGTGGTAGCTTCATTCTACCTAGATACAAAAAAGATATAAAAGCAATATATAAAAATACTTAACTGGCAAACTTGATACATTTTAATAATGTTTTTAAAGGCAAAAAAGAAGAAAGAATTGGACACTCGTTTGCGTTGTATTTTTTTTTTTAATATAGCAATAACTTATTTTAATAACATAAATTGAGAATGCGAAAATTGAAGAACAGGTTTAGAAATTACAATAAAAGAGTGATGATGTGCGGACTTGTTAGTAATAAAGGATATTATTATCATTAAAGTTAAATAAAATATTAAGAAATGTTAAGTTCCCTTAGTCATATATATCAGATCGATAAATATAAAATCATAAAGGAAATTAATAGACGAAGGTTTTGAAAGAGTAGGTAGATAGAGCTATTCATAGATAAACCTTACATCAGAATCGAGAGGGGCTGCTTTCAGTAACCACTAATGGTCTTCAAAGATAGCCTGAGCAACAGTGTGACATGTTGCAACGAGATGGATCTATAGACCATGAGTCAAACCAGCTTCTTTGCCGATATAATTATAAACTAAAAGTAACCTTTGATCATATCCCACCACTCATTAGAAGTCCACTGCTGGACATAGGCCTTCCTAAGAAAGGGGGAACTTTGCCCATAATATTCTCGCTGGGAAAGCATGTTGGCATCGCAGAGCGCAGCTTTCACGATGGGAGTGCTGCTGCCAATTTGCACCCAGTGCATTTGAGTTGCACTGTTAAGGATTGATTTACCACCATCTGTCGGTTCTAGTACCTTACTCGCCTCTAACAAGACCTGGAAATAGGTAATGTAGTTTTCCTCTTTGCTGGTACCGCAAGGCTCACGCCGGTAACCTTTGATGTATAATGATAAACATAATAAAAAGGTCAACAACCGTCTGAAGTTTTCTTTGTTTTCCAAACTCCCTGAGCTCGGCCACCGCAACCTAGCAAGCTTTAATAAACATTAAGTAAGTAAAAGTTAAAATAATTACAACGGAGCCTTTTACAGAACTTGGTGAGGTGCGTGTTAAAAATTGTACCCCACTTAGATATGGAAGAAAGATATTTAATATTGCAAAAATTAATTAATTTGAGTGAGTTGTATAAAAAATTATTATGGAACAACTTTTGAAATGTGTCCGTTGCCAAAAGAATATTCGCATTTTATTAAGTCTATTGGTCTTTATGGTTTTGAGCAAAATTTATATTCAGTCAGTTTAGATAGTCATTAATAATAATAATAATAATAATAATAATAAATTCCCACAACATCTCATACATTGACCTGACTCCGTGGTAAGTCGCTTAAAGCACTTGTGTTACGGACGCCAGACAACAGAGGAATCACAAATATACTACTTATACATATATTTTACATATATTTTACACCCATATACAGAGCAAACACAAATATCATCATACAAATATTTGCTCTGGATCGGAATCGAACCCACGACCCCTGGTGCACAAGATAGGATCACTACCATCTGCGCCATCGAGCCCGTCGATAATTAATTAATGATATTTATAATTGATAATTAAATAAAGATACATTTTCTGTCTATAAATGCCACCACACCCATACCAAATTATCATCAAAGCCGTAGGACTCCCAAAGACCTCCTCAAAAGATTTGTAATAAGACCGGTTGTATGAGATTTACATCCAGCACGATTCTGATATTCTAGTCAGTTCCTTGCTGCTCGTAGGCGGACCTTGTTTTCCAATACTTCTGGAACTACAATACTCTATTCCAGAAGTACGCGGCTCCATCAGCGATCAATTTCGCGCTATATGCCCTGCCTAATGCAACGTCAACTTTTACTTTTGTTTTATTTAAATTCAATAAAAGGCTTGTGGTACCGGTAGAGTAGAATAGTACCACCCCCTATACCTGGTGTCATAGGAGGCGACCGAGGAACTGACGGATGGCGGTCCATCCATCCGCCCTTTCTTGGGCAAGCTTTGACAACAATGAACTTTCAATTGCTAATAATGATGGTGATAATTAAGTCTACATGTACAATAATTAATAGATGAACACAATACGCACAGAACTTACTATAAAAATAGAAAGACTTCTGGCAAATATATACATATATTTAACACCCAGATACAGGACAAATATAATTATTGTCATAAATGAAACTTTGATATTTTTGAAGGTATTCGGATGAAATCCAATATATTTTTCTTCATTGAAATTCATGTAACACGTGTAAAATATTTTTTCAAAAATCATTCCCTAAGGGTTTAAAGGGGGGTGCAAAGTTAGTATAAAAGTTATTCAACTTAACGCGGGACAAACTACGTGGCGGTGCGAGTAAATATATCAAAAAGTCAGTGTGTTAGCGCACTCGAGGTTGCAAAATTTACTTTTTGGTTTTACTGATGCCTATTTTGCGTTTAGGAGAGATATTATTTATTATTTTCCGCAATAATATTATACGCTATTTGTTTTGAAAAAAATATGTCTGTTTTACATTAAATAATCAGTGACCGCCAGCGACTTCTACCGCGTACATATCTTAAATATGATGAAATTCCCGCGTTATATTGTGGTTTCATTTAATTAATTCTTTAGTTTTGGTTTTCGTGTAGGAGTAAAAGACTTTTATTTGTTTACAGAAACGTCGTCTGCATTGGTTGTGATTGTATTGCTGTATTCCGATTTAAAAGGTGAGAGAGATTGTGAAATTACTGCATAAATGTGACATTGTATCTATATAGTTAGCGACACAATAGTAATATTTTTGTGATGACACTAGTATCTATAGATTACATTTATCATCAACCAGACGAAATGCTTGTTTGCTGACTTAATAACATAAACATAAGCTGATCTACCAATATATTATACCAAGAAATCGCTTACAAGAATTAATAATAATAATTGAAATAATAATCATGAAATATGTCTATAGTCTATAAGAATTAATCCATTAATAAACTTGATGCAAGATTTAAATATCTCATTGATGTCGGTTTAAAATAACATTAGAATACAGTAAATTATTTAGGTCATGTCATGCTTCTCTGCCATTGCCAAATAACATACAACCATCACTGCGTCTCATTAATTAATTCACGAAGTTTCTAGTTTAATGAGAATATTGAATTAAAATACTGCTTTAGTTATTTACTGATAATGTGTTTCTCCGTTAATGATTTAATTTTTAATATCAATCCTCTAATGTTTGTGTTTATTCGTTACAAACGTACATAATTACAAAGGTTACTTACATTGTACCATTTTGGTGGGTATTTATATTATTTATGTAAATATGAATATCTATGTTATATAAAAATGATAAAATAATTCTTAAAATGTATCGGGAAGTCTTTGAGTTAAATCATTAGAAATATTAAATCTTTCTTTTTAACAATATTAGTTAAGATAAAACAGTCTTTGTCTGGCTTATCCCAAATATTTTTTTAATGTTATTAATTTATTAGAATTACCTTGAGATTATTCTTGGAAATAGTCACCCATTCTAATAGCCGAAGGCGATTCTGTATAGTTGTAGATGAAAAATGATTGATGAACGATCTTACAAAGATCGTCGGAGTTAGTTTCAAGCATAAGGGATCTGTTTAGATTTTGTTCTGGTATTCTTATATATTACACTCGTATGTTTGATTGTTTTTGTGAATGTGCTAGTCTCAGAAGCCGGTGGTCCGATTTGAAAAAATCTTTCAGTGTTTATTATTATTATCATATCAACCATAAATAGTCCACTGCTGGACGTGGGCTTCCCAAAACAGGGCATTTTTATAATGCCGCGTTGGGCAGGCATGGCGGCAAATGCAGAGTGCAGCTATCGCGACGGGAGTGCGCTGCGCTGTACATTTGAGTAATTTACGGCCCTATTGGACCGGAGTCCTATTGGAAATCACTTTAGAAGGCCTATGATCAGCAGTAGCAGTATCCTGCAGCTGATATGATGATGATGTTGACGCTTACTAAGTTTATGAAACACCGACCTGATGACCAACCGACCCAAACCACGCATGAAGAAAACTGTTTTTAGTTGATAATCTACCGTATTTATAGCAAAATAAATAAATGTAACTCTGACTAGTACGGCAAACGTTTGCTGTATGCAAGCCACATTTAACCTGTCCTATTTTAATTATCTTTGGTAGTTCTACCTAAGTGGACATCCTACGTCTGGTGTGTTTGATCATCATCATCACAGTACCACATACCACATATTTACCGCGCTAGGCAGTCGTAGTAGCAATCGTAGAACGTAGCCTTGCGACAGTCCAATGCTGCTGTCCATTACCGTCTTGTTACATTAAGCTGCGCTGTTCCGGATAGATGTATTGCCATCTATCTATTTCTGGTGCAGGAGAGGTATTTTTACTTTGCCGGTACCCCTCAGCTGGTGTGTTTTGGTAGCCTGAAGATCATTAGGAAATTGATTGATTTTTTTATTAAACCAGGTCGTAATACAAGTATACAGTCTGCGTGGTAATCAGCATCACTGTGGCTTATATACGTTTGTATTACCACAAATAAACTTTGTGGCCTTCAAGGTATTATATTACGTTACCCTGTAATTTGAATGCCTCTCTCACCCTTCAAAATGCAAACACGAATTTGTGGGGTATAAATAAGCAAGAGTGAGATACCATTACAGACAAACTTTTCATCTACCTCTTGTGATTTTTTACATTTACTAATTTAATACAGACAAAGCCGCTAACCAAAACTACTTCATTCATAATATTGTTGTATCTGTCACTTAGTTTTATGTATTGGTATATATCATATATATATGCCTGAGTAATACATATTTCCGAAGGAATTTCAACACACACACGACTAGAATAGATCGTTTAGCAAATTGATATATGCTGGGATTTCCTAAGACCCAATATGGACCTCCGCGGGTCGTACAAGGGGCATTAACCTCCTAAAGTGACTTTGGGGCGTCATTACTTTTTATTTGCGTCAGTCGTTAGTTGGAATAGAATGGACTTCGGACGGACCCCGTCTTAAAAGTCCATTCCCAAGTTTTGAAGTCAGTGGAACTTTATCGCATTATAGTAATTGACGTTCTTGGCCGTCAATGTGTGCAAGCGGTTAAGGTTGGATGCGAGAGAGTAATTCAGAAGTAACCTTCAAGAAATGTGTATTGACATGAGAAAGTTAGCTATGAGACTCGATTGAAACATAAAGGCTGTGGTGTCCTGTGTTCAATTAGATTTTTTAGATATAGGCAATAGAAGTTTTATCTTAAATAAACGTGGAAAACTCACACTCGTGATATCGTAAAGGTATCTGTTTAAACTTGAAAATATTTAGTCACATCACTTAGTAATTTCACTGTCTGTCTCAATCTTTCTAACTCAAACTCAGCAATGCGAATACTGTTATTTAGCGGTAGAAATGGTCTACCAAATATTTAGGTTCGTCAGAAGTAAAACCCTAAGAAGGTGGTAACCTTCTATTTGTGGTGGATTCTAAGCAATGTAGAGTCGTGCCTATACTGAGGCTGCTTCATTCTTATTTTACTATATCATCAGTGGTTAATAATTAAGTAATAGTTACTATTCCTGGTAGTGATTAATTCTAAGACCTGCAGACTCCAGAGGAGGGGAGATATAACTCTCCATTGGGAACATAATTAAAGTCTATATCTATATCTTGCCTTGTCTATATCTTGTATATAAAATCTAATAACCCTCTTACTAAGTGTGTTATTTATCTATTGTGTTATTACTTAAAGGTACCTAGGTAGGCAAGGTACTTAGGTAGGTAAGGTAAAGGTTGAGAGATACAGTAATACATAATTTTGTTGAAAACTCCTTGAAATTTTATAGATATTCATATTATAGACCAAAAAATGTCTTGTTCCGTAGTGTTTCAATTTTATCTGCTGATTCTACTAATTTAACCTGGCAAAAGGCATCCTGTTGAGAGTATTTCAGAAATAACCTTGGCCTGAATTCCTTCTATTCCTGTCAAAGTGTTTATCGGCGGCGTCTAGGATCGCAGTTACGTAACCGTCAATTAATGGGTATATTCGAGTAAATTTTTTTGTACTAAATCAGAACTGAGAACAAACCCTACAAATTAACAATGTCACTTTGAACCCATATATTTGTACAATTTCCTAAAACAAACACGCCCTTGTGATGTTTAACTTCAATTAACCGAACACACCAGTTTAAATCTGTGTTTATGTCTTAAGCAGGCTTACTATATCCGATAAGATATTATCACGATCCGATTATCGTAAGATAATGATAAAATTACAAATTTATCGTAATTATTAGCCGTAAGGTACCCGCAGAGTAGAATAGTACCTCACTCTGTACGAGGTGTTGTAAGAGGCAACGAATATAACAAAACCGACAGATGGCGGTATATCCATCTGAGATAGTGTAGCTCAAATGCACAGGGTTGGGATGAGCAGCAGCATCCCTATCGCGATAGTTGCGCTCTACTATTGCCAACACGCTTGCCCAGCGCAGCAATTATGGGCACAATCTTGAGGAGGCCTACGTCCAGCAGTGGACATCCAATGTCTTTAATGATGAATGATGATTAGCCGTAAAGTGTTAACTGTCACATATACTTAAAAGATATTTTAAAGTATCAACCAGTTGTATGCATTGTACTATCAGCAAGACCTCTGGTCTGAAGGCTCTAGTCAGATCATAGATCTAATTTATGAGTGGCATTCTAGCCTAGTGTTAGTAAGTTAAGTAATCAATTTCAGACCACATACCAGTAATCATCAAATCATATATAGAAAGTCCATTATCGGACAAAGTCCTCACTAAGACAAAACGATTTTTGCCTATAATTGCCGCACTGGGCAGACGTGGAGGCAATCACAGAGCGTAACATTGCAGCGAGGATGCTGTTGGCCATCCCTATCCTTTAGTACTTAAGCTTTTTTTGGGTGTATATACCGCCATCTGTCGGTTCCAGTACCTCAGTTACCTCTAACAATATCTGATACAGGGAGTTGCTGTTCTACTCCGTCAAAAACCCACAGCTTATACCAGTATATATTGGTGTATGCCAATTATCTTAAGTTATTTAGTGTCCTATTTAAAATCAAAAAGATGGCAAGCAAACATTTCAACACTATCCAACCAGTTATTTAAAGTCCATACTATTTTTAAACGCATACGAGATGAAAAAAACCGATATGCCTGAAACAGGAATTCTAACTGGAATTTTTAAATATTGGCTGTATTCGTAATCCGTAAAACATACCAATTGCCAAAATCCTTTCAACTAACAATATTTTTTAATATTATAGAATTAAAGTATATTTTTACAAGCGTTGAGGTTTCATACACATATTAATTAATTAGATATCCATATTTATAAAGGCTTAAACCATCCTGGCAACCCTTTGCTATCTAAATAATGAAATCTTTAAATTATTGAGGTCAAAACAAACGTGTTTTTTTCTAATGTTCTTTGTTTTAGCTATTTCTTGTTATTGTTTAAACAGAATCGGCAATGATGTCTCAGTCTTGTAAATTTCTATAGGCTGCGGTAACTACCTTCTATACTTCATCATCCTATCAGCCATTGGAGTCCACCGTTGGACATAGGCCTCCCCAGAAATTTACCCATAGTTGCCGCGCTTGCCAAACGTATTGGCAATTGCAGAGCTTAGCTTTGCGACGGGGATGTTGCTGCCCATCTCTGCCCTGTGCTTTTGAGCTACACTGTCACGGGTGGATATACCGCTATCTGTCGGTTTTGGGTACATCAGTCACGTCTTATGACACCTGATATAGGAGGATTCGTCCGATATATTTTACTCTGGCGGTACCACACGGCCAACATGTTTGCTTGCCATCTTTAAGGTATATAAACAATTTTCCTGTTTCAATACTTATTATTTCTACTATCATACTACATATAGTATCAAGCGGTTTCACCTACGTTAATTAGTTTTTGCATTTGCAATTTTGTGCTCTCTTTTATATGGGGTAAGAAATGATATTACGAAAAATATTTTATAGGTGTTTCATATCTTTCAATGAAAAATTTTAAAGCTGAATTTCGTTCGAATAAATTCCAAAACAGCACATTTCAGTCAGTCAGTCAATCAGCTAGCTTATTCTTTTATATACAGACAGATATTTTATCATCGTTTCACTTAGAAGGACAATATTTTTTATATCATAAGCTGCAAAGGAAATTGTAATGAGTTAATGCACTCTATTTATTTTATTTCACTGCGTTGCATACAATAACTGCGTAAACTAGTTCCATCTAAACCGTATAATGCTAAATATTTTTATTTCTTTAGAAGTCCGCAGAACGCTATGTGGTTGCATTGAAAAAGATTTTGTCGGTAGTCAAAGAAACCTCTTAAATGTAGATGACTTCTTTGAATTATTCGAATCTACATATACTGTTGAAGCGTTTCTTTTGTTTACACGAACTTAGCAGACTTTGTGTAACAGTGCTTTTGTTCTATTTTACAGAAACATGATTAAAAGTAAAATCTTTCGTGGTAGTTACAGAATGTGACTATAGTACTGTCGGAGTATATTAGTATCTCTTACCAGGTGTCGAATGACGCGACTGAGGTACCGAGGTGGTATATCCACTTGAAATACTGAAGCTCAAATGTACTGGGTGGGGATGGGCAGCAGCATTACCAATTCCGGACTTTAATCTGCGTTTCCCACAACTATCTAGTGAGGGTATTACAAGCAGAATTTCCCCTTTCTTAGCTGCTTTTACGATGATAATGATGTCGTCTGCAGAAATTCCATATCTAAAATTTTTTATAATTCTATTTAAGATATGTAACGTAGTTAAATAGCTACAACACCAAAATATGTATGCCTGAATTTCATGAGTTTGTTTGTTAATTGGCAACCACTAGTAACAAGTTCAAAAAAAAATCACATAAATAGGCTAGATAGATGTTGAGATGGATATTGCTTGGGCAGGCTACCGCAACGCTAACGCATTTTTTGCTTATTTTCTGGACTGTTGGTTCTATTTTTGCCAACCCAATTCAATCAGAACGCCCAACCAGCCCTTGTTTGTGTTCACCTTTTGGGATGACTTTGCAGATCTATGTATAAACCGGTATTGTTTATATAGATAACGATAAAAGTAAAAATATATATTTGTTAGACATAATTTTGTAATCTTCTTTTAAATAATATTGTACGTTGAATTTAATTAACGAGCTGTCATTGCAATAGTTATTTTAATATATTATAAATATTTTAAATAAAAAAAAACAAACTTTTTCATTGCGAATTCCTAGCGAATATTTTTAAAAATCTAGTTCATAGGAACGTTTTGTAGAACGATAAATATGATATATATACCTCACACACTTGCTTACGAAAAGACTAATGCGAAGAAGCGTATGCCAAGATCGTAACAAGTAAAAATTTATAGTCTCTGCCTATATTAATAGGATACACTCTTGAGGTATGTATGGATGTCCTGTTTCATGGCGACTCAATCAACCTTGTAACTTAAAAATAATAATAATAATAAAAACTTTATTGTACACCAAACATAAAACTACATGAAAAAAAATCAGTAATTATAAAGTCCAATGGGCGGCCTTATCACAAAAGCGATATATATATTTCTTCCCGACAACCTTTGGATGGAAAGAGTGAATGAAACAAAGAGACGGTAAGAGGTGTCAATAAGATCGATAGTAAACTATATTAAATATACATAAAAGAGTTAGAATGTATTTAAGGAAATATTTCACTATAGGTATAAGTATAATTAAAGAAAATGATCCCTCACAAACCGTTTAAACACAGGCAGGGACTGCGTGCATATAATATTAAACGGGAGTGCATTCCCCAAACGAACAGCCTAGGCCGTAAAGGACTTACTAAGAAACGTGTTGTTTTCAATAAAAGGTTATCTGATGACCTGAGAGATTTCTCGTGGCTACCACCTAGGAACACGAAACAATTTTTAAGATATAAAGGGTCGAACAGAATCTTGTATTATAAAGACAGGATCTGAGCTATATGTCTCAATACTTTCAAAGTAATTTAAATGCCTCTCTAACCCTTCCAAATCGAATACAGCAATGTGAACACTGTCGTCTAGAGGTAGAAATAGGAAGCTTGGATTAAACATACAGTACATATCGTTAAGACTGAAAACTGTGACTATTCGATTTTCATTTGGGCTGATTGTGCATTCAGTATCTTGTGCGCCAAGCGTTCGATCCCCATTCAGGACAAACTTTTATATGAGAAATTTATTTATTTATTTAACTTTATTGCACAAAATGTTACAAAATGTACAAATGGCGTACTTAATGCCAGATGGCATTATCTCCCAGTCAACCATTACATAAAACTGAAAAAAAATATATATATATATAGTGGTGCAGGCAATATACCTATATACAAAAAAAATAAACGTAGCATACATATTTGTATAAATAAACACAATAAATGCATATGATATAAATATATATATATATATATATACGCTATACATATATAACGTTTAAAAGTTTGTCAAAAAACTAGAGTGATGAGAAGGAATTAAGAGCGAAAGAGTATTAAAAGAACGGAGATTACGTTCGTGAGAGGAAGATAGGAATTGGAATCTGTCCTTTAAGTAAATTGGTGCGTACGGATCAAATAGTACTGAAAATAGTGTGGTTAGAACTCGAATTTTGCGACGTTCTCGAACGGGAAGCCAGCCGAGAAGAGAACGGTAATGGGAAATATGATCGTATTTACGCAAACCGAAAATGAAACGAAGACAGTTGTTTAATAGACGATCCAATTTATTAAGGAGTTCTTGAGAGATATTAGTGCAGCACACGTCACCATAGTCAATTATGGGTAAAACCAAGGATTGAATAAGAAGGGCTTTGGTTTTAGTAGGAAGAAAATATTTTAATCGATAGAGAGCACGAAGCGTTCCAGTAACCTTACTGCTGATTTATCTGGGTGTTGAATACATATTCAGATTATATATTTGTGTTTCCTCTGTTGTCAGATATCCGTCACACATGACAAGACTCACCGGCTGTTCTATCGATTTAAATGACAAGAGTAGAGAATTTTTTAAGTTTTGAAAAACAAATATGTTTTACATTTGTATGTCACCAGATGCGAATCCGTATATTAATAAAATATAATAACATTGAAATGAAAAGCATAATTGCTTTTTGTTTATGTTTGTGTTATTGTCGGGACTTGTTTTGTTCGGAATCGATTCGATCAATGGGATCGGAATAAGTACAGTAAAATGTATACACCAATGTTTATTTGGAGGTAATCAGTTTTTAGTCCCATTAACGGAAATGAAATTAGCACGATAATGGGATCAACGGGATCAGACTGGAAGATGCTGACATCTTAAACTTTCTCAGGGCTGAGTGCTAGTTTTTATTAAACCTATACTAGTATTATAGAGCTGAAGAGTTTGTTTGTTTGTTTAGTTAAACGCGCTAATCTCAGGAACTACTGGTTCGAATTGAAAAAATCTTCTGTGAGATGGTATATTTGTCCAGTACGATTTGAGGCTTTAGACTGGAATATATATTTGAGATGCTGGTCGGTGAGTGAAGTAGCTCAATGAAGGGCATAAATACAATATTCTTTATTCTTAACGCAGACAACTTTGCAGGCAATATTTAGTGCATTCATCATGATTAAAGCCATTGGAAGTCCACATATAGAAATAGGACTCCCCAAACAAGTAGGAATATTGCCAATTATTGACGTGCTGGGCAAGCATGTTAGCAATCGCAGAGTGCAACGCTCGAGATGGAGTACTGCTGCCCATTTGAGCTAAACTGATTGTGATAGATATACCGCCATCTCTCGGTTCTGGTACCTAAGTCGCCTCTTACATCACCCGGTACAAAGGGAGGTACTATTATACTCGGTTTACCAGCCTTTTTGCCTTACACTCAACCCCCTTTTTAAACTAATAAAAACACTGAGTGTGGGCTAAAAACAGTAACAATATTATTAAATTGTTTTAGCTTATGTATATACAGGCTCAATGGTGCAGATGCTAGTGATCCTCGTCGTGAGTTCGAGCCCCAACGCAAATATTTATCTTTTAAATATTTGTATTTTTTTCTGTGTCTGATTGTTATTTATATGTATCAAAGTTAAATATTTGTATTTCTTTTGTTGTCTAATATCCTTAACACAAATGTTTGAAGCTAATTATCTCCGGAGTCTGGTCAGTATTTGGGGCGTCATATACATTTATTTATTTATTTTTATTATTGGAGGATATCAATTTATTTGGCTCCAGTAAAGCAGAAATATTTATATTAGCTGATTTCACCGAAATGTTCTCCGTACATATACAATTAGAATTCGAAATTGATAAATGTAAAACTTGTTTAGTTAGGCAGGGCATTGTGGTAGAAAACGATTGTCTATTAGAAAACGATGAATTAATAGAGCCTTTGGGTGAAAACATAACTAAAATAAACTAAAACCAATCAAAAATACGCAGTTCTTAAAACGCATTTGATCCAAACAAATACAATGAACGCTATAAACAGCAGTGTCGTTTCAACTTATTCGTGTCAATATATCACTGTCACAAAAAAAAAAATCTCATCGCAGAACGCAACTTTCATGACGGGAATACTGCTGCCCATCCCTATTTTGTGCCTACACCAACTCGGATGGATGTACCGTCATCCTTCGGTTCTGGTACCTTAGTCGCCTCTTACGACACCGGGTACTATTCTACTCTGCCTACCTCACAGCTAAAATATATCATCATCATCATACCAGCCATTAAAAGTCCACTGTTGGATATAGGTCTCCCCAAGAAAGGGGGTGTTTTGCCCATAATTGCCACGCTGGGAAAGCGTGTTGGCAATTGCAGAGCGCAACTTTCGCGACGGAGAAGTTGCTACCCATTCCTGCCCTGTACATTTGAGCTGACTTTTTTGCATGAATATATCGCAATCTGTCGGTTCTGGTATCTTAGTCGCCTCTTACGATACCTGGTACAGCAGAAAAAATTATATTGAATATATATTAAGGACCTAGACTTAAATGAACTCTACTGTTATAATATAACTTTTTGTCCTAGGTAGGGATCGCCCCTACGGATTTTACGCCCAAGATAAGATTTCTACCAACTACGTCAAGGGCCCGTCAAATTGTATTGTAAGCATAAAAGCTTCTGTTTCCGGTATTAATTGTTTTCGGAAAAGCATTGTTCGCACTCGGCTGTAGTTATAGTTTTTTGTTCCTCATTCGTCATATTTTCATTCTTCTTAATTTCGCTTGTACGCAAGTTGAGTGGAGTTAGTGGTTGATCTCTTACTACATGTGTTTGTGAAGACCTGAGTTTCGAGATATGTTATGAAAGTAGTATCCAAAGGAAGAGATTTGCTTGTAATGCAAGACTTTGAGGTCAATTATGCCCTAGTATAGTTCTTTACATGGTCACGTTAACATTTGACATCAGGTTGTTGCTAAGATGGTGATAAATGTGGTAATATCTGCATACAATAGCCGTGAGGTACCGGCAGAGTAGAATAGTACCTCCCACTGCACCAAGTATCGTAAGAGGCGACTAAGGAACCAGAACTCATAGACGGCGGCACATCTATCCGAAACAGCGCAGCTATAATTCACAGGGCGGTGATGGGCTCCAGCATTTGAAAGCTGCGCTCTGTGATTGCCAACGCGCTTGCCCAGCATGGCTATAATGGGCAGAAAACCTCCTTTCTTCTTGGAGACGCCTATGTCCAGCAGAGGGCTTTCAGTGACAGCTATGATGATGAGTTTATTATAAAGAATTACAACATAAAACTAAATACATAATTAACCTAGTGGTCTAATCGATGTGGGGATTAGAATTATAAAATATTTTATTTAATTATTAAAGATCACTATGGAAGGAATTCGATACTGCAGCGTTACACTTCATGTGCCAGATGACCCAGTTGGTGGTTCTAAGTTTGGTATTGATGCTGCCCCAGCAGTTTACATCACGTTGGCAAATGTAACTCGTAAATCGCAAAGCAAATTTTGAAATAGACTTACAACTATAATAATTAACTAATAGAGTCAAATTATACACACTTTCAAGGTAAGCTCGTAAGCCGTGTTAAAGTAAGATACTGCATTCAGATGGTAGTGATCCTATCTTGTGTACTTAAGGTTATAGGTTCGATTCCCATCCAGGAATGTGTTAAATACAAGTGTTAGTATATTTTTGATTCTTCTGTTGTCTAGTGCGTAATACAAGTGCTTTAGCAACTTAGCACGGAGTATGACATGTTATGGTATTTTCTCATCTTCATATTCTTCTTTATAAACATTTTTAACGGCTATGAAACGTCAATAAGTTAAAATAATGGTCTTATAATGAGTAGTAAACGTGTTATTTTTTTTTATTAGACTAGGTCAAATGTCACAGCAGCCTATAGAAGCTTGTGATATTATAAAGATATATAAATATATAGTCCGCTTGATGCTAAACGTGACCGCAGCCTATAGACGCTTGTGTCATGGATTTCACTAGCATATCACCAACCCTGTGAACTGAAGATACTATTTTACATTACCAGTAATTTCACTGCCGTTTTCACCGTTCAAACGGAAACAGTACTGCAAAGACTGCAATTTGGTGGTAGAAATAGGTGAGAGTGAAGTACCAATACCGATGACCTTTGTAATAGGTCATTTATCATATATAAGTATTATATTTGTAATACCTTTATTTTTTTATTAGACTAGGTCTACAAACAAGCACACGATGCGTGTGATAGAAAGTAAACGTCACAGCAGCCTATAGAAGCAGCATGATATTATAAAGATGTATAATTAGCGCGTTGCTTCCCTTACGTCTTGAAGATTTCATGCCCTGAATTTCATTGCCTCTTCACCTCACTTCACACACACACTTCATCCCCACTCGTCCTTCAAATCGAAACACAGTAATGCCAACACTGCTGTTTGCCGGTAGAAATAGGTGAGTGTAAGGTACTAATTCATACGACCTTTATATAAGATCTACCTCATGGGGTATTATTACTGTTTTTGTTTCAATACACAACACAGACAATAATTGAATGAACTTATCCTCATCAACTATCGCTGCAATTATGCCTGAATTCCGTGACGCGACAACAAAATGCAACCGATTTTCCACATCACAATTAAGTCTAATTATACCCATAAACTAAATCAACGTTCAACTAATATTCGGAATCAGAAACAATGAAAACTCGGTCAAAATCTGAATACACAAAACAGCATTGTCAAAGCAATTTGCTTCCATTTGTTAACTGAAAATCCGAAAATTGATGAAGGGGTCCCTCGGCTATAATGTAAAATATTCTCTTAATTACAAGAAACTTTGTCGGACTGAAATCCGTGGATTGTTTCTGTTTTCAAACTAATACTAATGGAGAAGTTTTGTCAGTTTGTTACATTGTGCTTGATTCATTGGGTAACATCATCCTTCCTACTTGAAAATGACAAGCAAAAATAAAAAATGCATTAATTTTTTATTTGTCGACACGAACAAAAATCGATGCCCCTTCTTCCTTAATATCTTAAAAATATAATAATATATTACTAAAAATATATAAAAAAGAAAATATTGCGTTTAATTGCCACGCTGGGCTAGCGTGTTGGCAATCGCGGAGCACAGCTTTCACGACAGGGATGCTGTTGCCCAAACTCGCCTTGTGCATTCAAGCTACTCTATTGTGGATGGATATACCGCCATCTGTCGGTTCTGGTACCTTAGTCGCCTCTTACGACTCCTAATACAGGGGGAGGTACTATTCTACTCTGCCGGTACAACATGTTATGTATTTTTCTGTTTACCAATAAGTAATTAAATGAAGGTGAATACAAACAAAATCATACTTGCCGAAATAGTTTTTTAATTCATATCAATTATTAATATTGTGTCAGGGCTTAAAAGTTTTCAAACACTACCGTCACTTATGTCTATTGCATTAAAGTGTTATAATATTGATTCTTCGCGTTTGCATCCACTCAGTAGATGCTGACAGTATCATGCAATATGATAGTGCTGCGATAATGTAAAAATAACCGACTATGGATTCGTATCCGATGGTGGTATATCCATCAGCAAAACAGTGCAGCTCAACAGCACAAATGGTGGGGATAGGCAGCAGCATTCTAGTCGCGAAGCTACGCTCTGCGATTACCAGCGTACGCTCAGGACGACAATTTTGGGCCAATTTCCCCTTCACTTAGGTGGGGGGGCTATACTTATGGTGGACTTCCAGTGACTGTATGATGATGATTATATCGGAGAATAAAATTGGTGATGTAAATGACTCCGTTTTTAGTTTAATGACCCCTTGCCATCTATTTTTATCCTTACTAATATTATAAATGTGAAAGTAATTCTGTCTGTCTGTCCGTCTGTTATGCTTTCCCGCTTAATCCTCTCAACCGATTTTGATGAAATTTGGAAAACACAATCTTTAGACCCTGAGAAAGGACATAGCCTATTCCCTTATTTCGAAATAAGGGTTGTAAGGGCGATCCCTTAAAATCGTCTTAAAATCTTTTTATCCCCCTTTTCGATAAAAGGGGGATGAAAAGCTGTATGGAAGTATCGCTATTTTTAGAGCTAGAAACTTGAAACTTATTTTTCAGACCATTCATTCAATATAAATAAACATGACATTCAAAGTTTATTTAAGTTAAGGTAAAGAGGTAAGTTACCCAAAAAAAAACTATTTGCAAACAAAACACTAACGCGAACGAAGTCGCAGGCACAGCTAGTATACAATAAAATAAATATCTGGATTAATTTTATTTCCAAATCATACATTCAGTACATTAAATATAAGTGTGAAAATAAATTCCACACGAATGAACAGAGCGGGGACGGAAGCTAGTTATTTTATAAAGACGTCGTCGGAAGGGATGATGCGTGGGCCTTCTACGGGACAAAACCCATTTCCTTGTGCTCACTCCATTCTGTATCGTCATTGTTTGACATTAAAGTTGAAATTGCTACAAAATCAGACAGACCCTCAACTTAACTTCTGACAGTTTTGTAGGACAGTTTATGTACACATGGGTTACTTCCAACTGTTTCATTACCACAGAGGGCTGATTAAGAAGAAAATTACATCTCTCAGCGATTCATATAATAAACTAGAGATTCACCTCGGCTTTGCTGGGGTGCAATAAGGATAAAAAATAGTTATTGTCGGTTGTAAATTGTTCCCTAAGAGATATGGACATTAAGGAGATTTTTGTAAACTTTTTTAAAGTGTAATTCAAATACTGTAATTCAATATTTTGATCTATCTTGTCGGGTCCAGCCAGCGTTTAGGATAAAAATATATGTTTACTTTACGATATTTGATGGTTTATCACGCAAAAATGGCTGAATTGGTAGAAAAATTTTTAATGCAACAATAATAATAATCTACTTAAAATATTGAAACTCATTATTGTATACAGATGTTCATGTGGGGAGGCCTAGGTCCACTTCTGGACATAGGCCTCCCGAAGAAAGGAGGAATATAGCCCATAATTGCCGCGCTACGCAAGCTTGTTGGCAATCACAGAGCGCAGCTTTCGCGACGGGGATGCTGCTGCCCATTCTTGCCCTGTGCATTTGATCTGCACTGTTTCATATAGATATACCGCAACATGTCAGTTTTGATACCCTAGTCACCTCTTACGACACCTGGTACAGGGAAAGGTACTACTATTCTACTCCGATGGTACCTCATCCCTAGCGCGTCAACTATGGACAACATTCCACGTTTCTTAGGGAAGCCTTTGTCCAACAGTGGACCTTCAATGGCTGGTATGATGAAGCAAAGAGAGGATAGTTCACTATCTATACTTAACTAATATAATTTCACTGTGTCAAATGTGTTTTGAATGTGGCATTAAATCCGAGGAATTTTCAAATAATTAATCATTCAATCATTGGTCAATTTACGCAACCAAATTACAACGAATTCCCTTTGGCATATTTCCAATTAGCAATTTGTGAAGCGTTGTATTTAATTGCTTAGGTTTATGATTGATGATATAATTTAAGTGTCGTTGTTACTTACTGAATGGAGTAAGTTGCTAGGTCTGAGAAAGTCTACTGTAATTGAAATAAGCCTCGGTGAAGACGAGGCTGCGTATTTTAACTTAGTTGTCTAAAAATAATTGAATTTGATTGAACAATCAACTCCAAAACGTACCTAGTATTTAAAAATGCTTCTTTACTTAACTTCTAAAATTTAGTATGAGGTCTTGCAGTTTGGTTATCTTTTTTCTGGTTCCTTGACTTCCAAAAATTGACGCGTCATTTTTAGTAACTCTAAAACTTCAATTATAATTCTGTAATCAATTTTTAAAATATTGTTAACATCAGATCTGTATTTCCTAAGATTCATCATACCAGCCATTGAAAGTTCACTGCAGTCCAGCCTCCGCAAGAAAAGGGGGGTTTTAGCCATAATTTCCGTGCTGGGCAAGCGTGCAGGCAGTCGCAAAGTGCGAATTCTGTGACGGGGATTCTGCTTATGGGCAAAAATCACCATTTCTTAGGAAGGGCTATGTCCAGCAGTGGGCTTCCAATGGCTGATATGATGATGATAAAGTGGGTACTATGCAAAATCAATATACGCATGTACCGTTGAATATCACCAGCCAGCGCAACGAATCAACACTAATCTAATAATATAAAGAGGAAGCTACTATTATAACCTGCCGGTACCTCACGGCAAGTAAAGAAATAATATTTCTTTAAATTTTGAACGACATTGAATGACATTGACAACTGACAAGCGCTAGAGTTTGAGGTCAATGGTCAGTTGAGAGGTTATGGAGCATTGTATTAGATTATTGTGATTTGTTAATTAAGATAGATAAATAAGAATAATTGGTGGAAGAATAGACTTTAATTGTCGTTTCTTCGTTTTCAGGTAAAGTTATAAACTGACCATTGACCTCAGACTCTAGCGCTTGTCAGTTGTCAATGTCATTCAATGTCGTTTAAAAATTAAAGAAATATTATTTTTTTACATACTATAACACAGAAAATTATTTAAATAGACATGCGTTTACCTAGAGGTGAACGAATGTCCATTCACCAATCAAAAACTATCTGTTATGCAACTCCGATTATATGTGCGAGGACAAGTTGTCCTCATCCATCCATCATCCCTAATCGCTGCTCGAGAAGGTCGTGGTCAATGTAAAAAAATTGAGACACAGTATCTCTACATCTGCGGTACTATAATTAAAGTTAAATATTACAGTACCTACATTCATACTTGTCCATACAGGTTCGTTTTTTTATAATTGCGGATATAGTCGCCTTGAAATAATATCATCATCATTTAACCAGCTATTGGATATCAACAGCTGGACATAGGCCAAAAAAAGAGGTATGTACAAGCGAGTTGGCTAACAAAGAGCGCAATTTTCTCGACGGGAATGCTGCTGCCCATCCCCCGTGTATTTGAGATGTTCTGTTTTGATTGGATACACCGTCATCGCAAAGTACCCGCTCTGGTACCTCTGTCGCCTCTTACGACACCTGGTGTAGTAAGAGGTACTATTCTGCTCTGCTGGTACCTCACAGCAACGTGATGATGTACTGGTGGTCAAATATTTATATTAAAATTCAAAGATAAAACATAACATTTGTGATTCCTATGTTTTCAGATATTCGTAACACAAGTGCTTCAGGCGACTTATCTCGGAGTCAGGTCAACGTATAAGATGTGGTGTGAATTTATATCCAAATTTTACGTCACTATGTTTTTCCGGGAAGACCATAGAGATCTATAGTCTCTGCCTACCCCGATGTATATTTTATCATGTTAAATAAATAAATAGAGTTCATACAGGACAACGTATTTACTTAGCTAGTTGATTATATATATATATATATATATATTAATAAACGCCTTACTATTGTGACCTTATTTGCTTCAAAGTAGGCTAATTGACACTTCTGTAATCAAACCGAAATAAAAGCCGGTATACTATATTTTCAAAAAGTTTATAACTGGCTTTTTTCACAGATTACATCTCCATTCGGCGAGGAATTTGTCTTTTTCCAGTAGAAGTCGTGGAAAACCGCTAGTACCTTGATTTAATGTAAGTTTTCATAATAAACTACTATCGTTAGTAGTGACCGCGATGAATTGAAATTGTTATATTTATAATGAGTTGTTATATTCATAACCATGAGGCACTGGCGGAGAAGAACAATACCTGTTTCTATACAAGGTGTCGTAAATGGTGACTAAAGTACCAAAATCGGCAGATGGCGATATATCGATCTGAAACAGTGTAGCTTACATACTAAGTGCGGGGATGGGCAGCTCTGAGCGGCAATTATGGGCAAAATATTTCCTTTCTTGGAGTTCAATTAGAATCCTAATTGCTAAAATGATGATTATGAGTGAGAATTTCGTTAATGTTAGAGACATAATAAACGTTATATTGGTGTTTAGATTACGTTTCAAAAATATTAATATATATATATCTAAAGTAACAATACTCCAAAGGTCTATTTATGTTAGCAAACTTAAACATTAATTACCAATTATTAAAAATTGATTAAATTGTAATTAACTCAACGAGCTATGGAGAGGGTAATGCTCGGAGTCTCTTTGCGCGATCGAATCAGGAATGAGGAGACCCGTAACAGAACCAAAGCTACCGACATCGCCCAGCGGATTAGTAAGTTGAAGTGGTAGTGGGCAGGGCATTAAGGTTCTGGAATGGGGATCACGCACCGGCAAGTGCAGCGCGGCATCCACCCGCAAGATGAACAGACGTTCTGACTAAAACCGCAAGATCGCGTTGGACACTGGCCGCATACCACTGGCCCTGTTGCAAATTACTTGGATAACAAAAGTGGACGTCTTATGGCTGATATGATATGATGATGATGATGAAATCAATTATTAAATTATAAATATTACTTTAAAAATGGTTGGAAAGGTTTAGTCCGCTTGATGCTTAACGTGACCGCAGTCTATAGACGCTCATGTCATGGATTTCACGAGCGTGTCGCCAACCCTGTGAACTGAAGGTACTATTTTACATTACCAATAATTTTACTGCCGCTCTCACTCTTCAAACGGAAACAGTACTGCAAAGACTGCAATTTGGTGAGACAACTAAAATGAGTAAGAGTGAAGTACCAATCCCGATTACCTTTGTAATAGGTCATGTATTATATATAAGTATTATATGTTTTCTAATATCTGTAACACAAGTTATTTAGTCTTATCTTAGAGTTATGTCCAAGCACGACATGCGTAAATTTATTATCTATGTATTACATGAATTTTAATATATACAAAAACTACAACAGACTATATTTTTACATATCCATATTTTTTGACGATTCGAAAGTGCTTGTATTTTTTCGACTTGAATAACGAATATTTTGATTTGATATGGGTTTGTATTAATAACCTATAGCATTGCGCAGTCGCGGTACTGCCGCTGATATTTACAACACAAGGGTCGGATCGAGCCCAAATGCGAGTTGGATGTGTGTTATTTCGATTGATTTTTGATAGGCGACTATTATGGGCTCATTAGCGCCTTTCGGTGTCCTCCATTTTGTTTTTACACTATATTGGCTGATATATATTATATAAGTTTACATGTATCGAAGATACATAAAGATTTTTTTAAAGTCCACTGCTGGGCATATGGATTTCCAAGGAGGTTATTTGCTTATAATTGCCGCGCTGGGCAAGCGTGTAGGTAATCGTAGATCGCAGCTTTCGCGACGGGGATGCTGCTGCTCACCTCCGCCCCGTGCATTTCAGCTGCACTATTTTGGATGGATATAGCGCCATCTGTCGTTTCTAATACTTTAGTCGCCTTTTATGACGCCTGAGGCAGTAAAAGATACTATTCTAATCCACCGGTACCGCACGGTATAGATGTGTTATAATTACAAACAATCTAACGCAACTCATCATCATTTTCATTACAGCCATTGGAAGTCTGCTGCTGGACATAGTCCTCTCCAAGAAAGCGGAATTTTGCTCATAACTGCCGCGCTAAGCAAGCGTGTTGGCAGTCGCAGTTAACATTCGATGAGGATGCTGCCTATCCCCGCCCTGAACGTTTGAGCTACACTGTTACGGATAAATATACCGTCATCTATCAGTTCTGTACAAGGGTAACATCTAGTATAAGGAAAGGCACTATATTACTCTCTTACCATATAGCCAAACTTGGGTAAACCTGTATATTAGAAGAATTACTTTTTATTTTTCGTCAAAGTCAAATTTAAATACTTTATTCAAATAAGGCCATTATAAGCACTTTGGAATCATCAATAAAATAGTATTTAAATAATTAATAATAATAACATGTATATTTCTAGTAAAATAGTGATTTAATACATATTATTACATAATAAAGACGACTCTGATGAACCAAAAGATCATAAAAGTGATCAAACACTTAAATAATTTCATTAGGCACACTCCAAACTGCCAGCACTAGACGAGACTTAAAACTAAGTTGACTGCAGGTTTTTTACGCGACCCACTAGAAAATAACCTATAAGAAATATAAAAATAATAAATAGATAAAGGTTCTATCAAGACCTATGTTATAGTTGGCGCTTGTAAAACCCCTACCAGCGTCGGCACTTATAAACCATTGTCTTAAAGCCGGTGGTTAAAGCAGTTCAAGCAGTTTTGTCGTTGACATAATCTTTAACGCAATAGAAAGCTTTCAAGATAAGCTTATTTTTAACATATTTCTTGAATTTATTCAAAGGCAAGGCTTTAAAGGCAAATACTACTTGGGATTTTATTGTAAAATCTCACAAAATTTTCTTTGATTGAGTTATTTTATATATATATTTTTTGTTCTAAAATGAAAATGATTATATATATATATATGTATATATAGGGATATGCTTCTTTTAATTCAGAGTACTTTTCTTTTCCTAATTATCGTAGGGTATCTAACGGCAGTATATAATAGTAGCTTGGACTAGGTATCGTAAGAAGCGAGTGATGTACTGTAACCGAGAGTGTTCTCCATCCACCCGAAATAATAAATTCCCCCATATCCTTCTCAATAAGCATATGAGACTTTTGATGGTAAACTTGACCGCAGCCTCTAGTGGCCGGTCGGCTGGATAGACTATATCACTTTAACATTGCTATGACGACATTTTTTAGAGGTCTAATGCAAGTTTAGATTTAAAAAAATAGACTTGTACTAGTTAAAATCTAAGTATTTGTTTGTTTTTTTAGATGTATTGATCAGATATAATAAAATAAAAATACGAAGGTGACGAAACGCAAATTGACGAAGTGGTAGATCCAAAAGGACACGAGTTACCCAAATTGAAGACATCTTCCAAAAAGGTCTAGCACGATTTTCTCTCAACCATTGCTCTTACAGAGATTAATGATTGTGAAGGAAGGGTCCTGCACCCCATCGGAGTAGATGAAAATCAACTATCACTGCTTACCGAAATGCGGAATAGGCGTGTTGAACACTTTAATTGTAGAGTATATTATTAGGATGATAAATAATCGTATGTTCGATACAATTTGAAAATTCTGTAAGGTATATATATACTTCTAAAATAGGAGGTTAATTAGGATATAAATTGAACAACATAAGTATTATAAAACATCAGTTAAAAAATGTATCCTGATAAATTTGTGCTTTTGAATGTGTAAAATTATGTATTATATAACACGTTAATAGTTTTCTATTCAATCCTTACTAATATTATAAATCTGAAAGTAACTCTGTCTGTCTGTTAGTTACGCAATCACGCTTGAACTACTGAACCGATTAAAATGAAATTTGGTAGACAGTTAGTCTAAAAACTTAGAAATGATATAGGCTACTTTTTTATTTGACATAGAAGTTGTAAGGGATCGAAAGGGGGGATGAAAAATTGTATGGAAGTATTTCTATCGAAAGAGCTAAAAGCTTAAAACTTATTATTTAGGCTATTGATTTGCAGATATAAATTAAATTATAAATATATAATTAAAGTGGATATAAGTGAAATTATAAAGGAGTGGTGCCTAAAGAAACTACTGCATGCGAACGAAGTCGCGGGCACAGCTTGTGTAATAAATATAATTTCCAAAGACTAAATGTATAACTTTTTACTGTCTTTAGGTAGGTCTTTTATAATATTAGTCAAAACATTTAACACTGTTCAAGAACACGGTACATAGTTTAACCAAATTATTTACTGTAATGTTTAATTTATTTATCCAAGACTATTAAATGAAATTGCTATTTTGTTTATCGGTTACAAATCTAAAAACTGGACAATAATTATTATATGCATAAAGTTCAACTTAATAACCTAAACCACTAGTCGTTAAATAAATTCACACTATATTTAACCTGACTCGATAACGCGTAAATGTCGTAGATAAAAGTGATTATTTCTTGTGCACCAAGGTCGTGGCTTCGATTACCACCCAAGATAAATATTTTTATAATGATACCTGTCTTTTTTCTATGTCTGGATGTGGAATTTTTGTAAATAAATAAAAGCGACTTACCACGGAATCATGTCAATGTATGAGATGTTGTGTGATTTTATTTATTTATTATATACGTGTACATACATATATGATATATACATACATTCCACGGACAGACACAGAACAAACACAAATAACATTATATTAATATCTGTCTTGGGTGGGGATCGAATTCACGCCCTTGACGCACAAGAAAAATCAAGTTTGTCTGCGCCATCTACGGTTAAATATTTATAAATATAACCCTAATTTCAGCTTAAATTTGTTGTTAGTGTATTATATAATAAAAATAATATATAAATAAAATATTCTTTGATAGACAACGATGAGTTTTGAAACATTCTATCTGCATATTGGCTAGAATAATGATTACATCATCTTTTTTGTATCTCAACCAAAATACTGCTTAGTTCGTGTAAAATACATAAATTAGTACATAATATACTGGGGAGTCCATAGAAGAAACTCAACGAAACAACATAATCGGTTCGCTCCCGTGTTCAATTCTTTAAATTACTTAGGGAATTCTCAACTTTTCCTACGATTCCTCGAATGAGATTTGGCGATGTCTCGAGAACTCCACAACTTCCCTGATATTCCTGCTTTTGAAGTTACTTTCCAGACAGAGCCTTGCGCTGAAGATTTGTTTAATATTAGTTTCAATCGCAAATTCAACAGCTACGAGCAAGACATTCGAGTCTGATTGCTCATAGTTGAAAGCTTGATTGTTTCTTCAATCCCTAGACAATTGGATCTGCCACCCTTATTTCTAATATATACATTTGAAGATGGTTATCTTTTTCATTATTAGATATTGAGAATTTCTAAGAGTTTTACATTACTGGGTGTATATTAAATGTCTGTAATGTTTGTAAATACATTTGTTAATATTTCATGCAATTAAAGGTTTACAATTAATTGATCTTACTTTGAGGGGTTTTATGCATAAAAAATGCTAAATTATAATTTAAGATAATATTAACATTCAGGTTCAAGTCTGAAGGTTTTAGACCTCGCAGACTCGAACCTGCATCTTTCCCATAATAGGTGACTGCACTACTTTTGTGCTACCAAGAAGTTAGCGGACATGTCGAGATTTTCCTAGTGTTCCCTTTGTTCTGAGAGATCAGCGCCATTCCTCCATTCTTGTAGGTAAATGGATGGATTTTATTGAAACTTTTTAAAAATATAGCTGGTATGAGAATTATGAAGATCCTTATTTTTTTCTATTAGACGAATAAGCATGCAGTCTTTTAGATTGTAAGCGTTACCACAGCCTATTGATGTTAGTTTTATCAAATAGATATCCTTATGACTGAAAGATATTATTTCACATTACTCAGAAGTATTGCTACTTTTACCCTACAAATCGGAATACAGCAATGCAAACACTGCTATTTCATGGTAGAAATAGGTGAAAGCGAAATATCAATCGGATGACCTTTGTATGAGATCTAGACTCAGTAAATATTGTACTTGACTCTGTAAACCTTGTCTTTAACTGAGAACAAGTAATCATTTCTGATGATGTTTTTATATTAATAATAAGCTAGCAGTTTCCGCGTAAATATCGGCTTGATGAAAAGTAAAACTATGTCCTTTCCTGAGCCAAACTTATAAACTTATCTCCCGACCAGCGTTGCTTCCCTTCGCCTGCCTCGTACTTTACGCTAAATTTCGTTGCACAGCCATTATAAAATTATTACATCTTTTAAGATAGTAATGGAATGAAAGGTATATCATGGGCAATTTTAATAATTTAACACAATTAAACGTTTGTGATGTATAATCTGTTTATTACGCATCAGAAAATATTGTATCGATTTTGATTAAATTTTAAAACGGTTATAGCAAATCAATGTAACAAAATATACATGCATACACTAACGCAACAAAACTTCTGTAAAAGGAGGCATTTTTGGCTTTGTTGCTACATTTTCCATTCATATTTCACTCCTATGGATCGCACCATGATGTTATATAGCCCTCCTTGGTAAATAGATACTACATAAAAATAATTTATCAATCCGAACTCTACTAGTTCGGTTATTTTGGAATTGAATGAAAGAAAAAATCTGTTTTATAACATTTTTATAGATGTCTATTAAGACGAAGATTCAGTTTTGAAAGAAGAGTCCAATTTATAACAAAACAGACACCGTAAATATTAAAATACACTTTAACACAATATTAACGATCTATCATCATCATACCAGGCATTGAAAGTCCACTGCTGGACGCAGGCATTCTCAAGAAAGGGTTGCCCACAATTGGGCAAGCGTGTTGGCAATCGCAGAGTGCAGCTTTCGCTACGGAGAAGCTGCTGGCCATCGCCACCCTATATATTTGAGCTACATTTTCTCGGGTGGATATACTGCTACCTGTCGGGTATGGTACCCTAGTCGTCTCTTACGACACCTGGTACAGTGGGAGGTACTATTCTAAACTGGTACCTCACAGCCGTATAGAATAGTACCTATTAATGATTGGTCGTGAGTTACAATTCGTAAAGATTAGAGGAATCAGGTAAAAACCCACAGCGATATATCTTTTCATAACAGGTGAAAAACAGTTGCGAATTAACTCAGTTTTGCAAATATTACAACGCCAGTCCCATATGGTAAGACATATGTACAGACAGCATAAAAACCACGTCCATTTTTAAAAAAGTAATAAATAAGAATATATTGAATATAGTACATGTATTTCAGAACTTGACAATTTTTTTTCACAATAATGTCGCCGTCAAAAATATGTTGTTAAATATATACGATGACCAGATAACAATTTTATTTTAGGTCCTTGTCACAGTGAATCAACAGACCAGGAGTGCTACGACTGTGATATGGGAATGGTAGACGTTGTTGTGATAAGGTACTTAAACGTATATATGTTCACTGTTCACAGTATAATAGTGTATAATTAATCGACGATATACTAAAAGCCCAAAACTAAAATTGCTGAACGTACTTGTGTTTTCGGTTATCAGACAAAAGAGGATTTAATATAATACTGAAAAATATATGTTTAACACACAGGCACAGAATAAACAGAGTTGAACATCACATAAATATTTGTTCTAGGCGAGGATTGGACCTACAACCCGATCTAGCGAGCCCGTCATATTGTTGCTTAAAAATGCTAGCATATAATGAGATAGGGCAATTAATTACACACAGACTATTGTAATTGACAATTGAAAAGTGCTAGAGTATTTTGAATTAAGAAATACAAAAAGTAATTTATAGCAAATTGGATTGGCAATCTTATTATCAACACTTGAATGTGATCAAAGACATGATTCATTTTCACTCGATTGGTGAGAACGAGAAAGGTTGCCATCCATCACCCCTCCTGGACTTGATTAATGAGTAGGTTGCGCACTGCTCAGTTTTTTTACCAATGTACAGTTAGTGTTGGGAAGTTACAACCGTCTAAAATTTTATTCTTTAAATTGGATTCACAAAGCCTTACCCAGTTAAGCCTCAGTCTATTTTTTATGGCAAGAACTAGCGGAGTCCAATAAAAAACAACTAAATTTTTTATTTCAGTAAAGACATTGTACCGTGAGGTACCGGTAGAATAGAATAATAACTCCCTCTGTACCAGGTGTCGTAAGAGGTGATTAAGGTACCAGAACCAACCGATGGCGAAATATTCATCGGAGACAGTGTAGCTCAAATGTACAGGGTGGGGATGGGCAGCAGCATCCTTTCAGCTACACTGTCTTGGATATATACACCGATATCTGTCGGTTTAGGTATCTTAGTCGCATCTTACGGCACCTGTTATGGAGGGAGGTACTATTTCTCCTCTACCGGTACCTCACAGAAATAACCCATAATAGGTCGTTTTTTATAAATAGCTTGCTTAGTGCATTTCACGTTTGATATCTTCCAAAGACCACTTATTGCTCCCACACTCGGCAATTTACTGACTTATTAAAATCAGTACACATTCAAATTATACTATATCTGAAGTAAAATAAAAATAAATTTGGATTATTGATTGTTCTATAACATTGGCATAATAAGATCAACCTTGAAATGCTGTCTGTATGGTATTTACATTTTATATCCATGTTTCAATATACCGTTCTTAACGCTGACAAGTGTTATGTCAGAATGAGTGACATATTACTACTACAATATATAATTATACTATTAATTATAATTTATAATATTAATTTATAATATTAATTATCGTCACACCAGCCATTGAAAGTCTACGGCTGGACATATTCCTCTCCAAGAAAGGAGTTTTTTTTACGTAATTGTCGTGCTGGGCAATCGCTGAGCGCAACTTTCGCGACGGGAATGCTGCTGCCCATCCCCGCCCTGTGCATTTGAGCTGCACTGATCCGGATGGATATACCGCCGTCTGTCTGTTCTGGTACCTTAGTCGCCTCTTAAGACATCTGGTGCAATGGGGGGTACTATTCTACTCTGCCGGTACCTCACGGTTTAATATTCAAGGCAAAATATTACAAATATTAGTATTGTACCAAAGGAGTAGAGCAGAACCTCATCGTAAGAAGCAACTGAGGTACTGGAACCGATAGTTGGCGGTATTCTTTATAACTTCTAAGCTTGTCCAGCAGTAAGTAAGCTGCCCGGTGGGCAGCTTCGTCACGAAATTGCGCTATGCAATTGCCACCACGTTTGCCCATGCGGCAACTATGGGCAAAATTTCCCCTTTTTGGGGAGGCTTATGTCCAGTGTTGACTTTCAATGGCTGGTATAAAGAATATATAGTCGCTCTAAGATTAGGTCGCCAATTGTAAAGCAATTCTTTTTTAATGTAATTTTCTGTGTACTGTAAAGAGTATATTTTCCAATTAAAATTTATTATTTTCCAATCTTGGGAGTGGACGCAATAGTGGATTTAGATAATTGATATGATAAATCAAAATATTATACCTTTTGAAAAATAATCAAAGACAATCGCGAACAAACTAATAAACAAGTCTAGAAAACTAAACTTTTCCCGAAATTGGCAACTGTAATACATAGTTTAGTGTAAATAAGAAGTTTCCAGACTGGCGCCAAACTCCGAGATCAAGTATTGTTGAGTAAAATCATTTAAATTATCGGAATTCTTTACATTATCACCTCCCAACCTTGGCTTACAACTTTGACTCGCATTCAGAAACGTTCAACTCCAGCCGTATTTCTAACATTGTGTATTAAAATGAAGTTTTTATGCTGGCTTTATTTCTTGGTTTTATTAGTTTTGCCAAGTTTCAATGTTGCTAGGGATTTCTAAATTACTGAACGTAGAGAAACGGCTTTTTTTGTTTCTTTCATACTACATACTGATGAATTCAATTAAGTAAAGTGGCCCTACAGTTGTAAAAGGCTTAATTTGTTACCAAGTAGGTACTTCAAAAATATAAAGGCATTTTGACGAGCTCGATGGTGCAGATGGTAGTGATCGTATCTCGTGTGCCAGGGGTCGTGGGTTCGATTCCCACCCTAAGTAAATATTTTTATGATGATTTTTGTGTTTTTTATGCGTCTGGGTGTTAAATATGTGTATTTAAGTAGTATGTTTGTGATTATTCTGTTGTCTGGCGTCCGTAACACAAGTGCTTTAGGTGACTTATCACGGAGTCAGGTCAATGTATGATATGTTGAGTGAATTTAGATATTTAGAAAATACATTAAATTAAAAATTAAAGTGTGTAAGTATCTCGGAATACTAAAGCGTATTGGTAGAACGGAAAATCCAGAGAATCAAAAGCCTGGTCAGCTGCAAATTAAGCTGGAAAGCTAGGCATAGTGTTCCCCAAGAATGGGAGAGTTTTGTCCATATTTACGGCACTGGGGAGGCAATCGTCAAGCAACGAGAATGCTGTTTTTCCAGCCTTTATTAGTCGCCCCTTAAAACACCTGTTACAAGGCGAGGAATTATAATATATTCTACTTTGCCTTGATACATTAATTTCATTCAATTTAATTAATGTTATTATTTTTTAATAAAAGATTCTTTTTATCTTATTGATTTTGAAGACTCTCTTTGAACATTTAAACATACTTTACCGAATTTAGTAGTTATTAGGTGAATTCACAAAGAAATACCAAGGTATAAACTTCCTTTAAGTTTTAAAAATCATGAAAAATATTTAGAGCCAACATTCAATTTTTTCATTGGTGAAAGGAATCCAATATTTATTTTCCAACTGACGCTCTCAAATTATTTTATTTACGGCTGCGTTAAATTAAAACAACATTATGCTTGAGACACTTATTTCAATAAAGCAGAGGTCGCGTGAATTGGAGTGAATAGATGTTCACACCAACAGTGAATTCGCGGAAGATCAACCAACTCTGCAGACATATCATGTGGAAAATGTTTCGTGGTACAACCGTCTAGAGATATGGTTGAATAACACAATAAGATTTGTAGAAAGGGAAATAACATAACAGTAACAAATTTCCTTTTATATATAGATGCATGCAGCATCTCTGTATAAAAGGAGAAGTTTGTAAGTAGTTAATTGTAAAAACGCAAAATTTGGATAGTAGTTTTAATTAAACTTGAATAATACATTTTCATAAATAAAATTAAAACCTTCTTTTGAAAAAGCAGCTATTTCATCAGTATTTTCTTCTGACGTTGTCACGTTCAACTATCGTCAGTAAACCGACTTTACAGACAACCGATTTATTTTTAAATACCCATACAAAGCAGGGCAGACCGTTAGTCTAAACTGGTACATATATTTTTAAGGAATTCGGTTGATTCTGTCTACAACTTTTCAATGATATTAGCACATAATTAGCAAATAATTATTTATTTTCAATACAATAAACGTACGTGTATGTATAAAGTAAATAATTTTATCACATTTCACGCATCCCAAATTAATTATATATTATAAATGTTTTATAAAATAACCTTTTAAAAATAAACAAACATATTGTCTTAATTATATTTATAATGTGAAAGTTTGTAAATATAAATGGATAGCTATTTCACTCAAATCCAATGGACTCAATGAATTTGAATAAAATAGTATATTTATTTTTTTAAAACAGCTTATACATTCAAATACAGATAAAAATGGAAGAGGCTTCGAATAGTAAATAATCAACTTTAATCAAAATAATACAATCCAATTTCTTTATTCAAATTCAAATTAAAAAGTGCCATAATAATGGTGATATTGAAACATTAAAGCAAATGGACGTTTTATACATGGTATTAACGATTATACTTCAACAGTGACCTAGATATTTCCAGAATACGAAGTGCCATAATAATGGTAATCAGAAATGTTAGCATAGAAGAGGGCACTCGACACAGGCCTGCGCCACACACTCGAATAAAAGTCGACAGACAGACATTGTCGAGCAACTAAATATATGGCGTTGCTTCAACATTTTCTGTTGGTCCTCTTTATATCATATGGCAAAAAAGACTCCGTCCGTACATAAAATAACTCCAATGGCCCCGTTACCGTGGGAGGTTTAATCAATTTATCTTAGTTATCTAACGTATAATACTAATGTTCCACAGTAACATTTCAAGCCCGTTGATCCCGCGCAAACCTGATCCAAAAAGTTCTAAATACAACTGAGGTGCAAATGCATTTCAACGATTTATTCTTATTTATGTAGCTTGCCAAAGTGTTTGTGGTTGAATCTATAATTGATATTTATGTAAATTATAAAAAAAACACGCGTTCTAATTATAATATTAATTATCAGCCAGACTTGATATATCTCTTTATTAAGTTTCAATTTGTATTATTATTCCGTATTTCTTTTTTGTAAATATAATATTTTTAATTTATGTTACCCCAGAAGAATGTTGTATTCTACCAGTAAAATAATTTTCAAAATAGCTTAAGAACATTTTGAGACTATTTATTAAAATCTTTTATTTGTATTATTTTAGTAATTTCAATCAAAGTAAAGATGATATGTTTTAGTCTAACTAAAGTTAGTTAGTGATTATAATTGAAATGAGATTAAGATAGTAATATTATCTTTTTTCATTTGACCTTAGCCCTTTAATTATGAGACTAGTAACTAATACTAACTACTACGAAATTAATAACATTTGGTAAATAAAAAACCAAAGAAGTCGTTAAAAGTAGTCTTTTATTCTATCGATAGTGCCATGGACGATTTGATGCTAAAAAACTGTATATAATATTATATACCTCTGCCAGCAATTGACCGTTATGTAAAAGTATTGTAAATAACGAGCACATTATACGTGGAACAACAAAGAGGCCACTCGGAACAAATCCCGTCCACTCGTACTCATATAAAAGTCACTCGCAGCGCGTATCGCGGGGGAGTTATGACGTCACGGCGCCCGCCGTCATTACCAGGGCTGCCAAACGAACAATATTAATTGTACATAAAAAGTAAAACAAAATCTAATAGTTCAATTAGTTACACATTGTATTCGATGCGATGTTGTGACAATAGTAGAGAAATGAAGGTTGAGATGGTTTGGAAATGTAGAAAGTATGGATGAAAGTAGAATGACTACCCAAAAATATGTATATATAGCAAATTTTACACATCATAGCTTCTATATATTTATATACGTAAATATATTGTATTATATTAGACTATAAGTGAGACAGAAACAGAGCATACGTGATACGTGCCTATAGGAACAGGCTAGACCTAGTATAGGTACTTAAGCATCAAAATGTATTTTAGTTTAATTTTCCTTTTGTTTAATAGAGTTATTATTATTATTATAAAAAAGATTATTATTATTATAAAGAGAATGGAAGAGTTGATTTGGACGACCTAGGCGCATATGTTTTCACAAGGTAGATGATGTATTAAAAAAAGCCAGGTCAAAAGTGCCAAGAATAAACAAGCACGTAACAAAGGACTATTGTGAGTAAAGGAAGCTAGAGAGGTATGCCAAGATCGTTACAAGTGGAAATACATAGTCTCTGTCTGCATCGATGGGACACAGTCGTGATGTATGAAGCGACTACAAAACAAAACTTACACACATTAAATGTGATATATCTCATACAAAGATCGTTTGTATTAGTACCTTACTCTCACCTATTGCTACCGCCAAATAGTAATTAAGTAAGTTCACATTGCTGTGTTCCAATTTGAAGGGTGAGAAAAGCAGCACGATATAAGCAGATATTATGTCACACTACTGTGTAATGTGGCATAATATATACAAATCACAAGCTTGGTGGCGGTTAGTGATATCCATGTGATATTGCGACCGTCTATATGCTGCAGTGACACTATCACGCGGATTGTATGTTTGTTTGTCGACCTGGTCTAATGAAAAAATAATTCACATGACCGTCTTGTATTTGATGCATTTAAAAATATCGGTGATATCAACGATCCATTTGAATTACAATGTCGAGTAACTAAAATAAATATTAGAATTCTCCAGGAAGAATGTATTTGGACAGGAGGCTGGCCTCGCAAAAGCAAATTTGGATAAAGAGAAAGGCTCTTTAATTGATGTATTGGCTGATTGGTAAATACTAAAGCAATTCTAAATCCAGTTTAGTCATAAAGAATAGACCTCTAAGGGACAGAACGTAATAGCAACATTGAAACCCTGGAATAGTTTCAGACGAAAGTTTTGTTTGACATCCCTAAATGCATCCATAATAATTGACCTGAAGCTGAACACGGTGAAAGATGAAATCGCTGCCAGAAGTGTTAATTACAAACAAAAATTAACAAAACATATACCATACCTTAGCTGAAAACCTAACGGGATCAAGAAGTACCATATACGCCAGGCTGAAGAGCGGGAGCGGTTATAGACGTATTAAGTTACAAATATTGATCAGATATATAAATACATAGATAAATGTCCATAAATTGCTATGCGAAGCAAGATTGAGCAAAAAAAAAATTCTCTTGGCATAGCCGTGAGGTACCGGTAGAGTAGAATAATACCTATAACCTCTGGGTAGGGCAGAATAGTATCTGCTGAGCAAGCGAGTCGGCAATCGCAGAGCGCAGCTTTCGTGATAGGAAGTGCTGCTGCCCATTCTGCCTTGTGCATTTGAGCTGCACTGTTCTGGATGGATATACCGCTATCAGTCGGTTCCGGTACCTTAGTCACCAGTTGCGACTCCTGGTGCAGTGGGAGGTATTCTACTTTGCCAGGAGGTATCTAATGGCCCTACCCACGTTAGAGGTTATATGCGTTGATAAATGCTAAATTATATTAAGAATGTAATAAGAAAAAGTTCAAGTTATGTCAAGCTTCAGGTGAGGCTCGAAACTGCATTTTTCAAAGATTCTATTAGCAAAGCACATTTTTTTATCCTGAAAAATCTTCTTCCTGAAAAATTAAATTTTTGAATTTAACCAGATGTTGACTAGTTTAAAAGCAATTTACGTGCCTGCCCTGTCCACGTCTGATTTGCGATACTGGTGTGCTTTAGGTGCGGTGCGCCTCGTCCGTCGCGGCGAAGGCTAAATCAAATGGATGGCTGTGTTAAATACGCTGTCAACTTATTTATTATATTTTGGTTGGTCCACGAGTGATAACCTTAGTTTTTTCTTGTAGCCAAGCTAGGCGACGTTAATTTATGTTACATACTTGGTCTTTAGTCCAAAATTGGAATTGTTCAGTTTAATACTAATATTTGGCATACATGCGATTTGCTAAAATCCTTAATACTCGTCTAAACATAATCTAATGTAAAGTGGTGTACCGGTGGATTAGAACCGACAGATAGCGGTATCATCATACATCATCATTATACCAGTCATTAAAATTCCACTGCTGGACATAGGCCTTCCCAAGAAACAAGGAATTTTGCCCATAATTGTCGCGCAGGGCAGGACGACGGGGATGCTGCTATCCATCCTCGGCCTATGTATTTGAGCTGCATTATTTTGGATGAATATACCGCCATCTGTTGGTTTTGGTACCTTAGTCGCCTTTTACGACACCTGGTATAGGGATAGGTACTTTTCTACTCTGACGGTACCTCACGATTGTCGGAATATCCATCCAATAAAGCGCACCTTATATATCGTTGGGTGGGGATGGGCAGCATCATTCTCAGCGGCGTGAAGCTACGCTTTGTGATTGCCACCATACCAGCCCAGCGTGGCAAGTAAGGGTAAAAATTTCCATGGTGGTATATGATATGTTGAAAAAAATAAGAAAAGATAAGTTGCTACTAAAATACCGTATACGTGATATTAAGTTATAGTAATAATAATAATAATAATAACAGTGCGCTTTATTGTACACCTAAATTTATAAACAATAATATCAATTGTAATACATACTAAAGTACAATAGGCGGCCTAATCGCATAGACCGATTTATTTCAGGCAACCTTTATATGAAAATGTGTGAAAAACATATTTAAAAACATGAAGTAGTATGAGGTGCACTAAATAAATGTAAAAAAAAATATTAATGATGACGTGAAAACATGACACTTACTTTTAAAACTAAAAAATAAAACTGTAGCCAGTAAGAATGCAAGAATATCAGAATCGAAGTAATCATAGCGATAGATAAATGCTTCTTCAGTCTTATATATTGTTTATTTACACTCTTGATATACTTATTTCATTAGACGAAGGTCCTGAAAAGTGAGAAAGAGTGCCAATGAAATAGAAACTATGATTTATGTGAGTTTAGAATAAAATAAAAGTAAATAATAATAAGATAGTAGAAATCAGCGAATACAAAAGGTAATAAAAATGTTGGAAAGGAAATCAAAGTATGAAACTTAGTAGATGGTGCGATGCATACTGTATCATTCAAAGTAAAAGGCGAGATTGGCTGTAAACAATGAAACTCATTCCTTGTATGTATGGTAGTGAGTGTTAGTAAAATAAGCAAGACAGTACGATGCAGTTGCAAATTCACGATGTTAGTATTTGAAAATTGATATTAAATTTAGATTTAAACGTGCTACAAGCTTCAAATGTTTTTATTTTAATCTGTATGATAAGAACATCACTCTAAGAGGTTTTAATAGCATTATTATATTAAAATTTTTACTTAAAATTAATGTGTTTATTTTTTGTACCATTTAAAATAGTATTTTTTTTTATTTCCCACCACATCTCATCTTATCTCATACATTATTTACTGACCTAACTCTAAGCTAAGTCGCTTAAAAAGCTTGTGTTCCAGATTTAAGACAACATATAGATATCACTAATAAAATACTTAAATTAAATATACAGAAAAAACAGAATTTACATTATATAAATGTTTGACCTAAGTGGGATCGAACTTAAAAACTTTAGTGCACACAATAGGATCGCAACAATGCGTGTAATCGGTTCTGTCATTTGTTTATTTGAACATCTAAAGGAAACAGAGGAAAGTATAAATGCGAAAATAATAAACGAATATAAACGTTGCTTAAATCATTGTTAGAAATAGACCCCAAAGTAGAAAAACAGACAATAAAACTTTTCTTGGCAAAGTTCTTGCAAGTTCTATCTTTCTTTATTCTATTTTTTTTTCATTGATTTCAATCGAAAATGTACGTTTAAAGAATTTTAACTGTTAAATAATACTTCAGAAACAAAGAAATACCGTGGGTACGGGTTTTTTTTACCCTTATTAGTAGTTTTAACCACTTTTTATAAAACTACAATACAGGGCAAAATTATTAAGATACTATTTATAGAAGGTATATCTTATATAACACGGCGGATTTTGTAATATAAACAAAAAAAAATACTTTTTCAGGCAGGCTAAAGTTACCCTTCATGGCAAAGGTTATTTTTTATTTATCTAATAATATCTAATGAATAAATAAGCGCACAGTCCGCGTGACAGTAACCGCCATAGCAGCCTTTAATATCATAAGCGCAATACCGGATGACGAGGCCCATGGCGCAGATGGTAGTAATCCTGTCTTGTGCACCAGGGGTCGTGGGTTCGATGCCCAACCAGAGCAAATATTTATATGATGATATTTGTGTTTGCTCTGTGTATGGGTGTAAAATATATGTATTTAAGTAGTTTATTTGTGATTCCTCTGTTGTCTGGCGTCCGTAACACAAGTGCTTTAAGCGACTTACCACGGAGTCAGGTCAAAAAAAAAAAACCAACTTTGTGACTTGAAGATATTGTGTTATGTTACCCAGTAATTTCACTGCATCTTTCACCCTTCAATCAAATTTATCGTAACCATCAAAGTTGTTTGATATAAAGAAATGTGTGTGACATGTGGTATGGTAAATACCATATCGTCTCGTAACTTGTACGCAACAGTCTGGTTTTCTGTGAGTAAGAAGAGAGACTATGTATGATAATATATTGCTGAAAATTTCTTAATACAATTCTTACCCTTATTTCATTCTAAGGCTCTTCGTTCAAAGAATCTCTATCACTACTATTCTATATACTGCAATAGTATTTTTTTTATCTATACACATGAATAAAATAGAAGTGTTTGTAATAGCAAAATAGGAGATTTTCAAAATAGACATATGAAAGTACACGTGAGTGGACTTGTACCAAAATAATTGAAAAGCTTTTTAATTATTTGTTTGTTAGCTGCAATTATTATTATCATAGAATCAGGGAGTAACACGCAGGTGACCCCACTAGACACTACAAATTTTTTATATTTTGAATTACTGTACAACACAATAAAATAAATCTTTCATCGTCGTCATATTAGCTATTAGAAGTCCACTGATGAACATGGCCACCTCAAAAAAGGGAGAACTCAACTTTAATTGCAATGCTGGGCGAGCGTGTTGGCAATCGTAGAACGTAGCCTTTGCGACGGAGATGCTGCTGCTCATTGTCCCCCTGTGCATTTGAGATGGATGGATATAACAACAAAAATGTATAAAAATTGATTTTATTTTGTAAGCTCACAAACAAAGAAAGCGGCTCCTTATGTCTTTCAATGAAAAGGAACACGTTTTCATTTACTTTTACATCACGTCTTTTTTTTAAAAGGAAAGCTTTATTTTTTATTTTTTTCTTATAATTAATTGTGAACACGTAGGAACAAAATAATATTACCGTTATTTCCTAGAGCTGTAATACCTACTACCCACTTATTCTCTCCCCACGTTCCATGGTTTGACTCACGTAACACTAAACTTGATTATATAAAATGCATTTTATCTAAAAACCCATTTTGAAAGCATATATATTTATTCTATACCGTATTTTAATAACATAAGGTCTATTTTTGTCTACGTGGTGCAGAAATAAATAATTGGACCTTTAGATAACGCTATTAGAGATTCTCTTAAGGGTGCATGAGCAATACAATAAACATGAAAGGTAATTTGTTTATAATCTCATTATAAGATACGTAAGAGACTTTTCTACACGTTCGGTAGTGTACGTGTGGACATTTTTTAATCAAATTGCATTAATTACGTATCAAAGTACAGTGCCTCGAGCTATTAGCAGAGTAGAATAGTACCTTCAACTGTACCAGGTGTCGTAAGAGGTAACTAAGGTACCGGAGCTGACAGATGGTGGTATATCCATCCGAAATGGCGCAGCTTAAATACTAAAAGATGAGGGTAATTATCAGCAGCATCCTCGTCGTGCAATTTCACTTTTTCCAACTGCCTTTGTCTTTATATGGCTGATGATCATGTTAAATGCTGCTTGCCTCTAAAGTCAGCTCCAGCGTCATAGGCATACCCAAAAGACTTTCATAATGCCCGGTATATCCTCTGATACAGTGGGTTGTTATAAAAATTACTACCGTGGATCTAACTACTTCCATCCGGATGCTACTGCCATTTTGTCCCTGTTGCATGATGTTTAAAATAGAGCTATGATTCCGGTAACACCTTTGCTGGTACCCAACATTCGAGAAATAATGTTTTTAATTTAGATACGAATTCATAAAATACAGTAATAAGTACATAGTTATTTGGCAAATTCCTTTGCAATTTAAAATATGCTCTATTTTAACGCTAGTATTTCTATAATTAGCTATTGGAAGGCCACTGCTGGACATAAGCCTCCCCAATAAAGTGAGAATTTTGCCCATAATTGCCGCGCGGGGCGTGTTGGCAATCGCAGAGCGCAGCTTTCGTTACGGGGATGCTGCTGCCCATCGCCACTCTATGCATTTGAGCTACACTGTCTCGGGTGGATATACCGCTATATGTCAGGTATGGTATCCTAGTCGTCTCTTACGACACCTGGAACAGAGGGGGGTACTATTCTACCCTGCAGGTACCTCGCGGCCTTAAATATAATAGTTGCATCGAAAAGCAGAATCATATTATTTGTAACATAACACTTCATATCACGCTTTGTAACAATTAGTATAACAGAATCTTTCGTGATATGAATTCTGGATTTAAATAATTATCTCTTTAAACCGGAGCAACCAATATGATAGATAAGATTTACGGCAACATTTCGAAATGGATCATTCTTTCGATATTGAACATTTTAAAACTTTCAAATTTCTGTTTCCGAGAGCCCTATCCACATCCCCGAAGTTTTCCAAATTGCGTGTCACCGATCGGGGACGGAATAATTTATTATAACGTCTAATGACGCCACTGAGACACGGCGGTGACTCCACCAGATATGTGTAGACAGAGGACACCCTCCTGGTGTCAACACTGATATCACAGAACAGCATGATAGATACAACTTTACTCCGAGATTAATCCTTAAAGCACTTGTGTTGCGAACATCATACATCAGACATCATCATGAAACAAATTTAGCATTCATCATCACCATCACATCAGCTATTGGAAGTCCACCGCTGGAGACAGACCTCCCCAAGAAAAGAGGAATTTTGTCCATAATTGCCCCGCTAGGCAAGTGTGATGGCAATCGTAGAACGCTGCTTTCACGACGGAGATGCTGCACGCCATCCCCACCCTGTATACTGTATCGGATGGATATTTGGCGGTTCTGGTACCTTAG
Source organism: Heortia vitessoides (assembly GCA_020976665.1). Lineage (NCBI taxonomy): Eukaryota > Metazoa > Arthropoda > Insecta > Lepidoptera > Crambidae > Heortia > Heortia vitessoides. The sequence continues at coordinate 1,326,877 of JACJUM010002543.1, forward strand.
TCACCTCTTTTGACACCTGATACAGAGGGAGATACTATTCTACTCTGCCGGTACTTCATGGCAAGAAAGGGGAAATTTGCCCATAATTGTCACGCTGGGCAAGCATGTTGGTAATAGCAGAGCGCAGCTCTCGCAACGGGGGTGCTGCTACCAATCAATACCCTGTTTAAGCAGCACTATTTTGGGTGGATATACCACCATCTGTCGGTTCTGGTACCTTAGTCAACTTTTACGACACCTGGGACAGGGAGAAATACAATTCTTTACCGGGACCTTATGGCAATAGCAGTATTTGCTGTTCAGGATAAATTGTGATAGAGGCAGGTAATTACTGGGTTATATGACATAATATCTTCATGTCAAAAGGTCAGTAATGAGATATCTATAGGTTGCTGTAACTCGGACTGTACGTTTGTTTATCGACCTAGTCTAAAAAGAATCTTTATCAATTGTGCAAAACAGTAATATTAAATAATTATTAATAATTATTGAGCAAAGCCTGGGGACCCGTC
>JACJUM010002543.1:1327788-1468497 GCA_020976665.1 Heortia vitessoides
AGATAAATAAGAATAATTGGTGGAAGAATAGACTTTAATTGTCGTTTCTTCGTTTTCAGGTAAAGTTATAATAATAGGGTAGTTAAATAAGTTATCGTATTTGTAAGAAACTACGTTTAACGAAATAAAACTTTGTTTTCAGAAGCAACGCATTATTTTATTTCTGTTTTGTGTAATGGTTGACTGGGAGATAATGCCATCTGGCATTAAGTCCGCCATTTGTACATTTTGTGCAATAAAGTTAAATAAATAAATAAATAAAATACTCCTCAAGCTGACGCGTTAATAATAATATATAATAGATTTTACTGAATAGTCAAAGCAATAAAACTAGTTATTTACGACTTGAGACTGCGTTTAAAAGCTGTTAAAAACACTTTTATTATGTCTAGACGTACCCGTACGCGTCAACTTGTGAAACACGCGAACGCTCTGTGCGTTGCTTGGGTCAATTTTATAAACGAACGCGCAACGATTTTTACAAATCCCAAAATGTCAACCTAAATCAGAGGAATATATACGAGAGGATATCAGAAATCGAACAAACGGCAAATTTAAAAATGGCATGTCACAAACAGAACCCGGTGAAATGTGTTATGATATTGAATACTCTCTAAATGTATAGTGCAGTTGCGCTACGCCGACGTATATATTGATGGCCATATTCTCGGTCTCATCTGTTGGAGCGTAGCGGTGGTGCAATTCCCGCATTTTGCGTTTAATATTTAAATGGTAAAAGCCTTGGATACTGGTGACAGTCATCTTTAACGTTCGGTATTCCGGTTCAGAGGCAATATAGAGGTTTTATTATATCACGTCCACACTTTAGTTCAACTAACATAGTTTTGTTTTTTTTTTTATACGTTAAGTACCGAAAGTGACAATGGATAGAAGAAAAGAAAAACTATAGGGTGAGGATGGGCAGCAGCATCCTCGTCGCAAAAACTGCGATCTGCGATTGGCCTATGTCCAACAAAGGACTTTATATGAGTGATATGGAGTTGACAATAAAAGTATATCATGATCATATCAATGATATAAAGTTCACCTGTCTAGGTGGTACCGCATTTTTTTTAGTATCTCGCATAATTAACCATAGTAAATTAGGTATTAAGACCTGTTTGGTACCAGCAGAATAGTTTCAACTTAATTATGTGGATACATAATCGTGTAAAATATTGTCGTAAAATATCTGCGTGTCATATACTAGCCGTGGAATACCGACTTTTGTTGACTTTTCAGTTTCAGACAAAGTTTTATATCCAAGGAGTAAGCAAGTACTATCTACTAGACATAGACTGCTTACAAATAAGTAGAATCTGCTTATAATGATATCGATAGGAAGTGACAAAAACGTTATATTAGACAGAGGTATACTAAGACTTAAAACATATGTAAAAGCAATTTTGTATTTTTATTAAATATTTACATTTGTTAACACATTGTAAAGCATATAGAATAATCCTTACTAATATTTTATACTAGTAAGGAGTCACATTACCCGATAATGAAATTACCGGGTAATGTGACATAATATCTTCAAGTCGCAATGTTGGCAACATTTAAGCGATATCATTGTGACAGTTAAAGCATCTACATGTTTGCGTTTACGCTTACTATCACGCGGACTGTATGCTTTTTCGTTGACTTAGTTATATAAGGATAAAAAGATGAGTTAAGTTACATGGAACATTTATCATCATACTATCCTTTTTCTCTAGGAAAAATGGTTTATGTCCTTAATTACAATGCTGTCAAATCCTTATGCTCTACTTAATAGTACCTTAATAGTATTTTATCTCTGTTCTAAGTCCTGAGATTACTTGAGTCACCTCTACAACCAACCACCCCATCACATACTTCGGAATTCAATAAATGCTAAAACCTCTGCAATGCCGCTACAATAGTTTGTGTTCTAATATTTGTCTTTCTCAGTCCTAATTGTAATTCAAAACAATTCTGCATCGCGACTGTGTTTGATCATACATTAATACATTTGATGTGGAGAGGGTGATTGTGTAGCGATGTAGTTTGCCGGTAATCAAGTTAGATATCACATAAACACCATATTCAATTGCGTATACCTTTCTGGTGTCTTGCATGATAAATCTGCTGTAAACTTAGTATTTGAAACAATATGGTGGCGGCAGACTAATTTTAAAGAAGGTCAGTGACCTATTTGTTTGGATTACTGTTATACCTCGGTAAGGTCATCAGGGTGATTGATCATTTTAGCAGTATTGGATTAGCCTTTATATTTATAGACAAAAAATAAAGATTTGTATTTAGAATGCAGAAAATTACATTAAGACTATACATATATTTTATATTTCACCGTTACTTTTCCACCTCTTTTTGTCCGAGAATAATTCATGTTAAATCGTATTTTAATGCCCCTAATTATTCATATTCGTATTTACTTTGGTAGGGAGTAAACTATCTTTTTGTTTTCACAAAAACAAATACACCATGAAAGCGCAACAAGTATTAAAACATTTCGCATTTAAAACAGTACATTGTTGTATCGTAAAATTAAGTCTTTTGTATATATATATAGTGCTATGAGATGATGCTGAAAATTCAGTGCCATCTCTTTTATATATAAAGATAATAACCCTTGAATACAGGCCCCCAAATCCACCCAACACACCGTCATAATTATGAGCAATACAACAACAGATCCTGTAAGATATTTTTTGGCAAGCCAAAGTCCAACATTAAAACGAAACTGTTATGATATGATTAACCTATACAACTAATAATAAAAACAAACGTACGCCATAAAGTTCCGATCCCCAGGGACATTTATATAAACCGTTCTCACCTAGAAACTGTACAAATATATAAACTTCACTAGACTCCGCCAAGTCGTAACTACCCTTTGTGTTAAAACAATTATTCGTTTAGACTCCACCTCAAGGCTTTCTCGGCTAACGATAATTGAATCCAGTCGTTACAAACCTTGTAACTTCATCAAGACCAGTGACCTTGTCAGAAAGCAGATTTGAATAAACTACCTATTATAATTGAATTGGCTTTAGAACGGTTATCTCTAAACCAAATAGTATTATATCTGCCTCAGGGGTAGCCGTGGAAAACAATGGGATTAATTCTAAACTAATTTAGTTCCATGTTGTTTAGGAGTAATTTATAATGGAGCGTTCTCAAGATGCTTGCTGAGGAGACAGCTTCTATTGAAGTTAATTGTGGATAATAATTTTATTTGACTGCTTCATTGACGTTATTTACTACACCCGATTTATTTACTTATAATCCACTACATATATAAAAAATGTAGCATATGAACATTTACATTTTTTCTCCTATGTTCCGGTAAACTCCTATTTCAAAATTGATACGATTATAGATGTTGCGTAAGAAACATAATGTGATATCCTATATTTATCAATGTTTATATAAGGCAGCACAGAGTGCGGCTAGGCTCAGTTGGTTCAAGAGGCTCAGTTGGTTCAAGGTGCTCGCTCCGTCAACACCTTCTAATTAGGACATCGCCTCGTCTGAATTTTCTTTATTTTGATAATTAATTCCTTATAAATTAGGGTTTATTTCTTTTATGAATTTATTCGAATTGATGTACTTGTTTATTTGGTTTTCTTAATTTATTTATAATAATTTGGAATAAAATGAAAGTACCAAAAAATTCAATAAATATTATACCAGAAAGTCAATCAAATCAAATTATGGCTTCTTCCGACATGTATATATATATAGCTAGCTGACCCAACGTTGTTTTTTAACTACATATCACGAAAAATTTTGCGACTATAAATTGAGATAATAACTATAATTCTCTCAAGTGGGATCAAACTGTATACAATAAGCAAAAAACATTTATAATTAGTAAAGTAGCTTAAAAGTTCAAACTTGGTGACAGGTGATTTATATATATATATATATATTAACAATATTTGTGATCATCATTATCATACTAGCCATAGCACACAAGTATCTTCAGGAAAGGAGGATAGGCCCATAACTGCCGCGCTGGGAAAGCGTGTTGCCAATCACAGAGCGCAGCTATCGCGGCTGGGATGCAGCTACCCATCCCCACCCTGTGCATTTGAACTGCACTATTCCGGATGGATATATACCGCTATATATCGGTTCTGGTACTTAAGTCACCTCTTACAACATCTGGCGCAGTTGGATTACTATTCTCCTCTGCCGGTACCTAATGGCTGATTCATTATCAATTTAGAGGTATTGACAGATTTTATAGGTTTATTTGTTTGTACATAATCGTAGGGCATCCACTGCTGGACATCCTCTCCGAGTAATTACAGCATATTCCTAAGATTCGTATCAGATCGTCAGTTTACCATTTGGATGAACTTCTTCCGCCGTGTTTGCCGCAGCCTAATCTTTATTCGAGAAATTCATCCGTCAACAATTCTGAATGCTATGTCCGTGCCAATTGCCATAGTTTTCATCTTCATCGCAATCCACTGGAGTAGATCAGTAGCTTTTTTTCCTAAAACATTTTATACATTGATGTAACTCCATGCTAAATCACTAAAAGCACTTGTGTTATGGACGTCAGAAAACAACATAATCACAAATACTCTTAAATATATATATTTAATACCTAGAGACAGAACAAACTCAAATATCATTATATAAATATGCCCTGGATGGGAATCGAACCCATAACCCTTGGCTCACAAAATAGGACCACTACTATCTGCTTTTCAGTTGGTTTCAAAAATCGTAATAGAGGTAGATCTCATTCAGAAGTCGTCTGCTTTGGTACCTCACTTTTAAGGGGTAAAAGTGAGGTACGAACAGTTTTCTTACCAAACCGTAGATATAAAGATTGAGAGAGTTAGTAAAATTACCGGGTCATCTGACATAATATATTAAAATCACAAAATTGGAAATGTACTGATGATATCATTGTAATAATGAGAGCATCTTTAGGCAGCGGTTTAGGCTTTTTTATGCGTGTGCAAACATCTTTATCCAATTCTCATTGATGTTATAAATATGACACCATCATCATACCAGCCATTAAAAGTCCATTGCTGGATATAGACTTCTCTAAAAAAGGAGTTTATTTGCCAATAATTGCCGCGCGGGGCAAGCGTATTGGCAATCGCAGAGTGTAACTTCCGGGACATAGTTGCTGCTGCCCATTCCAGCTCTGTGCATTTGAGCTGCTCTGTTTCAGATAGATATACCGTTATCTGTCGGTTCTGGTACCTGAGTCGCCTCTCACGACATCTGGTGCATTGGGAGGTACTATTCTACTCTGCTAATAACTCATGGAAAATTAATATGTAAATAATTGAATTCAAGGATGTGAACTAAACAAGAATACAAATAAGCCGTGTTTGAATAGAAGGTGTTTGATTTAGTTATACTGTTACCCGTTCCGTCCGGACCGTCATAAGCCAGTTAATTATGTCAAATTTAACTTCCACATGTTCGTAATCTAGTTCAGAAGGTATACAATTCGAAGCCGAAATTCAACTTACGTGCTGTAAATGACGTGTCTATTGCCGGTTAGAGGTAGTTGGTAGTTGTTAGGACGTTGCCTTAAATATATAGTACTTCCCACTGCACCAGGTGTCGTGGGAGGCGACTAAGGTACCAGAACCAACAGACTGTGGTATATCCATCTGAAAGAGTGCAGCTTAAATGCACAGGACAGAGATTGGCACCAGCTTTTACGTTGCGAAAGCTGCGCTCTGCGATTGCCAATACGCTTGCTCAGCGCAGCAATCATGGGCAACATACCCCCTTTCTTGGGGAGGCCTATGTCCAACAGTAGACTTTTAATGGCTGGATATGATAATTAGGCCACGTGGATGTAGTCACAGGCAGAAACTTTGACGGATGGTTCAGATCCTTATGTAAAATGTACGGTCAGCAAAAATATTTGTCTTAGTTTATTACAAAATTTACAGTACGGTTCGATTGAAAATTTGTTTTTTTAATATATCCTAAAGGTGCTAGTGACTTATCCATGACCTGCAGCTCCAAGTTGCCTCTCATGCTGGCAAGTTGTCCTTGAAAGTTCTTAGCGACGCACGAGTATGTCGATATGATAATGTTACTCCCAAAAGGAGTTCAACTAAACATTTTAAGTTCGCAATTTTAAACATCCGACTGTTATTACCTTAGTCTCGTTAATGGGATATGTTGTATAATTTTGAAACGAGTAGTTGTTAACTTTAATATCCTTAATAGTCGCCATCTTCCTTCCAAAGAGATAGTAATATCACTCAATAGATTACTTGTCAAGTTGTTTAAATATTCAGTTTATGAGTTGCTTAACTATTTAGAACTGGATCTACTATTTGTAATTTGTTTCAACAAAAAAGAATTATTTTCAACTTCATCATATCAGTCCACTGTGGAAATAAACATAGGTCTCTCTAAGATAGGGGATTAATGCCCAAAATTGCCGCGCTGGGCAGGCGTGGTCGTAATCGCAGAGCGCAACTTCACGAGGATAATGCTGCTGCCCATCCCCGACCTATAGTATTTAAGCTGCGCTGTTCCGGGTGGATATACCGCCATATGTCGTTCACGGTACCTCAATTGCCTTTTACGACACCTGGTATAAAAGGTGGTAGTGCTCTACTCTGCCGATATCCCACGGCTATTTTCGACTTGCTTCAATAAAATTATGATAAAAAGTTAGTCAGTTAAGCTTGAATAAAATTGTAATGTTTTCAATTAACAATTGTAAACCGGAAATATTTAAACATGATATAAACTTTCCCACGTTAAATCGTAACATGTCTAAAAATTAATTTGGTATCACTTGAGTTTGAAAGTAATAACAATATTTTCATAAACATTTTTTTATATATCTATATATATTTTTATATATTATGAAGACGACAAACAAGCACACAGTCCACTTAATAATAAATGTGACTGCAGCCTAAAATTACTCGTGTAATCACAAAGGTATCACCACCGTGTAACCAATCCTGTAAACTGAAGATACTCTATCACACTTACCCAGGAATTTCACTGCCTGTCTCACCTTAAAAACCAGAACACAGCAATGCAAGCACTACTATTTGATAGTAGAAATAAATTAGAGAAAAATCTCATGAACCTGCAAACACAATATTATGTTTGTAGAAGAAATAAATTGCTTGATGACATGTAGATTGCTGCTATAAATCAAATAGTTGTTATACAGTTATCTGTTAACTTGCCAAAAAACCAACTTGCCAAAACTGAATCTAAAAAAAACCACTGACTTTTGACAAAAAAATGAATTGTGCTAATCATTATCATCATACAAGCCATTGAAAGTCCAAAATACTGATATTTAACAGTATTTTACACCTCATTGTGTTTTATGTTATAAGAGACAAGTAGAATAGAGTGAGATATTATGACCTCGGAAGAAATTCATAAAAATAAGAAATTAAATATAAAAAATCTCATATTTTCCTCAATTCGATACCATGATAAAGGTAGTCACTACGTTCAGGAAAGTAGTAGAAACCAAAGAGACCTTCGACTCCAGGAACCCATAACAAACACCCAGGTGCACCCACAAATGGCTGTAATAAAAATAACCCGGAGAAAAAACATGACGAAAGACAAGCAATCCTCGCCCGGGCAAATGATTCGACTGTCATCGTGACTTATGAGAGCTAGTGCTGGCGAAAATCAATCAATCGATTGTGACACAAGATTAAACATAATCACATTGTTTTAACGTACAAGTAAAAATAATATAGAATAGTATTTTCTTAAATCGTAAAGGTTTGCCAAAAAAGCGACAAACGCAAAATATTGTCACATAGTTGATTTTCAGTAGGTAGCTGTTGAAACCGGAATAGGTGAGACACACAATACTAAACATGCTTGTAACATATACCAAAAAAAATTAAAGATGGCATCACATTTAAACTTGTACGTGTATCTTAAACAGATTACTCATAAATTGACCTGACTCCGAGATAAGTTGCTTAAAGCAATTATGTGATCAAACAGACAACAGAGAAATCACAAGAATAATATTTAAATACATATTTAACAACTAGTAACATAACAAACACAATTTTTCATCATATAAATACTGATCCTTACATAGAAGAATTACAATAAAAACTTAGAGGTCAACCTCTTGCGTTGGTTACAACGATGATTATAATGATACATTACCACTAAAATGAACATTTCTCCATATAATTTGAGAAATAAAATAAGCAAAATAATTAAGGCCGTGTGCCGTGAGGTACCGGCAGAGTATAATTGTACCTCCCTTTGTACCAGGTGTGGTAAGAGGCGAAAGAGGTACCGGAACCAACAGATGGCGGTATATCCAGCTGAAATGGCGCAGCCTAAATACTACACGGTGAGGATGAGCAGCGGCATCCTCGACGCGAAGTGGCGCTCTGCGACTGCCACCACGCTTGCTCAGGGTGACAATAATGGGGGGAAATAATTGGGGAGGCCTATCCAACAATGGACTTTTTTGGCTGATATGATGAATGTAATTAATTACGAAATGTATTAATTATTCTTTGGATATTCGAAGGCTCATTTAAATCCACCCATTTCGGTTCTCTACAAAATAAAAAGAAAATCTATCGATAATGTTAATAAATAATCGATATCCTGTACAACACTAGACGCGCAGAACCAATCCGGCTCGAAAGTGCTCCAGTAATGCGCTCACAACTTTTTCACTTAGCTTTGACAGATGTATTCGCAGATTTGTTTTTTTCGAATGACTATTATAACATGATACTTTAGCTTCGAGGGTATTCTTAAGTTTGTAGTATGTATGTGTTATCTAGGGTGTGAAATTTTAAGGTTCACTGGTACAGTACATACTTTGCCTTCATATTTATTTTTTTAACACCGCAACTTAGGCTTTTGCTGACAGGACGTCTACCATAATGTATGCCTTCACGACTGTATTCTATCGACACAAATAGCGTTAAATAATATTATTTATTCCATAAAAATATATGGTCACAGCCGAGGATGTAAAAAAAAAACTATTTTTGTTTAATATAATTTAATTAATAAAAGTACAATTACAATACAAATTTACAACTAGTGATTCGACCGATGTTAGGTACAAAAATGATAATATCTAATTTATCTGAATATAAGATATGATATAAAAAATATAATATCTAATTACAACGACGCGGTGTCTAAAGTCAATGGGTGCATGAGGCGCAGTGTCAGCATTTCCTATTGTTGTATGTTGCCATGGATTATTAAGGGCATAGCTGCATACGCAGTATTCTTATACTAGGCTTGCGTAACGCCATAACCCTTATAATTAATAAATATGTATATAAAATACAATTATGTAAGAAGTGATCGTCGGCAGCTGTGCGAGTTTTAAACTGTGTTACAGCTGCTTGCGTCTTCCATCTTGTTCAATACAATTCTACTTACGTCATCATATCATTCTTAGACAGTCCACAGTTGGACATAGGCCGTCCTAAGATAGAGGGATTTTTGTTCAAAATTGGCAATCACATAGCGCAACTTAGCGACGGGGATGCTGCTGCCCATCCCCACCCTGTAGTATTTAATGTGCAATTTTTCGGATGCATATACCACTATCTGTCGGATCCGGTATCTCAGTCGCCTCTTGCGACACCTGGTACAGAAAGAGGAACTATTCTACTCCGTCGGTACTCAATGGCGGTACTTACGTAATTTGTTCATAATATGCAGTTTATAAACACATAAACAAATTGACAAAAAAATATGTGTAAATACAGGTATAATTATTTTTTTTTAAATTGCATAACATATATGTTTCAAAATTACGCGCGGAGTAATTTTTAAACTTGAAATAAAGCTTTTATATCCGTGGGGGTACTGGCAGAATAAAATAGTAGCTACTGACAACCAACCGAGAGATGGTAGTAGATACGCTGATACCGTTATTCAAGTCACATACGAGTATAAAAACGATTATTTAAACTCTAAGTATTTCTTTACTACCCGAAACAACGTAGCTTAAATGTAACAAGGCTGAGAAAGGTACAGCATTCTCATCGCGAAGGTACACTCTGCGATTGCCAGCACGCCTGTCTGATGCAGTTATAATGGGCCAAATTATCCCTTGCTTGAGAAGGCCTGAATGTCTAAAAATGAACGGTTTTCAGCTGCCATTATAGTATTAATAATAACTTATAAATTTACTCTAAAAATTACAAGAAACTTTTAAACTAACTACAAAAATAAAAAAAACCACAAAAGATTGTACTGACTAGCTAAAACGATGGCCAAATTAAAAGGAAAGCCAGATTATAAACTGTGTTACAGCAGCCTGCGTCTTCCACTCTAATACCATTAAATACTTATCTTCAATACAATAATTACAAAGAAAAGAAAGGAACAAAAATATGCAAATTGAATATGGCAAAAATTGAAAGGGGGGAGATAACTACCCGTTTAATACAAAACTTAAATGGAAAGGAGTAGGTATATTCTAATCTTTCGTTTTTTTTCTGTTTCGTTGAAGTCAAATTTCAGCAATTATTTGAACTGCATCTTTGCAGTGCTTTTTAGTCATTGGAATTAATGTTCTCAGCCCAATTTACTGCATTACAAAATGTGAACTAATATAATAATAATAATAAACTCCAACATCATCGGATTCATTGACCTGACTCCATGGTAAACATCTCAAAACTTGTGTTACGCATGCCAAACAACAGAGAACTCACAAATATACTACTTAAATACATATAATTAACGCCCAGACACAGAACAAACGCAAATATCATCATATAAATATTTGCTCTGGGTTGAAATCGAAACCACCCTTGGTGCACAAGATAGGATAACTACCATCTGCACCATCGGACCAGTCGAAATGATGAACATGAATGGCAATACCGAAAAAAATTTAACTAGTCGAACATTCAATTAGCAAGTTAAAGTAAAGAAACTTAAAGACGCCACCAGAAACAACTAGCCATAATAAAAATGACAATTATATTACCAGGTGCCAACTACAGCATTGTACAGAGAGTGATGTTAGACAGTATAAAAGCAATAGAAATTATGACGATCCGGGCCTGGCACGAAACATGAGTTTTACTGCTCCTCGTATGTGGTGTTGGAGCAAGAAATTTCGGTTAACGTCTAAGTAATGGTTTTTATACGGCGTATCGTAAAGATAATTGGCTTTAAGAATTCCGTGTCAGCTGCTATTGTTCAAATTTCACGGCTGTGTAACAGTCGAGATGAGACGTTTTTCTTACTTTTCATTTTATTTGTTGCGATGAACACTATGTTTGAGTTAGTCATTAATTGGAAAGAACATATATAACGAGTCTTAGTTATATATATATATATATATCATGACGCAGAATAGAATCCCTCCCATCCCTCTTTACCAGGCGTCGTAAAAGGCGACTAAGGTACCAGAACAGACAGATGGCAGTATATCCATCTGAGACAGTGTAGCTCAAATGCATAAGGTGGGGATGGACAGCAGCATCCCCGTCGCGAAAACTGCGCTCTGCTATAGCCAACACACTTGTCCAGTGATTACATGCAAAATTTTCTCTTTGAAGTGCTTTTCCAATAGCTGTAATGAAGATGCTGATGATAAACCAATATTAGGTGTACACAATATCTCATACATTGACTTGGACTCCGAAATAAATTACTTAAAGCACATGTGTTATGGACATCAGGCGAAACCAAATACAAATTAAGTGCTAAAATAAAAATTTACCATGTAAATAATGAATAAATCTTTACACTACCTTTTTTCTTGTCTTCAATTAAACAAAAACCTAGACTCGATATTGTATTTTCATCTAATTTGTCTGTTTAAACAGGAAAAAACGTCTTTTTCTTAATTGTATCATACATTTTATCCGTGCGTATTTTTTTAATTATCTCCTATTTTTCTTTAACTAGGACTTTCAAAGTTTGAAAAATTGGTATCTAATCAAAGTTGCCGACAATCAATCAATCAATCAAGATGACAATATACGTATATAACATTACACATTTCTTACTTATAATACAATTTTAATCTTCAGGGTACCGGCGAAGTAATTAAACAATTAAATATTATAAAATAATATCTTTTTAAAGGTTATAAAACACGATTTACACGATATACCTCTGGTATGAATAATAAACATTAAACGCTTGTTTTATTCAAACCATTACAAAGTTCATTGTATCAAGTGCTAATTATAATATTGGACTATTTTACTAACAAAGGTTTATGCTAGATGTATTAAATCAAATGTAGGCTACTAATATCGGATTTCATTCGGGACTCAGCCCCACATTTTATCCAACCCACAAAATACACAACAAATTTTGCTATATTTCCAAATGTGTGCTCTTTTAAAACTAATGCCTAATCAAAAGTCCCCAATCGTCGTACACAAATAATGTCCAATTTAAAAGACATTACAGAGAACACAGACGCGTTTTCCATCTTCCCTCTTCAGTTCTCAATATTATTAAACGCGATGATAGTGGGAACAGTCTGAACCGGGTAAATGTGATCAGTATGCGACCCAATCTATGGCACGTCGTTCACTCGCGGGCCATTTACATAATCATTCTGTGACCTCCACCGCCTTAATGCATAGACGCCCGGGATGAGGAAGAGCGCCCATTCGGCGCATTTAAATATTCAACGGGTTAATGGGATTTTTAATGCAAACGCGATTTATGATAAAATTAAGTACACGCAGAGGTTTTATATTTAATTTATGTACGCTTTAAAATATAATGATGGCGTAACCAGCACAGTTCATGCTTTTTTGAAGCTGGCATCAAGAGCTTTGGAATTGAAATAGTAAATTTATGCTAGTGGTCTCAAATTTTTATAGTAATTCATAAAATGTTTAAGTTACAACTTCATTACATTCCTCGTTATTGTCATTAGCATTACCAATATTCAGAATGACGAAAAGAGCCGCGGGTTACCGTCAGAGTACAATAGTACCTCACTCTGTACCAGGTGTTGTAACTGCGGTACCGAAACCGATTGATGGCAGTATATCTAAATTGGCAGCAGTATACCCGGCTTGAAGCTACGCTATGCGGTTGCCACCACGCCTGCCCTACGCGGCAATTATGGATAAAATCCTCCTATCTCGAGGAGTTTTATGTCTAGCAGTGGATTTTTTGCGACTGCTGTAATAATGATGATGATGAAAACAAAATATAACCACAAAGATCTATACATACATCACGCCTGTGTCCCATTGGGGCAAACAGAGACTATGGATCTCCACTTGTTACGATCTTGGTATATCTACCTCTCTTCCTTTACTCACATTAGTCGCACGTTTGTTTATTATTGGTACTTCTGACCTGGCGTTTCTTTAATAACTGTTCTACCTGGTTAAGATATGTTCGCCTAGGTCGTCCTATACCAACTCTTCTATTCACTTCCGCTATATTTATTTGTGCAGTCTACGTTCATCCATCCTTTCTTCGTGTCCCAACCATCTCAACATTCCTTTCTCTATTGTTGTTACAAAATCATATTTTACACCACATCGATCTCTTATCACACTATTATTTAATATATCTCTCAAACTCACACCACATATACTTTGAAGTGCTCTGACATGCTACTCGCATGCTTCTTCTGCCATACCCAACATTCACTACCATGGTGTATTATATATGTATTGGTTCTATTCTTCTCTATGAACTACCTCTACGAGCAGCCAGTCATGCCCTTTTGATGCATTTCGACACCAGCAAAAGCTTATATACAATTCATATTTAATTAATTAAAGCATATCGCCTTTCATTCAAATCATCAACAAACTTTAAGTATTTTTATGTAATTTCCTCTCTATTAACTTTAACTGGTTCGAATTTCATTTTCATCCGTTCCTGAAATTTTGTTAAAAACGTGTGCAAAGTTTTCCCAAATTAATAAATAGATGGCATATTATGAACTGAGCTCTTTGTTCTCTGACAACAAAGAAATATACTGGCCGTACATTAACGTTTAACAAACCTGATTGTCATTCCAGACACAACAAAGAGTGTTTGCTTTTTTTTGTGTTCAACTGCGCAAAAACGTTAGCATGTCCAGTTGACGATATAACAAAATGTAGTTATTTGCCGACCGGACGCGCACGAACCCATTCAATTCTTCGTATTCAGTTGGTAAACAAACTTCTTTCAGCAAACATTTTACGAGCGATGGTTAAATAAAACAGATTTTATCAAAGAAAAAATTCTAGGTCGAGTTTCTTCAGTAATATCATAGAGAATGAGACATGAGTTCATATTTTCTTTTCATTTTTATAGCAGCCATAGAACGTCCCTTGTTGGATATAGTGGAATTTCATACATGATTGCTGTGCTTGGCTAATGGCCATGGAAAGACTGCACCCAACTCCTGCCCCATTTTTCAGACTATAGTGATTCAGCTCGATATACCGCCATCTTTCGGTCGTTACAGTCGCCTTTTACGATACTTGGTACAAGTGGAGGTGCTATTCTACACTGCCAGTACCTAACGGTAAAATGTTTTTTAAGATCCAATGGTATTTTCATGTAATTTGACTATTTAAACAGGAAAAATGCCTTTTCCTTAATTGCATTTTATTCGCGCGTATTTTATTTCATTATCTTCTATTTTTCTTTTGTTAAGGATTAAAGACCGTTGATTGTAGATTGAAATTCGGTAGTCCTTTTAAAGTTGTCTAAGATCACCACACTTAGATAACTTCAAAACAAAACAGTTTTACTACGCATAATAAAACTGATTTTTCAAACACGCTTTGCATTTATCTAATCGACGTTTTGTTTAACGTGTACAAGAATAACTCTCTGATCTTAGTTTGGCGCCATCAAAAATAGTTTTGTTATCACTTAAAGATTCAAATTGTGAGTAATAGAAAAACGAAACTACGAAGTGCGTGGACTAAATAATTGCACAAGGTGTCGTAATATGCGACTAAGGTTCCGGATCCAACTGATCAATATGAAAGAGAATAGCTCAAATACAATATGGCACTGAATAATATTTTTTTGTATTTCTTATTACTTCGTCCATTACTCACAACTCTGATTTAACATCAGCTTATTATTCATGAAAGTGTAATACAAACTCTTGAACCAGGATCTGGTCGGACTCTCTGATTGAGTGAGAGCTACAGCGTCAGTGTGATTATGCTAATAACAGCACAAACGGCACAGATGTCGTTGCATATCGATTAGACTTGCTATTGCAATTCTGTAGAATTGGACAATTTTAAAATCTTCTATTGTTTATTAGTTCTTTTAATACTAATGTTGTAAGCATTGGCATCAGTAGCGCTAGTATCTAGATTTTCTAAAAAAAGGAAAATCTAATTACGTCGTTATTTAAACACAGTTTTTGCTATGTTTTTATGAATTATGGACAGAAATCAGTCAATAGTGAATTACAAATATAATACTTAAATGTATATTTCTAACACCCAGACACAGAATAAACACAATTCTTATTAAATAAATATTTGTCGGGCTCGCAGATAGTTTGTCAAATTAAGTTTTGCTGTAGGTTAAAACCCAGAAGAGTAACTTAATGTCGGTGATGAAAGCCCGTGTTACGTTAGTCGAGTTTAGGAAACCCCCGTCAGCGGTAGCGCTTTCTAAACTTTTGTTAAATCTAAACAGTATACTCCACCAGGCCTTGCGCAGAAAATCTGTTTCTGTCTTTGAAAAAAAAGCCATAAAACGGAATACATAACAACTATTCATATATTATTTACTAACAGAGACCCGCGGTTTCATCTACGTTAATAAGTAGAAATTTCAAACTAACTTAAAACCGCTTTTTTATCCCTTTAAAGTTGCATTTTCGATTAAATATTTTACATGTTTTTCATGACTTTTATTGATGAAACTTTTGACTGAATTTTATATGAAGGACTTCAAAAATAGCAAAGTTTCATTCAAATTTTGCACCCCCGTTTTACCCTTTAAGGATGTGATATTTTAAAAATCCTTACTTAGTGCTTCACGTCGTTATTAAAGGAACCCCTGTACAACATTTCAAAGATTTATACCTTTACAGTTTAGACCCTGCGTTGATATGTCACTTAGTCAGTCTGTCAGTCATTCAGACAGTCAGCCTTTATTTATATATAAATATCAAAAATAGCCGATATGAGCAGAAAAACCTCCATAGAAAGCGTTTGTTTAGTTTACAATTAAGATACATATGTCATAATTTCTTTCCTGCTATTTAATTCTTTAACATCTATGGTTAAATTAAAAAAAACCTATCCCGATTTTCTATTCACAATCCATTTGCTGATTGCTCTAGTAGTAGTGTAGGCGGACGATTATGCAAATTATCTTGGCTTCAAACGCTGGACACAGATTGTACCACGAATCGATCGGGTATAGTTAATATAAACCTTCGTGCTTCGTGGTTAGTCTGTGATGTCTGCCGTTTCGTTAATTAATCAGTCTTGAACATTTAACCTACTATTAACATATTCCACTTAAAACAGACCTCATACAAAGTTCGTTGGCATTGGTACCTTACTTTACAGCCAAATAGCATTATATGCATTTCTATGTGTTCCGGTTTGAAGGGTGAGAAAGACTAAAAAATTACTGAGTAATGTGATTATATATCCAAGTTATAGGATCAGCAACGTGGCAATGATATCTCTGTGATATTAAAATCGTCAATAGCGTAATGACGCTTACTATCACGCAAATTATATACTTGTTTATCAAAGTGGTAGAATAAAATCAAATAGCACAACACATGTATGCCAACTGCACAAAACGCATACGATGTAATCACATTGTCAATCCACCAATCAAGTGCATATTCTGACGCTGTTTTTTCTGGTATCTAGGGCTATATTCTTTAAGCCATCACCCGTAAGATGTTTTTTGTCAGGAATGCTGTGAATCGGCCTACTCAAGGAAAATGGCATTTTTTCCCAAATAATATATTCCGCCTTATATTTTGCATTGATCTGGACTTGGGTGGACCACTGGTACCTCAGTTGATACCTGGTACAAAGGAGGATACTATTCTATGCTGTGGTACTGCACCATATGATAGCATTTTATTTTGGCTACACGGTGTAACTTTGTCTTTATAACAAAGAGCTAAATTAACAGCACTACTTAGCTAACATTTCCCACGTTATATGTGCTATCAAAATATGATGGCATTATGTAGTTAAGAGTAAAATAACAAATTTCTGAGTTTATATCTTTTAAGATATGTTGATATTCCCATATGAGGGGGAGAAGTCTGTTTAATTTACAGTCCATTTCGTATTTTTCAGGACTTATAATTGAATAAGGATAAGAAATTATTTGTCTCAAACATTTTTACGTGCAAACTTAGATCTAACTGAATAACTTATTGGATATTTATAATTCCTAATGAGTATAACCTTAATGTCAATTATATAAACTTCTCCATAAAATTACAAAATTTTACTATATTACAAACGTGTGGACGAATTTATGTTTTTATCATTACCATACCAAACCAAAACCATACCAATATAAATACTTTAGAACGTTTTCGCGGATAAAAGGGATGCTTTCCATTAATTTCTGCGCTAGATAGTTGTGGTCGCAATCTCTGAACGTGGCTTCACGATGGGCATACTGTTGCCTGCTCTTTTATTTCATCATAATCATCATTGGAAGCCATTGGAAGCCATTGGAAGTCCACTGCTGGAAACAAAAACCTGCGGGCCTGCACAAGAAAAGAGGGATTTTACCCATAATTACCACGCTGGGCAATCGCATACTGCAGCTCTTGCGACGGGGTTGCTAAGACGGATATGCCCATCCCCACCCTGTGTATTTAAGCTGTACTTTTTTAGATAGATTACCGCCATCTGTCGGTTCTGGTACCTCCTCGACACCTGGTACAGGGGGAGGTACTATTCTGTTGCTGATAACTTACGGCTTACATTCAATCAATCAATGCTGTTTCAGGTTTATATCGCCAGCTCCCTTTTTTTTAGTACCTTATTCGATATTCCATAAAAAGAATTTGATCATTAACAACTGTAATGTTTAATAAATTTAGTGATCTCTCTAGTGACACATTGACTGGAATCTGATTTTTGACTCTATAGTTGATGAGCAAGTTAATATTTTCAATAGCAGGTATATCCAACTTTAACACAAGCATGATCCAGTTTTACAAGTGTCAAAATAAAACATCTACGAGCACCTTGGCTTACTGAGAATATCAAAGCTATAATGAAGAGGAAGATAATTTTTAAAACTAAGTTTCAGTGTCGACCTATAGATGCTAAATGTATCAATTTGTCATCAAAATAATAACAAATTGTTACATTTATTAAAGGTGTGTTGAAATGCTCTATGCCGACATATTGATACGGCAGTGCAAAGCCGTGACCCGGCCAAAATTTGGTAATTTCTTACATCTCTAGGGGTTTAAAAACCACGTAATGACAATATTTCTATTGACCTCGACTTACACTTACACACGCTACATCCTCAATTTTTAAATTACCACTGAAGTATTTCCATCTGCCTGGAATTAAATTGATATAATTCCTCTCCATAAAAAGTCCATTGTAATCATGCCTTCTGATTATCGACCTAATCCTATCCTACCCTCCCTTTCCAAAGTCCTCGAATGCTTTGTTTATAATCAATTTAGTCCTTTCCTATACAAAAATTAACTCTGAAACCCCCTACAGTCTGGTTTTCATCCAGGCCATAGTATTACAATTGCCCGTATTAATGTTACCTCCTTTATAATATGTCCTTAGGTCATCTGTAACTTTTCAACACACTTATGTCAGGCATGAATGTTAGAAGCCTTACAGTCTGGCTTTGCTAGATTTTAGCAATGCCTTTGACACAATAGATTTCGATATTCTGCTTGCCATTCTGCGCTCTTTTAACACATCTCTATCAGATACCGACTGGTTTTATAGTAACCTGTTTAGTCAGAGCAAATATATCACCAACTTAGAGTAGTATGTCTGCAGGTGTGCCACAGGGTGCCATTTTATAGCCTCTACTCTTTGCAGTATTTATATATTTTATCACAAAAAATCTTTCCTCGTTCTACCACCTCTATACACATGATTTACAAATTTATCAATAATTTAGTTCATCGCATATGAATTTAGTTTGGCAATTGCCTAAATTAATTTAGATCTTGATCGTAGAAGCGACTAAAGTAATGAGTTTAGACTGAAGGTAACCCTAGACAGACTTAAGTCACTATGTTAGGCAGCTCTAGGATAATCGCTAGGATGGTTTGGTCTGCGCTTCTCTACGTTTTTTTTGACGGTACCATAATTCCTTACAGCAGCTTACTTAAGAACTTGGAAGTATTTATTTATTCTGGGCTGCCCAATTAATAGAAGTAAATAGCAAATTGTTTACTTCAGCTGCATTATTGAAAAAGTTGCGTAATTTACGTCTATTTAACGCATAAATTGCTTATGCCCAGTCACTTTTCCATCTTATTTTGGACTATGCGAATGTCAACTACCTTGACCTTAACAAAAACCAACTTGAAAAACTCAAGCGACTAAAAAATTTTTGCATAAAGTTTATTTTGGTTTACGTCAAGTTAGAAATAAGTTCAATTCCTGCTTCCTAATTGACCTAGCACTCTTTCCATCGAAGGGTTGCCTGAGAGAAATGAGTTGTGTTTCTTGTTTTGATGTTGGGTGTTAACTGTTTTGCAAAAGCAAAAAAACCAAAAACATAGATTTACCCAATTTCTTAAACGCGAAAATGTTTTGAACATTTTTTATTGAACTTCCAATCCTAATTCCGTACCTTTATCGAGTTTTTCAGTTATATTTCCTTATTGCCAGTAGAGATAGAATGATTGGGGTCTCGCAAATACACTTTGAGAACCATAGGTCTAAACAGAGTAAATAACCGGCTCAAAAATAAAACAGTAAAGTATTTTATCCTCACCCAAGCTCAACTTATCCGGGCCATCGACTGATTTCAATTTCTAATGGTACCTAACGCTCTTAAAATTCGTACCTGGTTTAACAATTCCAAAATACTTTAGACCTTTAAGGCGTCTATAAATATTTATAAGTTTGGAAGGGACGGTGAGGGGTGTTTGATCTTTTTTCTTCGGTGAGATGTTCATAAAACAGTAATAATGTTTATTAAGTTTCCTTTTTGGATATTTTCAGTAATATGAAAACATTTGTTTTGTTAGGTCAAGTGTAAGATAAATTATTTATACGAAACATAATAAAAATCATACCATGCGTGGTTTTATTGGAATTATCACTTTTGAAACCGATTGCTATTACATATTATTCTATCTTATTATGTAAGTGACAGTTTATATAATCATGCATAACTAGTATTCCGAACAAACTGAAGGAGAGAGCTATGCTCGGGGATTCCCTCCATGACCGATATGACAATGTCCGTAGGACTACTATAGTTGTCGACATAGCTTAGCGAATCACAAAGCTGAAATTTTTATGAAAATCATGACCTTTATTAGCATATATATATATATATATATATATATATAATATAATATGATAAATTCCTTTTGTGAGTTAAATTTAGCTTCACACAACATTTCATGCTTTGACCTGTCTCCAAGATAAGTCGCGTAAAGCACTTGTGTTATTCAGACAATCAAACAATTATAAATATAATGCTTAAAAAAAATATAGCCTATATATATTTGTAGCTATTATCTCTATAATGTGGCTACCTTATTTACGTTCGGGTACAGTCTTTTATTGTTGCCCTGATCCCGACAAACTATATATCTATTATGCAGGTTAGTGCGCAGGCGCAGATTTATCATGGGATACTTACACAGTTATAATTATAATCAAATGTTATACTAGTCTACAAAATTATAGATAGACCGAAACTAAATGGTATGGTCTCTATTTGAAGATCTAAATAATAACAAATCATCGTATAGTTCAGTACTGAATATAGGTCTGCCGAAGCAATCGGAACATTTGCACATAATTGTCGCGCTGGGCAAGCATGGTCGCAATCACGAACGCTGCTACCGAATGTATAACCTGCGCTGTTTTGGATAGATATACCGCCATCTGTGTAAAATAGGATGCATTTAATTCTTAGATAGTTATAATGTATAATGGTTCTATATAGTTCTATATATATATATATATAAAATTTTATTGTATAACTTTGAAAGTCAGAGAACTTTCGTACTAACTTTGCACCACCCTATTACTCTTTTGAAAGGATAATTTTCGAAAAACATATTTTACAAGTGTTTCATGACTTTCAATGAAACCTTCATACTGAACTCAATTTGAATAACTTCAAAACAAGCAAAATTTCACACTAACTTTGCATCCCCGTTTTACCTTCTTTGGGGATAAATTATTAAAAATTTTACTGAGCAGTCTCCAATGTTATAAAAGAAACTGCTGTACAAAATTTCAGGTTTCTAACCCATCATAGTTTATGCCCTGCATTAATATAACACTAGTCAGCCATCTTTTTCTTTCATGTGTACTCGTATAGACAAGTGAAAAGCGCATTTTTCACAATTTTTGCTCCAACAATAGAGTTGTAACATTTATTCAACCTAATATATCATTGGTGCGTCACGCAGAAATAATTTACAAACTGTTAAACGCCCGCGACGATTTATCACCTCCACATAAACATATATTTTCTGCTTTTATTCCAGCGAAAGCCTCTACGGCTTAGCAGGATAGGATGGACGAGGCAATACATAATAATAATCATAAACCTAATATGTTAAATGAGACCAACTGGTCTAATGTTTTTCGGCTATACGAGTATTATGATGTCACGTTTTTATTTATTTCAATAGGAATGGTTTATATCTGCATTATACGTCACGAAAATAGAAGATATCTCCCGTTTTTTTCGTGAAGAATATATTGAACATTTTTTAAGTATATCAAAGCCTTGTCAATCTCTTTATTCTTGACACACATACGAAAACGAATAGTATTCAATACAAACAAACTTGATGTTACGTCACGTTTCACAAAACATCACGAAAATATACGGCATATCTCTATTTTTTCGTGAAAAATAAACTGACCATTTTTTAAGTATTTCAAAGCCTTGTCAATCTCTTTATTCTTGACACCTATATGAAAATGACTAGTTTTCCATACTCGACTATATCGGGAAAATCCCAATTTTCCATTATATATAATATAATCATTCCAGGATTTTCCCCGCGATTCTTTGTTTTCTTCTAGGATTTAAGTAATTCTATGTATCTGACGAATTTTGCTGAATTTGATTGTAAAAAAGGTTTTGTTCAAACTCCACATCAGCCTACACAGCACGTACAGAAACGTGAGATAAGCTTTGCCGTAGTACCTAAGGAATACCCTCAAGGGAAATACCCTGTTCAGTAGCCTAGTGTTAAGTAGATTATTTTATTTTTGTTTATCAGTCATATACGTTCGTGATATCCTTGATGATATACTAATGCAGCATCAATCGTACTGGTTTAATCGTCATTAATAACATCATCACCATTGACCGTTCACAGCTGGACACAGGTTTTTTTTTAAGAAAGGAGGAAGGTATTATTTTATTTCCCAGGGGTTAAAAAATTGCAAAGCGTACATCGGGTACTATTTTGCATTACTGATACGATGACCTTGCAACCTCACGGCTATGGAATACACAAAGAAAACTTCCAGTTGAAGACATCTTCAGCAATTGTTTGAGTCAGTCAACTTTATTAATAGCATGTTTGCTTTCAGCGCTATTATAAATTCATGTTTCTAAAGATTGCAATGCCCGATTAAAACTAGACTCTTAATGTTGCTTAAATAAAATAATGCTGGCCATTTTAAATAGGGCATATCTCTCAAGGGGCACTTGTAAAAAATATAAACCGCAGCGCACCAGTGCCAGTTAGCTGTGGGCTACTCTTGAATCCTAGTTGCCGGTAAAAAAGTAACCCTAGAGCATTAATTAAAGTTATTCTAACAAAGTGAGCCAGTTTGCCCCGAATGAATGAAATAATAAATGGTCTGGGTTCCAAAAGGCATTGAAATGTTTTAATTAAATTGTATTGCCTCATCGTCGGCATGTTGTTTGATCTGAGATGTCAGTTTACTGGGAGTAGGTGCCGCCCGTTCGATAGGGCACAGTCATTCTAGGTTCAAAGAATTTATTATTATATTAACACGGTTCATCTAATTGTTTTGTTTGAAACTTGAAATTAATGCTAAAAATTTTCGTATTTATTTTTTTAGATTTTGCGCACAAGGTCACTTACGTCTAAAACAATCTACATACACACACATACACGAAAACACACACATACACATAAATATATATTGTTGGATAGGAGATGTTGACTGACTGGGTATATACTATCAACGTAAGGCATAAACTGTAATGGGTTAGAAACTTTGAAAGTCATGAATCAAGTGTAAAATATTCTTTCAAAAATCATCCCTTAAGGAGATAAAAGGAGGGTGAAAAGTTAGTATGAAAATTCTACAACTTATTAAATGACAATAACAAGAAATGAAATAGGGTTTACTATACATTACTTTTTCAGTATATAGAATTTTTATTGTGTTGAACGCATATGATAGATAAATTGCACTTGTTTATAATATACGGAGCATTATACAATATACGAGTTTATGGTAAAGATTTTCTCCATTTCATTGTTCACTAGCGATATATTTTGTTAACCCCACTTAATATCTGTAGTGTGTCACCAGTGTGAAGTGCCTCGCAGCAATACGTTCTAATCAATGGTTTAGGAGTTCAGTCTGCTTTATATACCGACTGCATTAAAAAAAAACATCTAATCTTCTCTATCATAACCGAAGCTGAACTAAAATTCAGCGAAAAATGAAGTGAAATATCAATAATTTCTAAAAGAGAATCAAAGTTTGTTAAGATCGCACTACAAAGTAAATATTTTTTCATACTATCAGATATCACACCATGGCACACTGCAAAAACAGCAGTTGCATGACTACGTTTGAAGTCTATCTCCTCTTTTGAATAATTAATAATATTTCTGATATCTACCATTATTTTAGTTAGAAAAGGTAAAAATAAATCTATAGATAGGCAAAAAAAATCAAGTGACAGATTAATTGTGTTAGTTTTCAAACAGTCAGATGATATTTTTTCATTGTTTTAAATACCGGGCCCGATAGTACGTCATTTGTCTATTTTGTGCGTTGTGGTCAGTTTATTCAAGTAAAATTATTTCTGTATAATTCTAATAGGTGGTTTACTATAACAATTCACAAAACACCTCATATATTGACCTGACTTTGAGAAATTAGCTTAAAACATTTGTGTTATGGATGTGAGACAACAGACGGACCTCAAATTATCATCATAACAGCCATTTAAGGTCCACTTCTAGACATAGGCCTACCCAAGAAAGATTGAATTTTGCACAACAAACACAAAAATTTGCATAATTTCTGTTGGTGGGGAAAATGCTTTGCGGGTCTACATTGCTTAATAAAAACTACCTGCACGATTTTAAGTGTCAGTTTAATATTGCTTTTTACATTTTTAACTATACACATTTCAGCACCAAGCGGCCACGTATTCAAAAATGCAAAGTCAATAATTTAAAATGTACATAATTTTACGAAAGGCAATTCGTTCCTTTATGACTATTCGTTTCTCTTCTCTAATAATTAATTTTCTCTCATACATTAAACCAATTCACTTATACTCTGGAGTTTAAAAACGATTATAATGAGCTCATATATTTGACGCGAAAGTTTTAAAACAAATTCACATTTACTGCAATCTTATGATACAGTCTTGTTCTCATGAATAAATCTGAAGAATTCTCCTGTAACTTCCACGATCGGAGCATCGAAATGTATGCAATATTCCAACTCTGGACAACTTCAAAGTTGCAGGTTAGAAACTTGGAAATTTTTATTAAACGGCAAACAAAGGGAGATTCACGGAAACATTTTTCAATTCCGCTCCAAGTTGGTGACCGTTTCCTTCATATGGAGGCGCCTGAAGTTCCAGTGTTCTAAACATTGTCCGGAATAAAATCAATTAGTTATTATTGGTTTTATATTTATATTTACAGGCGGCCTTTTTATGAAGTCTATCTCATACAAAGGTAGTGTGCATTGGTCCACCTCACTTTCACCTATTTCTACCGCCAAGTAGCAGTGTTCAGATAGCTGTAATTACAAAGATCTGCTTTGAGAGATAAAACAACCAGTGAAATTACTGGGAGCCGTAACATAAAGTCAATGTCATGTTTACATAATATTTAATTTAATTTTTAATTCAAAGGGCAGCTAGTAGTGATCCTATCTTATGCGCCAGGGGTCATGGGTTCGATATCCACCCATGTAACAAATTTATATGATGATATTTGTGTTTGTCCTGTGTCTGAGTATTGGATGTATCTATTAAAATACTACATTTGTGATTCTTCTATTGGTTAATGTCCGTAACACAAGTGTTTTAAGTGACTTCCCACGGAGTCAGGTCAACGTATGAGATGTTGTGTCAGTATTATAATATTATTATTGTTATTAATTAAATTTATTATTGAACAATAAATACACATTGAGTCGAAAACATAGCACTACAATTTGATAAGCATATAAACAAAAGATTCAATATATTACACAGATATATGAAGATAAAATTGCAATTATGACTGAACAATGATAATTTAAAACAATATCAATAAAAAATAGAGAGATATGTCAAAACAAAATAAACCGTTCAGGCAATAAAGCATTTTTTCAACAAAAAATGTTTTCATCTTATTTTAGAAACTACTCCTGTACACACATACATAAACGCTTCGCATTTATTCTTCGGCCGTTTAAGCACCTTCATCACCTACATCATCATCACTGCCCGAAATAGGCAAGTAATCTTTGATAGGACCGGTCAGTCCTTGTAAACGGGCGTACTATACTGCGGTTACCAGTAAGTGGTTGCTGAACCTTACGAGTCCATAGCAACAGCCTCCTACCACTATAACTCAGGAATCCACCGAGCTTAACCAATTACTTTTGATTTTTTTAAGGATCTCCTCATTCCTGATTCGATCGTGCAAAGACTCAACATCTTTAACAGAAATTAACCTTTATAGATAAGAAAGGTAGAGGTAGGTAGATAGAAAACTTAAAAATAGCAGATTAAATCTAGTTCAGGATTAACCTATGCCAATAGACTATTATTACCAAATTAAATTGAATTGTGCATTCGTTATGCTATTCTAATTTATGCATATTCACTATTATGCTAAATAAATGGTTTAAATGTTACTAGTATTGAGGTCACCTGCATAAGTGCGGCACTCTGCCAAATAGCAGTACTCAACTCACATTTATGTGTTGATTTATTGTAAAGGATAAAGGTAATGCAAATGCTGGGTAATTAAGCATAATATTATCCTTGCGATAATACAAGTACACATTACTAGTATTCAGATAACAAACATGCACCATGTTTGTTATCTTAATAAAATTAAAAATCTAAGGTGTACTTGGCCGTATGGTACGAGTAGAAAAGTGCCTCCCCCTATGCCAGTATTCGTAAGAGGCGTCTAAGGTACCAGAACCGACAAATGGCGGTATATCCATCCGGATCAGTGCAGCTTAAATGCACAGAAGAGGTCTATATCCAAAAGTGGACTTTCAATTTCTGGTGAGATGAAAGACACTTGGGTGTGTGGTACGAGATAAATAGTCCCTCTAACTGTGCCAGGATTTGTAAGAAGCGACTTAAGTACCAGAATCGACAGATGGCGGTATATCCATCCGTTGTTTACCAGTCCGTGTCCTGTGTATTTGAGCTACACAACTTAGCTCAAATACACAGGACAGAGATGGGCATCAGCATCCCCGTCGTGAATGCTCTGCGGTTACCAACACGCTTGCCTAGCACGGCAAATGTCCACAAAACTGCCCCTTTATTAGGGAAGCCCAACAGTTAATTCTAATATCTGATAAGATTGATGCGAACTAACGTAGTATGGTTTTGTAGAGATATTGTAAAAAAATAGATGAAAAACAACAATTAATCGAACTCACAGTTTTTGAGGCAGAACCTTCTGACTTCGGAACGAGAAAAAAATTTGGCTTTGAGGAAGCTGAAATAAAACGGAACATTATTTTGATGCAACAATTAGCTTCTAGTTTTCTGAAGCCCAGCAACATCCAACACCGTGTACTTAAGCTGATAAATATATATTGTTTATTCTTTTATTTTAGGTTAAAATAAACTTATGCGTTGCTTCTGAAAACGAAGATTTATTTCGTTAATTTCTTACAAACATTATTATACAATCTTACAAATAAATTATTTAACTACCCTATTATTATAACTTTACCTGAAAACGAAGAAACGACAATTAAAGTCTATTCTTCCACCAATTATTCTTATTTATCTATCTTAATTAACAAATCACAATAATTTAATATGTACAATGCTATTTTTTCCATAACCTCTCAACTGACTATTGACCTCAGATTCTAGCGCTTGTCAGATGTCAATGTCATTCAATGTCGTTCAAAAATTAAAGAAATATTATTTCTTTACAAATATATATTAGGTAATCGTATATGGTTTCTCATTTGCCGTGGAGTATCAGCAGAGAGGAAGAGCACCCCCCTTTGTACCTGATATCGTAAGAGGCAACTTAGGTACCAGAACTAACAGATAGCAGTAAATTCAAATGAAACATGATCTACGTCGCAAAGCTACGCTCTGCGACGATCACTGCGCTTGCCCAACCCGGCAATTATGGGTACTTTTCCTCCTTTCTCGAGGATGCCGAAGTCTAATTGACGTTAAAAAGCCGATGTATTAATGTGATGAATATCGCATTGTACTAACGCAAGCAACATTCACGAGTTAATAGAAATTATTAAGCCTCTCCGTTTCAAAGTTCATTCAGCTACACTGTAATGTGATCCTTAAATCTTTTTCAATTAATTTACGTCGGTGTACTCCAAGAAAAGGTCTAGAAGCTAAGTCTTTTAGTAACTGCTAGTTAAAACTACGCAGTAAATCGATAGAACAAGTTTAACGGCTCTCCTAGGGTAGTTTCATTAGCGTTAATGGACTTTTAAGCTACAACGGAGATGTAAAAAGAATTTAGTGTCGATCAGTATTACTTTTTAATGTTTAGATCTAACCGTTTGTACATAATGGATTATACTATGACGTGTATCGTATGCTTTTCGTTTGTAGTCTTTGTCATCATCATCATCATATCGTATCAGCCATAAGACGTCCACTTTTGTTATCCAAGTAATTTGCAACAGGGCCAGTGGTATGCGGCCAGTGTCCAACGCGATCTTGCGGTTTTAGTCAGAACGTCTGTTCATCTTGCGGGTGGACGCCGCGCTGCACTTGCCGGTGCCTGATCCCCATTCCAGAACCTTACGAATACATCGGTCATCGGTTCTGCGTACCAAAATGCCCTGCCCACTGCCACTTCAACTTACTAATCAATAAGCAATAATTGTCATATAGACAAAAATATCAGGACTAGTCAATTCAGAAGCAAATAGCCATAACAGCCATCAGACGTTCTCTGTTGGACTTACACATAGGTCACCTCAAGAAAGGGAGAATTTTCCCTTTTATTGCCGTGCTAGATAAAGTGTAGTAGCGATCTCATAGCTTAGCTTTGCAATGGAAATGCTATTACCTATCATCGACCTGTGCATTTGAGCTACGCTATTTCGTATAGAATTATGAAATTTACCGCCATCTATGGGCTATTATAACTCAGTCGCCTCTGCTATTAGTTAGATCAGATTCTACTCTGCCGGTACTCTAAAGCAAAAATCGTGTAAAACCTGCAAATATTGTATGATTATTAACAGATATCGCTAGTGACATTATCAAATGCCATCTTTGTATTGAACCACTTAACGCGATACAAATTTCATTGCAGTTGGAAGATTATTAATGCATGCTTGATTATATAAAACACTTGTTAACAGGCTTCAGAGTATACTACATGACAGATAAACCTGAAAAGGTCCTTTCACTTTAAACTTTTACTAAATAATCTTGGCTGAAACAAAAGGACAACGTCTCCGTAATTTTCTGTTTTTTTTTTGTAATTGTAACGTTCTTATTTATTGGCTTATGATGTTTCACTGGCAAATAGATGTTATAAGAAATAATAACTTGGGCTACTTTTACAATTTTTAACATTCAATGTCCAAAAAAATGTCTACCCTAACAAATATTTTTAATTGTTACAAGTAACGTATTTGTGTTCATTAAATAATTATATGCATTAATGTTATATTACCAGTTCTATCCATTATATCAAACATTGAAAGTCCTTTGTCGGTACGGATCTACACTGCCGATACTTCGCGTCAAACTCCTTAAAGAGCCAGCACTAAATTTCGGAATGACAATACTTGCTCCTTCAACAAAATTAGGTACACTTTCACTCGACCTACATATTGGGTTCAATCAAAACTTCCCTCTCAGCCTCTTTGTCCCGTTGGAGGGTCATTTATCTGGCGCTAGAGGCCTCGCGGTGTATTAATCATTATTGACGGCTGCAACCCTCTCTGCGTGATCGTGGAGACGCTCGCAATGTTCACAAAATGGCGGACGAAACGCAAAATCGCCTTCATATTTGTCTACATCATCATCATCATAGAAACGTATAACGTCCACTGCAGGATATAGACCTGAAAACTTTTTAAACTAGCCTTCATCTTTCAATAAAGAACTATTACACCGATAAAGAATTTTATTAAATTAATCTAAACAATAATCCTCTACAAATTTAAATCCCAACAAATATGTTTTGTTATTTTTAAAAATATTAATAATTATATCCTGTTTTCTTAAGATTATCAGACCCATTCATCATGTTAATAATTAGAAAGTTCACTGCTGGACATAGGTCTCTCTAAGAAAGTAGGTTTTTTGCCCAGAATTGCCGCGCTGGGCAAGCGTGTTGGTAATCGCAGAGCGTAGATTTTGCGACGAGAATACTATGTCATCCTCACCCTGTGCATTTGAGCTAAGCTATTTCTCATGGATATACCACCATATGTTAATTCTGGTATCTTAGTCAAATTTTGCGATACCTAACACAGAGGGAGGTACTATTCTTTTCTGTCGGTACCCCACGGCAAGATAATCCACAATACAACTTAGGTGGTCGTAAACTTTTCGATTATTCCAACAAAATCCGCAATTAGCGAAAGCAGTGTTGCCTAACGAGACTGATTTAATTTAACTGTCTTGATATCTGATCCCTTAGGTTCTGCCAACATTATCCATAATACGACAGAGCTATTAGAATTTATAATGGGGTGGACGGAGTTAAGAAGATCAAGGAATATTGGCACATGATCGGATAGTATAATGGTGAAAGTATAAACTGTTAAACCGTCTGTTAATTCTGGGATGATTGACAGAATTAAAAATATCTTAACGTGTGAATAAAACCCACTTAAAGCCGCCCAGGAAAATTATCCAATTCTTGCCACTTATCAAGTGCAACATGGTTTTTAATCTTTTAATATATTTTTTAACATAAATAGTATATAAATAAATATTATATAAATAAATTCACACAACAGCTCATACATTGATCTGACTCCGAGGTAAGTCGCTTAAAGCACTTGTGTTATGGACGTCGGACAACAGAGGAATCATAAATTTAATATTTAATAATATATATATTTTATACCCAGACATAGAACAAATACGAATATCACTCTAAAAAAAATTGTTGTGGTTGGGGATGAAACTCACAACCTTTGATCTGCGTCATGGCGTCCGTTAAATGCAGGGGTATACATACTTGATTGTGACTGCGGTCTCTCTTATATCTACCAAACCAAACGAAACTTCCATTACACACGGTTAAAGAGCGCAAAATAAAAGTTCCGACAAATCTGCAGTCAGTGAGCATTGTATAAGGTTTTCTTTTATGCCAAGAACGCTTCACGAGGCTTTTATTAGTAAACACTGCAATTTTAACAAAGGAAATGCAAAATACTCGATGTCTGGGATCCTACTATGAATTTCATTAACAAACATTTCATAGCACTACCAGATCAAAGTCAAAGTAAAATATATTTTTATTTAAATAGGCCATAATCCTAATCACTTTTAAATAGAAACAAAAACACAAAAACATAAAATTGTACTTATTAAACTGTATTCATAAATGAATACAGTTTAATGACCAAATGACTTATTATTAGAGTCATTTAAATAAATTGGTCATTGATTGTCCTACTTTAGTACTAGTCTGCCGGCACAAAACGAGACTTATAACTAAGTTTATAGCAGGTTCATCACATGAGCCACCAGAAAAGATCCTGCGAGAAAAACTGATGGCGTTGGCGATGGAACCCATACCGCCATCAATATTGGAAAACAAATTGGCATCAGCGCTAACAAGCCGTTGTCTTACTAGTAGATATTAGAGCAATTTGATTCAATTTAGATCACAAAACACCATTTTCACCTCCATTATAGGTTGGAACTATGATGATATGAGGAATATTGAACTTTACGGCAGTGTTAATACATAATGTATGTAAAATATATGTGTTACTCTTCCTTATAATGGGTTAAGATTTGACGGCATTTACATGCCCGATATGTGGCATTGTATCTTTAGTTCACATTGGCAACACGCTAGTAATATCCTTGTCACGAGCTTTTATAGGTTGCGACCACGTACACCATCAAGCGGACCGTATTTTTGTTTGCTGACTAATACAAAATAAGCATTCGGCGGTGTTCCTAACGGAGTTAATTTATCTGATATCAGTTTTTTTTATTATTATCAATAATATCTCTGAAAATTCCTAAGAAAAAAAGGCCTTGGAAAGCCCTATGTTCAGCAGAGTACGTCTTGCGGCTGATATGATGACGACGATGTTCGTAACACGATTACTTTAAGTGACTCTTCTCCGAGTCAGATCAATGTACGAGGTGTTATGTGACTAGAACCTAAATATATCACTTATATCACCTTCGCCTTAGCTCGTCCAATACCAGTATAGCCCCCCCCAGTCAATAACTATTAATTCGGTCGGCAAAACTAATCTTCCACGACTGTCGAGAGAGGCACCTAATATCTGAGAATGAGCCATCTCGTCCAATTCATCGGACCAATTTCTCTTTTCTTATGGATTCATTGTAAGACACCTTTTAAGAGTTGAACGGCAAATCAAGTTGAACTTTAAAAAAATGGTGCAAGAATATTAAATTATGCTGAAAATAGAGTTAGTGGATGGTATAATGGAATATGAAATTACTTGACTAAAATCCATTTGAAGGTTTTAATAGCGCGGTCTTATTTCGTTAAGTGATTCCACGAAGCCGTACTGATGTGAAAAAGATACTTATTTACTTTTTTCACTTGATAAGTGAAAAAAAATCTTGATAGTTTTATGAAACAATTACATATCTTCAGTACAACTTATGCCCAATTTTTTTCCGAGACGTAATTCATTTTTGAAATATTTTCTAACATTTACGAGTTCACTGTTCAAAAAGTATTATTTTTTGATATATATTAAACGCGCTCATGTCTTAGTTATACTTATATGTCTGTAAATGTTTCTTTTCTTACAAGTATGTAATGTTATTACTAACACTTGTTTCATTGCTTGTTAGGTAGCGTACATGAAAATTAACGAAATAAATCTTTTCTTACAGAGAAACTCAATTTGTTTGATTGACTGTGTCGTCTAAATTACACATTGGATAATATAATCTTATATGTCTATCATGAAAAAATATTATGACTTTAATTAATCTCAACGTCGGGTCCGATGGCAAAGATAGTAGTGATCCTATCTCCTAATGTGCGCCAAAGATCGTGGGTTTGACCCCTAGCCAGGACAAATATTTATATAATGATATTTATGTTTGTGTTATTCATGTTGATGATATTTATGTCTGGGTATTAAATATATGTATTTAAGTAGTATAATTGTGATTCCGCTGTCTGATGTAACACAAGTGCTTTAAACGACTTACCACGGAGTCAGGTCAATAAGACGTTGTGGTTTTATTATTTATATCAACTATTGTAAGTTCATTGCTAGACATAGGCTTCCTCAAGAAAGGAGGAATTGTGCCCATAATTGCCACCATCGCAAAGCGTAACTTTGATACATACGTATACATATATGTATTATAATATTTTCTTACATTTACACATCACAAATTGATATGCTACTCATGCTGACCAATGCTGTTATTAATGATTTTGTAAAAAATAAAAATTTAGTAAAAAAACATAATTTCTAAAAGTAAACAAATCATTGCCACACTTATTATGATTCGTGTAATGAGAAGTGAAAATTCAAGATTTTTTGTTCTCACGTATATCATTAAATCTCACTACAATAAAATTATTTAAAATTGCATAAATCTCTTTCATAAAGTCCTCCTTAGCAGCTCAAAAGAGTCGTTATGAAAAATATCAATTTTCTAAAATGTAATTTCAGAAAATCCTGAAAACTACGGCGCTGATCCACAATTTCCTTTTCAGCACTAACGTGCCTGAATTTAGTTTTCATCGCGTAAATAGAATGAGTTTAGCTTCATATTTCCCAGAAAATATTCCTCTATTTTGTACAATATGCAACTTTGGATTTTATTTAATATAACCATCGAATTCCTTTAATTTAATATACAAGGCATGTAAAAAAATTTAATCCACATGCAACACATGCATAGAAAAAATCTTAATTAATTTTTGTATAAATTATGTACATTTTAATAGAAAAATTGTTTTTTCTGTCTTGAGACGTGACGAGGGACTTGTAGTATTAGATATATCAGGTTTCTAGTTGCATATCATTATAAGCTGCTATAGATATAATAATCTAATAAATGTGAGTATATATAATAACATACAACAGATTGTACCTTACTCTCACATATTTTACCGCCAAATACCAGTGTTCATATTGATGTGTTCTGGTTTTGAAGGCTGAGAGAGGTTGTGAAATTACTGTATAATTGTGACATTGTATCTTCAGTTCACAAGGTTGGCGACATACTACTGATATCTTTGTGATAACAAGAGTATCTACATGCTGCAGTTACATTTATTCTTAAACTGACCGTATGTTTCTTTACTGACTTGATAAAATAAAAAAAAACAAAATTCTATGGTTTACTAACTGTTAATTGAAATGGATGTATTGTTAATTTATTTTTAATTATATAGCACTAGTAACAATACAGTAAAAGTTTTACTCAAATTCTTCTTTGCACAGACGGCGATTGATTCTATTTTTACAATGCAAGCATGTGACAAGTAACGCCCCGCGACTTCATTTGCGTTAAGTTGTAGAACAAACTTAGTATCAAATATAAAAGTCTGAAACATAAATGCTAAAAGACTTATTGATCATTGTGATTCTTAATTGTACCTGATTTAAATTAGCCATTTCTACTCAATTAAATAATAAATAAATAATTATTTAATTATGTAAATGTACGTATTTATTTGCCTTTTTTATTTACTAAGTCTCACTAACAACATACATAAGAAAAAATATTTTCTATATAGCTAATAGGTATGTCACTTATGTGCGCACAACTTTTTTGACATATGTATTTAATAAACCAAGACAGAAAACGATATTTGTGGGTTGCTTTTATGCTACAAACTCTTCAATATATACCATTCAAGACCTAATAAAACTTTACTATCATATTAACATCTTCATCCCTACACTATTTATTGAACCATTCCACAGTTTTAAGTATTTCTTTAATCTCTTCGTAATTAACCTTATAGTAATTAGGCCTACTAACAATATTTAGTCTAAGATAATAATCAATAACATAATATATTTGGTTTAAAACGAGACTAAAGTGATGATAGTTGCGCTTAATTAAACAACTAAGAGCTGCATCGGTTGAACTACGTAAAATTAGGTCCAAATATTTATCATCGCTGTTACTAAGTCAATAAGTGCGTTTTCTTACCTTGTACTACGATTGGACGGAATTAATTGAGTGTGGCCGACTTTGATCTCCCACTGAATGAAGACAAAGTTGAAATCCCCCAGTACCACAAAGTCACCGTTTTCTTCTATTTGTTTTCTATATTCTCCAGAAATCGTGACAGAACTTAACAAATATAATAACACAAATAGAAAGTTTTATAATTACTTTGTTAACTTTAAACTATAATTTTACCCATAAATTTTTCTTGTCAGATTAAGTTTCCTTCGCGTTCAGACGATATGTCTCGCGATACGGCTAACATGACTCCCCCACCATCTTTTTTTGAAGAACTCTTACGATCTCTGCGATATTCTACATATCTTTTGTTTCGATGTCGTTTATATGGTCTAACCAGATTTTAGTAAATGCAATAACCTTGTAATTTGTTGTTAATACATTTCTAAGTAAACAATTCTGATAATAAATGACAAGCATGGCCCATGACATATCTACATAGCTTAACACTATCAAGGCTTTTGATTAAAACTGCTTGGAGAATGAGTATACGTTCACAAAAGCTACACGCTTTTGCGAACGTATTCTCATTCCGTACCCAGTCAAATTTGTATGATAATTATTTTGCCTTTATACGAGCAGCTGCGTGTAAATATTTAAGTGAAGTAAGATGTTTTGATACAAATGCAGGTAAATGTTTTCCACCGATGCCAAGATGTTCAGTGTTGAGATGTGCTAACAGCAGCCAAGATTGGATCACAAACTCGCGGGTAGCGCAACTTGACTACCGCTGCGCGGAGCTTATCACTGTTCTTGGACATTTGGCTACTCTCATCACCTGTACAATATCTTCGAGTGTTATAGATTTGTCTACTATAAAGAGAATGAGACACGCGGGGCATATCAGGTATTTTTATGTCGAAGCTTCTCAGACACGTTTTCGCACCCAATGTCATATTTTAATTTAAAAATCGAGTATTTCAAATTTATCTTTGTTTGGGAACACTTTCTAAAAACCCGCACACTTTTTTGTTGTTGGAGACATTATTATGAGCCTATGTAATCGACAGCGTATAAACTGAGTAGTATTAGCGTATAGCAACACCTCTGTATTTCAATAGCTATAAGGTTCATTATTACCGCACTGGCACCGAAAGAAGCGCACTCGTAGCGACGATGTAGCGCGTTGCGCAAGACACCGTAGTCCGTAGCGGTAGGTACAATCTCCTTCCGAGCGCAAGGATCGTGAATGCTCGGATTGACTCGGCGGCGTTGCGTGCACAGTGCACACTACACTACACTACGTTTATGGGTGTAGGTCAAGGACGCGGTTTATTCTCTAGTATTTTGGTCGTATATTATAACTTTAGAAGTAGGCAATATTAAAAGAAAATTGTATTTACTACTTGTAGATTCAGACATTAGAAACACACTGATACAGTTTTAGGCAAGAATTTAAGCGGTTTCACTACCTATTTTTTTTTGAAAAGTGACAAGAACTTTTAAATACGTGTTTGCGCGGTGATAACACGCGGGTAATTCTGTCTTATTTTAAAACTAACTTATTAATTGTAAATTTCGATAAAATATTTAGGTGTAAAGTTAACTAGACGTCTGAACCTCAATTACAGAGAAAGACTATTTGCGCAATATAAAATATATTATATGTAGTATAAAACAAAGTAATGATGTAGATGATAGTATAAAACAAAGAAGGAATATTTAAATGCCAGTTGTTTCATAATGACAGTGTTGAAATTATCTTGTAAAGCGTATCGTGTCAATAAACGTTAGGATTATAGTGACAGGTGTTTTTTTAAGAGTAAAGGCTTAACACACCGCGTTCACCCTCCACTCTATTAAAAATTTTACAAAAATCTTCGCTGAAAAATACTCGCTATTCTTTGTATCTCAATATAGCGAGTATATTTAAACGAAGTTCCTCCAGAACCTCGTCGGAAAGAAAGGGAATAGGCTTATTAGATTCATATCATGACTTGTTGATTACAATTACGTGTGGTGAGCGTCTTTACAGCTGCGGTACCTCTCTGGACAAGAGGGGGTCGACTGTCACCTACGTAATACTAGTTGTTAACAGCAAAGGGCACTAGTCTATGGGTAAATACTGCCTTAACTGGTGCTTGCATTAGTATTGGTTCCCGGAAATCTTACAAGGTACCGTAGGCACGTCGGTTTTCAATTGTTTGTTCGAAAAATATATGCAATAATACTCATATACTAGAACTTTACTGCACCAATTTCATTTGCCCGAATGTTTTATTTACTATAAAAGATATGTGTCATCCTCTTGATTGCCTGTACTTATTCCATGATTGCATACGTATTTTTATCCAGTTTATTCATTGCAATAATACTTTTATAAAGAATATATTCTTTTATTAAAGTATTATTTATTTGTAAAAAGAAGAAATTATAATTTAAGTAAATATTTAGTAATTTTTATTTTGCTTGTTCTATGTATTTATGCTGCTCGGTGTTAACGTATATTTATATTAAAAAGGATTATAAGCTTAGCTCAAATATAGATATTCCGTTAATATAATTTTGATTTTACGTAGGGATCTCCATTATTTTTATAAAAAATATAGTCTATGTTACTCCAGAAGGTTTACGTTTCTGCAATTTTCGAGCAATATTTTTTAAATACCAATATGTATTATTTTTTTCGTTTAAATTATATAAAAGATGTCGCTAACTTCAATTTATGTCCACTTTGCAAATGTCATGTATCTCTTTAATTGTATAAAGAAATAATATACAAATAAATATGATCATTATTGAAATTTCGAGATGTAATTTAATAGAGATAATAATATTGATATGATGTGGACATGTAGAAAGAATGGGTGAAAGTAGAATGACAGTACAAATATATAAAGCGGAAGTGAATGGAAGAGTTTGTGTAAGACTAGGTAGTTTTACACCAACTCTACCAACATAGGTATGTTTTAGTGCAAATAAAGATTTTTTTAAATATATCTATAGACAATCCATACTAAATATAACAAATACTCAAGTTTTATACATTCGAAAGCTCTAGATGTATGTATTGACTTAAAAAAAGAAAATAAACGGTGTAACAAATGAATTCTAGTGTAACAAAATAGACATTTTCACTAAGCTCATACTGATAACGAATCAAAATAAAGTGGACCAGAATCTAGTTTACCTTTTGTAACAGATTTCTCATAAACTACGTCCGATGCGAGAAGTACATTCCAGATTGCCCGTGGCAGCGACCCGCACCTGTTCACAATTCGACCGCAATAGAAGAAGCAATACCTTAACCTGATATTTTCTTATTTTATCATTACTTGTATTACCGTGAATTTTGTATATGACCAGCTTAAACCCTAGATTTAAGGTGTGGCTGATTTACATGTCTGGTGTGTGTTATTTTTATTTTTATTTATTTAACTTTATTGCACAAAATGTTACAAAATGTACAAATGGCGGACTCATTAAATTAAATTTTAAAGACAACCAAACCTAGATAATTATGCAATTTTAACACTGATAATTAGGCGTGGGGTAGTGGCGGAGTAGAGTAGTACATTACTCACTAGGTGTCGTAAGAAGCAATTGAGGTGCCGGAACCGACTGATGGTAGTACATTCATTCGAAACTGCACAGCTTAAATACTACAGGTCCAAGTTGAGCAGCAGAATCAACGTGCTCTGCGATTGCCACCACGCCAGCCCAGCGCGGTAATTATGAATAATTCCTTGGAGAGGTCAACGTCTAACACAAGACTTAAGATGACTGATATGAAGTTGATGAATTCTTAAAGAGCATTGTACACTGTAAAACACTTTTGCAAATCTTGAAACAATATACAACATTAGTGCTGATTTTCAGCATAGAAAACATTTACTAGGAAGAATACAACATGCTATTCAGGCTTGATGACCCAACGGGTTCGATGGCGCGGGTGGGAGTGATAATATCTTATGCACTAAGGTTTATGCGTCCGATCCCCACCCAGGACAAACATGTATATGATGATATTTATGTTTGTTCTGTGTCTGGGTGTTTAAATGTGTTCTTAAGTATGATATTTGTGATTTTTTTGACTCGATATACCCGACTGGTATGAGATGTTTAGAATTAATTATTATAATATTTTATTATAATTATTCAGTCTCAGTGACAACATTGATATTGCATATCCCCGCAATAGAAAGAGTGTGTATTTAAGACTGGTCTGAAAACTGAAATATGCAGATGTTTTTATAGTAAATATTTATTGTATAAACAGATAAACATATACAAATCTTCTAACCGCGATCAATATTAACCTATAACTGCGAGATATGTCATTAAAAATTGACTCTGAAATTTTGACACATTTGTATCAGTTAATATGTAGCTTTGTGTACGAAATTTTATCCATTTATCATAGTATGCTTTTTACATATTTTCATTTATTTTAAATAGCAAATAAAGCTGCTGCATATGTTATCGTATTTAACTATCTTTTACAAGTGCTATCTACAAGCAATTAGCTTCGACGATCCTGCAGCCTCAAGACATCGGCACCAAAGCGGCCATGTTTAATTAGAGTTTAACACGAGCGGAACCGGAGCGGCGGACCGAATAACGACCGGGATCGGCCGGACGGTTTTAAACTGGTTAAAGCCGGTTAAGCAGCAATTTAGTCTAGTACATGTGGCGACTGGTTAATGGTAAACAAACTGCGCTCGGTGCTTTTAATCTTCCTTTGAAAACCTTGGACAACCTTCCTTTAGCGTCACGGGTGTATCACGTTTTGAACTATGCAGCGATCGGTAATAGATACTTTTTGGATCAGAATAGCTTTTAGCTCACGACACGTGATGTCACTTTGATTAATTTTTTTTTTTTTTTTTTTTTTTTTAATAATAATAAAATCCCACAACATCTCATGCATTGACCTGACTCCGTGGTAAGTCGCTTAAAGCACTTGTGTTACGGACGCCAGACAACAGAGGAATCACAAATATACTACTTAAATACATATATTTTACACCTATACACAGAGCAAACACAAATATCATCATATAAATATTTGCTCTGGGTGGGAATCGAACCCACGACCCCTGGTGCACAAGACAGGATCACTATCATCTGCGCCATCGGGCCCGTCAATTAATTATTCTTTGAATAAAATTTTTATACAACCATGAGGTAGTGGCTGAGTAGAATAGTACCTCACACAGTTAAACAACCAGGTGTAGTAAGAAGCGATTAAGGTACCAGAACCGACGATTGTATATATATCAAAAATAATGCAGCTTAAATACACGGGGCGGGGATGGGCAGCAGCATCCCTGTCGCGAAAGCAGCTTGCTACGATTGCGCTTGCCAATAGTGTGGCAATTTTGGACAAAAGACCGTCTTCTTAGAGTGGCCTTTATATAGCAGTGGACTTTCAATGGATTGTATTATAATGAAATTATTTCTAAAAGCTGTATATATATCGTATAATTAACAATAAGTGAAGATCTAGATTACTTACAATACGTTAGAACACTATCGTATAATATTTTCCAACATTACCGCCTTCACTTCTTAAAATAAATGTATTTTTAACTGGTTTCAATTGGTTTTTAATTATTAATTAAATACAAAAACTCTACCGTTTCTTTCATACTTTCTACTCTACTCTTAGACATCGTAGATTTTTATGGATATGGAATAAGTATCGTATTGAATGAAAACATTTTGAATTTATAAAATAACTAGATCAGATCTCACTATATATTCTATCCAGTAGACATAATGCACGTAGAACTAACATTTTATATTCACTTTGCCCCCATCCAGGAGTATGTCCTGTACTGGACTTCCAATGGCAACTTATGTTTCTAAACTACCATTTATATTTCTTCCGTATAATTAAATGTAAAATTTATGCTAACAGA
The DNA here is from genome assembly GCA_020976665.1 of Heortia vitessoides. NCBI lineage: Eukaryota > Metazoa > Arthropoda > Insecta > Lepidoptera > Crambidae > Heortia > Heortia vitessoides. The sequence goes on from JACJUM010002543.1 coordinate 1,368,651, forward strand.
TTGTAAATTATACACCACATCCGTTATATTAACTTGACTCCAAGATTGGCTTAAAGCACTTACGACACATCAAATAACAGAGGAATCATAAATACTATACTTAAATACATTTAGCACCGAGACCCAGTGCAAACATAAACAATCATCATTAAAATGTTTGTTCTGAGTCGGGAACGAATCCACAACCCCTGGCGCAAGAATAAGATATTGTGTGAATTAATTATTACTTCATGGATCAACATTTATGTATTCATATTTTTTCAAGTACGCTATCCTTTTAACGAAAAACAGCAATTCATAAATATTATTATTTTGTAATATTTCTGATTTTTATAAATAAAAACAGTATACTAATGTAACACGGAGAATTCAAATGGTTTACTTTTATTAATAGCTGTATCTAAATTAGAACGGAGTTTTAATTGAAAACAGTTGAACAAACTTGTTAGATACTTCAAAGTTAGAACTTCACAGCAATTTGTTATTATTGGTAAATAGTCTGGTCTGGATCTGGCTGAATTCGAGACTAAAATTATGTTTGCAACAATTTATGAGCTATTCGAGTATCGGTTGGATCTAATTCCAAGAAAATAATTAAGTGGAATTCCATTGACATTGATATATGTATGGACAAATAACTTTGTCGCCACTACTTTAATACCCGTTGCTGGTTAGAGTTTGGACAGTAATTAAAAAAAACAATCAAGAAATTGATATAAATATCTTAAGGTGGTTAAATAAATTTAGTATTTTATTTAGATAAACTAGATCGGAAATCGATGACATTAAAACCGATACACAGTTAAGAGCCATGACATTACTAAAAACAAAAAGAAAATGAAAACTAAACTCTTTAAATTTGGAACGGAATATCCTGCCAGTAGCCAACACTCGTATTTTTTTTTAACTCAAGTCAATAAACAAACAATCGTGATAATAAGCATTACCCCAGCCAGACATCACTAGCGCTTTTGACAAAGACATTCCTTGTGACTTCAGATATTATGTTATATTACCCAATAATTACTCTGTAGTAGGTCCGAAGGCTCAGATGGTAGCAATCCTGTCTAGTGCACCAAAGCTGTGGGTTTGATCTCTTTCCAGGACAAACATTGATTAAATATTTTTTTTGCCAATTGCTGATTTGTGTTTTTTCTGTGTCTGGGTGTTATAACTATCTAATACGACTTATCTCGGAGTTGGATTAGGTCAGGTGTGAAATTTTGTGTGAATATAATGAAAAAAATGTTTGTATGGGAGTAGAATTTATTTTTGAATCAATTGATATGTAAATAAACATATGATAAACATATGACAAACATAAGATATGTAAATAACAAGAAATTATTTTAGGAACAGATATTAGACTTAAAGCTAAATCCTCAAAAATATCACAACTTCGAGCCAGTAGCCAATGACAGTGTTTTGCCAAAGTATACAAATTTGTTTTTACTCTCATACTTCCTAAAACATATGTATTTGTTTAGGCCTCTTCGTAATAATCTTTTTATGTCATTAGGATGGCAAACATTGTTAACTGTTCACGATTGATAGGACGGACAAGGTCAAGTCCTCCTAAGATATAAGTATTTTTTTAAATAAGACTATTTAGACAAACAAGCATACAGTCTTCGTCATACTAAGTGTCACTGCAGCCTAAAGATGGTCGTAACATGTAAAGAATGACTGACGCGGTGCACACCTTGCAACTTCTAGATATTATATGACATTACTTAGTAATCAATGCCTTCCCCTTCATACGGGAACACCGAATAGCAGTGTTCGCGTTTCTATTTGGCGGTATATGTATGAATTCACAGTCATGTACATTCCCAGCCTACTGATTTTTTGCCAAAAAATATCCCAATAAAATAACTTACTTTTTTCCATTAAAGACAAATTTCTATATTTTCAGTTGCATTTTAAATTTTTCTGATTATTTTGATTCCTGTTGTTAGTAGTTTAATTAATGTTATATGCGTCAGTAGTTTTGAATTGGCTAGTTACAACAATTTGTGAGTAAATAGTAGTCAAGTTCAATTTCGAACTTCATAATAATCCATAGTTTAAGAAGTGAAAGGTCTGTAGCCCAATTTTTAACAAACACAGGACGAGGACGACAAACGAGGATATAACAAACAGGATATAACAAAACAAACAAGAACACATAAAGAGGAAATAACTTCAGAGTTTCAATAAAGAAAATATGCATGTAACTTTTAATGAATATATTGATTACTAACAACACCCCTTGGTTTCACCCATCTTAAGTTTTAGAACATTCATACTAACTTTACATCCCGCTCTTAACCATTTACGGTATATTTTTGATACAATATATCAGCCGTGAGTCACCCGCAAAGTAGAATAGTACCTCCCCTTGTACAAGATGTCGTAAAAGGCGACTATGGTTTTAGATCCGACAGATGGCGGTATATCCATCCGATACAGTGTATTTTTACATACTTTTGTACTAGATGTTGTAAAAGGTGACCAAGATACCAAACCCGACATATGGCAGTATATCTATCCAAAATGTAAAAGTTAAGCTCAAATGTACAGGGCAGGGATGAGTAGCTTCTTCGTCGCGAAAGTTGCGATTAGCTCTACTGTTCCCAACAGTCCAGCAGTGACCTTCCAATAATGACTAATTTCAAGCAGTAAATTCCTGATACAATAAATAGACGACACATATGCATTTTTAATATTAGAATAATGTTTTAAATTTCCCATTTGCATTATTATTTCATGCAGATTAATTTCATTAATATAGCAAAATAAACTAACAGTCTATATTAATTCAGGTTTTAAATTAAAATCTAGCACTAAGGATGCAAGCGTTCTGGGACGGATGTGGCCTCATTTGGCGGGATGACGTCGCTATTATAAAGCTAAATTAGGATGCTATTAAGTAATTTCTTGTCTGTTTCAATTATAATTGCGTTCATTTTGTTTTATACTCAAATATGTATTTATTTAAATTGATAGTCGCCCTATGGTTGATATTTATAAAAATATTAAGATAACTTAAATTGAAATTTGTATTGACAAATTAAAAATTGGAAAGTAACTTTTGGTTACTTTTGATTTTGGAAACACTAGATTTCTAAAACTTCTACTTACACTAGAAAAAGAATATAAATGATAATATTTTATGTCAATTAAAAGTATACATATACAAATATAAAATAACAGGTTGTCCTGCAGTACACATACATAATATAAACACACGAGTATTATTGTAATCAGATGTATCCATTAAAGAGCTGTTCTATCTTTTTTGGTATATAGCATGTTTCAGCCAGACGAAATAGTAAATTATAGAAATATTTTAATATATTCATACGTTTGGATTACGTCTGGAACTTGGATTATGGAAAAAATAATTGTTATTATATAACACAACATCTCATACCCTAAAATAACACCGAGATAATATAAGAACAATCACAAATATATCAACTATACATATTTATCACCCAGACACCGAACAAACAGAAATAATAATGATATATTTGTCATGAGTTTTGATCGAACTTACAACGCTTAGCGCAAAACCAATTGTGTATGTTATGTACGATCCGATATGTTAAAAGTATCATGCCAATAAAGGTATCGAAGTAAACGGTGTTTAAAACATTGCTGGAATCCAGCAATGACAGTACCATTAGATTACTTACAATATTATAAGCTATCGCGGGCTGGCGATATCTTTTAGTTGAAAGTTTATTCATCATTATTATATCAGCCATTGACAGTCAACAGCTGGACGTAGGCCTCCCCAAGAAAGGGGGACGTTTTGCCCATAATTGCTGCGCTCGGCAAGCGTGTTTACAATCGCAGAGCGCAGCTTTTGCGACGGGGATGCTGCTGCCCATCCCCGGCTGTTCATTTGAGCTGCAATGTTTTGTATGGATGCATTGATACCTTAATCGCTTTTTTTTAGACTTGGTACAGGAGGAGGTACTATTCTACTCTGCCGGTACCTCGCGGAAAGTTTAATAAATACTTAGGAATTTGCAAAAAACTCCCTTGTTTCCTATTTTCAACGTCACCTCTTCCGTTTTTATAGTAATAAATAAAACGCAATGTTAAAATAATAGTTCTTTTAACTAATTTGCATATATAACTAATAAATATTTGCATCCTTTGCTCATGCTGATCTCCAGCAAGGTTGGATTGGATTTTAACTGGCCGGTATTATAAGACCAAAATGTAAAACGCTTTCAATTTAGAGGTGAAGGGTTCACCCAAATACAAATTAAAATTGTAAACACGATTCCAATAGAAACGAGAGGTCTTTAAAGCGAACTAAATTTCCAGAACTGGCTAATTTAAAATGAAATTATGTATTATTTTCACTCATTGAAATTCTCTTACCCTTTAGTAGATTATCAATTTGGATACATACAAGACAAAATTGGGATATAATCTTTGTAGCCTATATAATTAAGTTCGTTTTTAAGAATTTTGACATAAAATACACTTTTATTTATGTATTTGTGTAGATATCCTGATCAATTATTAATAATATAATGAACCAAGTGACCATTAGTATCTCACTCTCACCGACTTCTACCGCCATATACCAGTGTTCATATTGCTGTGTTCCGGTTTGAAGGCAGTAAAATTACTTAGTAATCTGACATAATATCTTCTAGTTAAATGGTTGGCAACACACTAGTGATATTACGAGCATCTATAGGGGCAATCACGCTTACTATCACGCGGAATATTCGCTTGTTAGTAAAACTAGTCAAATAAAAAAATTTAGAAAAATACCTCAACTATTACTCAATAGTCAGTAATTGATACTATACTTACTACACAATTAAATTTATAAATCAACAGTTATAAATTAGCAGTTGTAATCAGCAGTAGAATTCAGATGAAGAGACCATTTTCTGCGTCTATTAAATCTCCAACTGATTCGAGACCACAGAAAAATCAAACCTCAACCCTCTGTAAAAGCCAACGAATTTTCCGTGAGAACACGTAGGCAAAAACAGTTTGAAGCCCAAAAATTACTTTTCTTCGTTCAATATATTGCGGCGGATATCCGCTTCAATGGACCCCTGTACCAAACGCAACCAACTCATAATTGTTGAGAGATTTTCTTTTTGTTTTCCCTATTTCTCGGCCAAATAGCATTTCCCTTTCCGCTCAATAAACTAAACTCCTTTATAGCCCAACGAACATAATAATACCTAAATTCAATTTTCAAAGCACTCGTTTTCTAACAAAGTTGGGGAAAAAACAAAGACATTGGGACGGTGTATTGCTAAAGATATCAGAGTTTTGCGTAGATTTATAATAATGAAGTTGGTAAACGGTTTAGTACGAGAGAATGGAGCGCATCATGGATATTTTGGGACAAATTTGAGTTGATGTATTAACAAGGGTGTTCGTGTGATCGATCGAGGATGCCGCCCCAAGAACTATTTGTTAGTCAGAACTTAGAGATACGAAATGTTCATTGACATTTATTGCTTGCAAAAAAAGGAATTCCAGCTCAGCCGTTACTAAGTTTTCAAATCCAACAAGGTATTTAATGAATCTACTACTTTGAATAACACATTATTGTACTTTCTTTAGTAGTAAAATTATTTTAGATTTGTATTCTGACGATTACCTAATTAAGTTTAAAATGGGAGTAAATACTGTTTCATCAGTATGTATATTTTTGAGACAGTTACAGATCTTTTTACATGATTGAGGGATCAAATGACAATTATAATTTCATGAAACATTAGCGAGTCTACCACGGTACATTACAGGCAGATCTAAATTATGAAAGGCTTATTTTATTTTAAAACAATTTACGTTATTATCGTATCTACGACTACGAGACTGACAAGGTTAACGATTTACGCAGAAAATAGATTTTGTTATGTATATGACTGACCAAATACATGTACTTCTATAAACATTAATTCAAAAATTACCAGTTGACAACAAAATTTTATTTTTATATTAGTTGATCCCAATACCTACTCTCCTGTGCTTCTGCTGCGCGATTATTATTAATATTACCTATTTAGACATTTGCTATAGTATATTTTTTCGGTGAAAACTAGCTGTTGATCAATGACAACTGTACTTTTCCGGTACCTCACGGTTCATGGTATTAACAATCTAAAATCTACTTATAAGAAAAAATCGCATAATGATACGGATAAATCTCGCAGGTAAGGTTACTAAGATGGATTATAACGGACCAAAAATAAATTCCTTTTGATCTTCAACCTCACAAGTCGATCAGGTTACATATGAGAACAAAGGAACTCTTCTAATTAAAAAAGCAAACATCGTATTTTATACAAACCTTATCCGTTTATTTTTTGTAATGGTTGTCTTTAAAGAAAATACTTTTTTTCCTTGTACATATTTATTTGTACTTGAGTACAACATCAATTCATTATTTGGAGTTTCGTCTTGTTTTACAACTTTTAGATGTTGAGTAAGTGTTTAGATCAAATACATAAAAGAAAGTTTTGTGGTCAGCTACTAGTAGAATTCTTGCCCAACGTGATTCTGTCTGTCTGAATTTCAAACAAAAATGCTATTAATTGTAAATACGACTAAACTTTCAGTCACATTAATTTAGAAATAATACATAGATAATTTTGCAAAAAATTTCAATTTTAATATGATTGCTAGTCAGATAAGTTAAGTCTACATTTGAAATATAACTAAAAAACAAAACAGTACAGAAAGTATAGTTTATGTACATCTAAATATTTTTATCCAATACTGTAGATACCATTTCTGTTGAGAATTCAAAAGCACACGCTTTTACCTCGTAAATCTCTCGAGGAATCAAAAGACTGTCTCTATTCCATTTGAAATCGAAACTAAGGATCTGATACAAATATAAAAGGACAAATTACGTGACTTGTTAAGTAACTGTCAATATCTATGAATAATATATTCAGAAAAACCTTCAAACCTTTTTTAATTATACTTTATATATATACTCGTAGCATAGGCATTATTTTCCCCTTTTTTAAATTAAAAACTGTTTAGTTTAATTAAAGTTTGGTACAAATATAAGAACATCCTTATAGGCTAAAAATTACTATAAATTACCATACTACCCTTATTCGTCGTAGTAGCCGTAGTCGCGGTAGCCGTCGTTTCGTAGTAATAGCCTTTTTACCCATACAAACAAAAAGGATTGTTGTTAAACGCGAAATCGAGAACAATTTGAACAATTTGACAATGTATTTTTTCGTATTTTCCGAAAGACACTTAAATTTGCTTTTATGGAATGAAAAAAAGAGATAGTTTAAATAAAAAATGAGCATGTGTTCTTCGTTTTTTATATTTTTACTGATCTTTAACAAAAGAATACTTTTGTTGTGACGAAGTCAGGGCCAGCCGCTAGTTAAGAATAAAAATTTACAACCGACAATCGCAGCTCACATTCCCTCAATCACATCAATTGTCAACCTACTGACAGCTATTTAAAAAGCCATTAGGGTACATAAGAAAAATCTATATGTTATATTTTTCGCGAAACTTTCTTAGTTTTATTTTACAAGTACCTTGCTCCTTTTAAAAACTATCTTATGGTATATATAAAAAGCTTAAAGTTAAATAGGTTTGAATATTACATAATATAAAATAGGCTATTTTTGTTATTGACTTAAACGATTTTGCAGATGGTAGTGATCTTGTAAGTTTTTTAATTAAAAGGTCGGGTTCGGGTGTCGGGAAGGGAGATTTTAATTTAGAAGGTCGTGGGCTTGAACCCCCTTAAGACAAATGTTTATATGATGAATGTTTGTGTTTGTTATGTGTCTGGGTGTCAAATATATCTATCTAAGTATTTCAAATGTGATTCTTGTCTTTTCTGATGTAGGTCAATGTATGAGATGTTTTAATTATTATTATATTTTATTTTGGGTCCTAATCATAAGAAACAGTTTTTATTCTGGTCTTCCGTCATCAGTGCCCCTCTGCCTAATTGTGGAATGTACATAGGAATGTGTATATATATATATCTATATATCACGTGAAATACTTTAGTTAATTAGGTCACTCTGCACGTGTTTGAAATATCGATAATAGTGTTAAAAATTAGGTTTTTTACGCATCAACCCGCTATGGATCTCAAAAATAGTGGATTAGTATCACCACTTAGATTGTATATAATTTCTTGTTTAATAGTGTTTTATGACGTCTGTCGAAAAATATAAACTAATGACAATAATGACACTTTGTACTTGTCATTGATAAACCTTTAATAATATAAAAATATTACCATGTAAATAATCGGTTAAGTTGTTCTACAATTGTTTTTTGTAAATATGAATACAAATAGAGTAACGATAAAAGTAAACTGAGATACAAAAAAATTATCAAGTAGTTATTTATATTTATGACTTTATATACAAAACTGTTAAAAACTACGTGATACTGATATAACACTTGTAGCAGTTACCGGAGATCAAAAATTTGTTTTCTAGAAAATCTAAGCTATCACATTTATATCAAATAACTGATGCCAATACCACTGGGATCTTATTGAAAACATTCGAGAAGCAAAAATAGAACGAAAATCAAATAGTCGTACGCTTGTGGACCGAATACGAATGGAATCGGCAGTCAAAACTGCACAACATCTAATCTGAGGACGTATCGCGGGAGGAAATTGAAAGAAGATAAAATGTTGTGTCCCTAAACACCCTACACCCCCTACCGCTGCTCACCGAACTCCACCGCCCGACGTCACCTGCCCGCAATCTTGGATGCACTTTGCACAAGCCACGATACAAAATAACTTTAACCTTTCATATTTGTTTCCAACTCTCAATTATTTGCTTTTGCTCTCGCATATTGAATATAGGATGTCGTATTTTTGTCAATTTTTTAAGGAATTACTTGGCTTTAAAACATTTTAGTCAATCCTTTAATTACGCCAATAAACATTTTCTGTATATTGTATTTTAAGGTTTTTCAATATACAAGAAAATTCAGTTTTAAATAGTGACCATTGTTTTACACCATAAGCAAGGCGAAACCTTATACGTGAGTTCTTGGTTTATTTATAATTTCAATAAACTGAAAATACAAGTTTAAGTCTGAAATATTTCCACAAAAACCTGCTGTCAATCTTGAGAACGGTCGCCTCAGATTTCTTTACAAAAATGTAAAAAAATTGTTTATCACGTTTTAATGTCGTTAATACAGTAGTTAATTTTTCTATGAACATTGAACTTGGGAATTTCATTTAGTAAGACAAGATATTAGTCTTTTTTATGCTCATAATTTCCGGCTGCTGTTGGCAATCGCAGAGCGTAGTTTTGGGCGGGGATGTTTCTCCCCATCCCTATGCATTTGAGCTACGCTATTACGGATGGATCTGTCGGTTACGGTACCTTAGTCGCCTGTAACGATACCAAGAACAGGGGGAGGTATTATTAGGTAAGGGTCTGTTTGACATATCAACGCAGGGCCAAAACTATAAGGTCTGAAAAATTCAATATTATGTATATTGTACTTACTTGTATGTACTTATCGAGAATGATTATAAACTATAAAACATTACGATCTGACCAATGCAATTTAAGCTATTTGTAAATATAAGCGATCACGACACATCTATGAGGAAATATGTGATTTTTTATATAAAAGTTCAATACATAAATGCAAATGTTCGTTCCAAACTAATAATTTAAACAACTGATTTAATTGACACCAGACACGAATCACCAATTATGAGAATTGTGTATTCTAACCACAAAACCAACAACCTAATCACAAGCAGACGATCAAATCTGGTTTATACAGAAACATATTTCGATATCGGAAAATGTTTCGCTTGATATTAGATATTGATACCCAGCGTGAGGTTGCTCTGCAGCGATCCTGAAATATTTTCAAATAGACAGTTTTCAGTTTGGAGGGAATTCTCATGAACAACAATAGAGACCCGTAAAGACAGATATTCTCAATGTAGTACAATAATTTATTGCTTTAATGTCTTTAATATAATGCAAAAGATAATAATACAGAGAAAAATAAGAAGCCTTTTCAACATTTTCTTTATTTCTACAAACAAGGACTTTTAAATTGTTAAACTATGACTTGTATTTTTTTTTACTAGAACGACAAACAAGCATGCAATTAGCATGATAAAAAATGTTACAGCAGCCTATAGACGCTTTTAATATCATGAGGATATCACTAATGCGTTGGTAAGGTTATGACTTAAAGATAGTATATCACATTACCCAGTAATTTCACAACCTCTATCACGTCAAATGGAAACACTGATATTTGGTGGAAGAAATAGGTGAGAGTGAGGTACAAATGCAGGCGACTTCTGCATGAGGTCTACCTCGTATGGGTACTATATCACTTAGCTGAACAGCGCTTAATGTGTTTCTTACTTTCATTAACTTCTGTTTTAAATTTTAAAATTGTTAGTATGTTAGCTACAATACTTTGTCGCCATGTTTCCATACAAACCTCCATCCTTTATTCTCTATTAGTTATTTTACCACCTGGAGGGTGAAACTTTTATATACAAACTTTCAATTTAATTTATTTATACTAATTCAACAGCCTACAAAATAAGTTTTAAGCTTCTATCTCTAAAAATAACGACATTTTCTTTAAATTTTTTATCCGCCCTCTCAACCACTGGATACTATATTTCGTATAAAAAATAGCTTATGTCTTTATTCGGTAGCTTATGTCTCATTGTATATAAAAATATAAATAGACAGACAGATAGTTACTTTTGCATTTATAATATCAGCAACGATAGTTAAGATTCAAGTTTTGAGTGGCAAGTCAGACTTTCAGCAAAATTTCCTCACTATATTTGTTCGCGTACAACTCAAGCAAAACCTTGAAAATTCTTCAGTATTCTTCAGAGCTTTTGTGGTCTGAAACAACCATACATACAGCCATACAACCACAACAGCTAATGTGTGTACTAATATTCGATTTATGTTCGATAAAACTAGAACCTGTAATATAATATAGTTCAATTAAAAAACATACATACATCACGCCTGTGTCCCACCGGGGTAGGCAGAGACTATGGATCTCTACTTGCTACGATCTTAGCAAACCTCTCTCGCTTCCCTTACTCGCATTAATCTCACTCTTACACATTTGTTTATTCTTGGTACTTCTGACCTGGCCGTTCTTTAATACCTCTTCTATGTTCATCTTTATGTTAAAATATGTTCGACTCGGTCGTCCTATACCAACCCTTCCATGCACTTCTGCTCTATATATTTGTGGAGTCATTCTACTTTTATTTCCAAACCATCTCAACATTCATTTTTCTATTGCTGTAATAATATCATCTTTTACACCATATCGGTCACTTATTAAACTATTCTTAAATCTATTTCTCAAACTCACAACATACTTCTACTCGCGTGCTTCTTCTGTCATGCCATACCCAAAATTTACTACAGCCACTCGTGCCTTTATTAAAACATTTTGGCTGCCCAAAAACCGAGAATAAGAGAGTAGAACAAGACAATATTCGAGTTAAATCACAATCAAGAGGGACCTTAATAAAACATTCCTATAAAATTCTTAACTATTCCAGAATATATGTAAACGAATTATCAAAAGACGGACCTGATGCCAAACATAGTGGTGTTCCTGTTTTGTGTACCAAGGGTCGAGAGTTCTATCCGCATCCAAGACAAATATTTGTATAATGAATCATCAACATCATGTAAGCCATATAAAGTCCACTATTGGACATATGTCTCCCCAGGAAAGAAGTGCTTTGTCCATATCGGCCACAAAATGACGAAGAAGCTGCTGCCCATGCCCATCCTGTAGTTTTGTTGTTTCAGTTCGTCTCTTAATATACCTGGTACATAGAAATGAACTATTCTACTCTGCTGGCCTTTATTATTACTAATTATCCAGGAGTCAAGTCAACGAATGAGATGTCGTGAGATTTTTTCACTAATTTAAAAGGGTTTTAGCAGTAAATTATAGGAACACTTTAGATAATCAGCTTTTATATAACACGGTTGCCCAGTGTCACAAATATCGGTAAAATTCTCCCTAGACTTCCAATATCTAATATTATGAAAAAGATTTTAACAGTAAATAATTGGAACACTTTTGATAATCAGCTTTGCCGTGAGTTACTGGCAGACTAGAATAGTACCTCCCTATCTTCTCTCCTAAATAAATTTTCCCTTTTCTTAGGTAGGCCTATGTACAGCGGTGAGTTTTCTATGACTGAAATGATAATAATCAGCTATTTATTATAGAAGAAATGTGTTAGCTATAACACTTTAGAAAAACCCTATGGCATATTCAGTAGTGTCCCCATCTTGAGCGCCAGGAAGCATGGGTTCGATCCCTTCCAGGACGAACATTAATATAGTAAATATTTGTGTTTGTTCTGTATTCCTCAGTTGTCTAATATCCGTAACGCAAGTCAATGTATGAGATGTTGTGGGTAAAATTTACTATTATATTACACTTCTAACTCGAGCCAACGCCAGGCTAATAATGACAGCTCCGTGAACTAATCGCATTATTTAAGGTCGGAGGTTTTGTATCGACGTATTTATTAGACACTCTTTTATATTATTTTATCTATGTATCTATCTGTAATGCCTTTTACTACATAAAATGAAATAAAGCCACGTCCCGTTGTATGATTGTCCCAATGCTTACATAGATTTTTTCCTTACTTTTTAAATTATAGTAAAATATAATAGAAAATTCTGATAATTTAAGAGTTTTTAATGTTATCTCTTTAATAAATACATTCCTTGCGCTTACATAATGTAATACAGTACTGTACACCTTAAAAAGATCTATTTAAAAGGCCGTGATTTATATATCTGTATTTATTTATTTAACTTTATTGCACGAAATGTTACAAAATGTACAAATGGCGGACTTAATGCCAGATGGCATTATCTCCCAGTCAACCATTACACAAAACACAAAGAAAAATATATATATATCGGAATCTATTAGGGATATTTTTTTTTTTTATTTCACCCGTGCAAAGTTGGGGCAGGTAGCTATTTCAGTAATAAATAAGACTTACGAATTACGTCTATTTAAGCCTAAAATTTTTATCACTTTCATAACTTTTCTTTTTTGATTCTATGGTACGATTAAATAATCAAATTTATCTGCATATTTCTTTACTATCGAGTGTAAGTGACAAACTATTTGTTCAATCGTTAAAAAACTACTCTCTTGCGGTTTAAAATGCAATTTATTCAGCTAATTTTTTCCGTGAGATAACTGATACGTGATGAAAACACCATGACAATCCTTGTATTTTGTTCGCGGATGATATCTCCTGATGTCTCTTGTGAAAATATAAATATTAATAATAAACGTATCTTTTTTATAAAACAGTAAATGAAATACGCAAACGCAATCTAGATATTAATTTCTTAAAAAATTAAGTGTCTATCTTTATCAAAAAAAATCCTCTGAACACTGACTTTATTTTGCGAGTTCGAAGTTGGAAATAATTTTGTTCTTCTTAGTACAAATATAAATATATATAGATTTATTAAATAAATATAGATATACCGCCATCTATCGGTTCCGTTACCTCAATAACCACTTACGACAAACCTACAGAGGAAAGTATTATTCCACTCCGCCGGTATCCAACTTGTTCACAACACTTAATAAAACTACTTAGTATCGGTTTTAAAAGGCGGTCAATTCATTACTTAACATAGTACTGCATCCTGTTATGTTATATACATTGTTGGTAAAAAAGTAAAATAAGAACCGGCCAATCAGTAAAATTTTTTATTTTACTGATTGGCCGGTTCGTCCATCGTTTTGAGAAATGCAGACTCGAAATGCAGTCTCCCGGCATGGGAAAAGTATAAGTGCGAGTGCCTCATAAAGAAAAGTTAATATTTTTCTAGTGAATATTATCTTAAATAAATAAATAAATTCCCGCAACATCTCATACTTTTACCTGATTTATCGATAAGGTCCTTTAAACACTTATGAAACGGATATCAGACAATAGAAGAATCACAAATATGCTACTTAAATACTTAAATGTAACACCCAGACACATAAAAAAAATATCATTGTATAAATATTTGTCCTGGGTGGGAATCAAACCAACGACCTTTGGCGCACAAGACAGGATCACTACCACCTGCGCCATCGAGCCCGTCGAAATAAACGACCATACACAAAAATCTAAATTGTGGCGTTTACCATATTTGTTACTCATTCGAATACTGTTGAAGTGATTGACGAAATGCGTGCTTCAATACGACAGGGCAACGTTTGAAAATCAATCAGATGAGAATCTGGAAATTGTCAATTTGGGACTTGGTCAACGTTAAAGGTTGTCTTGCGTTTATTAATTTCTGATTGAATCACTAGACTTCTGTTATTAGCTTAGAGCCGTTTGATCTCACAAGAGCAAGACAGAGAATTGTATTAATCAGATCCTTGCCACCGAGGAGAGTTAATTAAATTGTTTACGTCATCGACACAAGCGCGCGCCTAAAAGGGATTCCAATTAAGTCTCTCTCATTATTTAAAAAATATTTACTTTATTTTTTGTGTTCTATATAATAATAATAATAATTTATTTATCAAGCACACATAAAGTTAATAAAATCAACAACGTGGCATTTTCGAATTATTGCGGACGACCAAAGTCCTCTGCATTGGTACTTCAGTCTCACCTATTTTTACCGCCAAATCGCAGTGTTCACATCGATATTTTTCAGTTTTAAGTGAGATAATATCTTCATCTCTTTCATATATCCATCCAAAAGTTCCCCGGAAATAAACGCCCATAGCAAAAGGTAATTGTACGGTTTTAAACATATTGTCCTTTGTCAGTCTTTATGTACCGTAAAAAATATATTATATTCGTTCATTTACATAAAAACTAGTGGTAAAACACATTATTAATTGTGGAACCTTAGACAGGACAAAAACATCTTTTTAGTTGTCGAGTAAAAAAAAATGACAAACGTACCACAAATGTTTAGCCATGAGTTTAAAATCGACTACAATACCTTACTAATAAAATCTTATATAACAGTTGAATAATGTCAGAGAATTCGTATAATTAATTACCAAAGATCATTCAACAGATATTTATACGGTCCGTGAATATTAATCGATGCATTTAATATATCGTTTCAATTCTCGTAATCCCTGGAGATTATCCATCCATATGGCTACTCCCTGCATTAGGTAATTGTACTTTGAACACATTGCAAAGCTATATTTAGATCAGGTACGCTGTAGTTCATTGGATTGAAATTGCTGGCCAAATTTAGATGTTTTAAATAAATAACTATCTAACGCGATAGACATTTTCCTATTTTACCCTTAATTATACGTTAATCGTGAATCAAATATTGCGACTACAAATCGACTTGTAACATAAACCTGGGAGGTTTATGTTACATTTTTAATGTTAATTGGATCAAACTGTACACAGTAAGCAAAAAGTCATTAAAATCCTCTCAGACTAAAGTTCATACCGGTCAATCATCGTGATATAAATTATTTAAAAAAAAATATGTGCAATCGAAATATAATGTTATTAACGTCATATTTCATCATACTGATCAATTTAGTTTAAAAGACGATGTTATAACAACAATAGAGAAAGAACTGTTGAGATGTTTTGGACATGAAGAAAGGATAGATGAAAGTAGAATGTACAAATATAATATTGAATGTATGTGTATTATATGTATATATGTATGTTTATTATTATTTATATATGTATTAAATGCACCTCAAACTTCCACCAGCTTTAACATTATTTCTATCCAAAGGTTGCCTGTAAGAAATTGCATTTAGCGATAAGGCCGCCTCTTGTACCTACTATTCCATATTTTTGTGATGTTCTTGTGTTGTTTTTATTGGTGTACAATAAAGAGTATATTATTTTTATAAATATATAGAGCGGAAGTGAATAGAAGAGTTGGCATGGCAGGTAGAAATAAGGTGTAAAAAAGGCCATGTCAGAAGTACCAACAATAAACGAGCCTGTATGAAAGGATTAATGCGAGTAAAGGAAGCAAATAAGGTATGCTAAGATCATAACATGTAGAGACAGACGTGATGTGTATATGTATGAAATATAATATATCAATAATTGTAATTTAAACGATAACTGCTATATTATAAATATATGTATTGGTATTCTAGAAATGCCTATAACTACTAACCATTTTAAACTTTGGTGTGATATAACCAGACAACTAAGACAGCTGATTTTATTGTATTACTAGCGGTAGAGTAGATTGCCGTGAGTAGTCAGCAAAGTAGAATAGTATCTCTATCTGTCCCAGGTGTCGTTAAGGTGACTAAGGTATCAGAACCGACAGATGGCGGTATTACCATCCGAGACAGTGTAACTCAAATACTTTGAATGGGCATGAGCAGCAGCAACCCTGTCATGAAAGCAGTGCTCTGCAACTGCCAACACGCTTGCCTAGCGCGGTAATTATGGGGTAAATTTCTCCATTCATGGGGAGATATTTTTCCAGCAGTGGACTTGTAATGGTAATGATGGTGATGATGAATTGACGTTCTCGTCAGAGTAAGGGTATAAAATATAGCAAATTTTACTTGTTAATATAGTAACCATCCTTGAATAAAATATTGTTAAAAGAAGTTTATTATTTTATAAGTTTTTTGGCTACAAGCGTATGCATTTATTGCGTTTATTTATACAAATATGTATGCCACGTTTATTTATTTTGTATATATATTGCCTGCACCACTATATATATATTTTTTTCAGTTTTGTGTAATGGTTGACTGAGAGATAATGCCATCTAGCATTAAGTCCGCCATTTGTACATTTTGTAACATTTTGTGCAATAAAGTTAAATAAATAAAAAAAAATAAAACGTACTATAATGCAGACATTGCGTCTTTAATTTCAGTATAAGTAGGGATCTCAAATTTCAGAAAATATAATGTAGCCTTTGTAACTCTGTAAAAAAATTAAAACGGTGAAAGTATTATTAGAATAATAATAATAATAAACTTATTCAACAACAAAAGTAAACCTTAACTAAAATAAATTTTGATACTTATGTACCTAAACTAAGTCTTGCCTGTTCTTATAGGCACCTATGCTCTATAGTGTGCATGTAGGTGTGGATGTGTGTGTATATGGTCTAATGTAATACAAGGTTTGTTAATACAACACTTTATTTACGCACACATTACATAAATACAAAGAATATGTATCTATACTGTGTATATACAATATACACAAACAATAATAGTAACAATAAATATAGTCCAGTCTAGCATAATATTGTTAGCAATTCCTCTGACTTCTTGTAGTCCAATGTCAAAATCCATTCTCTTTGTGTTGTTTTGCAAGTGTATTTATTCATGTCATGAATATCTATTTCATGGTTAATTTTATTATAAATAAATGGTCCTGTAAAATTTAGAAATCAGTCGGATGTATCTTGTGTTCAATCGTAGTATGTACAACCGATTTTATTTATAAATAAATCTAAAATATATCAAATTTTGAACATGATAAGCTATTATTTACACCAAGCCTGTTATATATTCTAAAATAAGATTTGTTATCTCGCAATTTGGATAAAGATAATATAGATTCGTCGAAGACAGGTTGTGTGTGTAATGTATTATTTATATTGTATGATTTTTCACGTCATTTTTTATGTTATGAAGTCAACAAACAAATGATAAATATGACTGCAGCCTATAGACGCTAGTGTCCTCACATATCACAAGCGTGATAACCGTCGACAACCATGTAAACTGTAGATACTCTCACATTTACCCGGTAATATCACCGTCGCTCTCACAATTTAAATCAGAACAGAGCAATGCGAACACTGATATTTGGCGGTAGAAATAGGAAAGTGTAAGTATCAAAGCAGACGACCTTTGGATGAGGTCTTCCTCTAGTAGATTAATTTAGATTGTCCGCGAGTACTGGCTAAGTAGAATATCACCTAGGCCTGTAGCAGATTATGTAAGAGGCAACTAGGTAGGAGGTATCAGACAAACGGCGATATATCGACCCGACCCAATGCAACAAGGCAGTATTCCCGTGCATGCCTCCCCAACGCGGTAATTATGGGTAAAATTCTTCATTTATTGGGCAGGGCTATGTATAGTACCAGTTGTTCCACCGCTGCTATGATAATGATGACGATGAAAGCGTTATTTAAGGGTGTGTCTTTTTTTATGTTTGTTTGGTGTATGGGTGTTAAATGTGTGTTTAAGTATAATATTTGTAATTCCTATGATCCACATTTAAATTAAAGGCGCGATACTGTATTGAATAACTTATGTGTATTATATTACTAGAAATATTTAAAAAAATGACTGTGATGGTAACTCACTCTCCATTTCTACCGCCCAACTACAGTGTTCACATTGCCGTGTACCGGTCTTAATTAATAGTAAGTTGATGTGATATGTCATAACATCTTCAAATGGAAAGGTTGGAAACGCTCTATTATTATTTTTTTAATACAATTAACGTCTATAAACTGATGCTTAATACTACGTAAACCTTATGCTTATTGTGCCGTCTAAGTCACATAAAAACATTTGTATACATAACGTCCATTTCATTGCATTAAGACTAGCGTAAGTAGCGACGCCACACGCCTGATATGTTTGTTAAATCAGATGTTTATCAGATGTTTATCAGATATTTATCAGATGGTAATCAGATGTTAAAAAGATATTCATCTAGTGTTAATTAGATATTCTAGCGTAAAAAAGAGTGAGGTAAGTACAGGTCAGTATAGTTAAACTAGAAATCGTTTTTATCATTTATTGTAACGGTCAGTGTATTCATGCCGCTGTCAAAACGTTCCCAAATAAACGGCCCGATCAGTTTGCGAATCTCCGCGTCGATCCCAACCCAATGGGTGGTAATATGATTAGTTGATAGCAACGGAGCAAAATCTAGTTACAGATAAATTGAAATCAGTATAGGCTTCAAGATTGCGATGTTGACGCTGACAGGGCCATATTCAGGGGCTTTTCAGCCAACACTTCTCATACATACCCACGTATCATACTTTCTCAAGCTTCAATTATTATATTATGCAGTTATTATGTATATAGATTAGAAACCTTATCTGGACTCCAATTTGTTTAGCGATTACTCCACAATAAGTGTCTAATGTATGCGCAATTGACTGAGCATTCAAGATTTTTTTAAATAAATTCCCACAACATCTCATACATTGACCTTACTCTGTGGTAAGTCGCTTAAAACACTTGTGTTACACCAAACAACAGAGGAATCACAAATATATTACTTAAATACACATATTTAATACCCAGATATAGAACAAACACAAATATCATCATATAGATATTTATTCTGGATGGGAATTGAACCGAAGACCATTGGTGTACAAGGTAAGACCACTATCATCTGCACCATCGGGTCTGTCCATATAATATATCACAAAAAGATATAAAATAAATCACATTTTCTTAAATTTATGTGTGCACTATTCATACATTATAATAAAACCCATTTCCAACGGCTTTTAAACGCTTTATATCACGTATTTACATTTTTATGCGACATTTCGATTACCCAAGGCCAAGCGTTCTCAAGAGTAACTCTTACATCTGTAACATATAAGGTACTAAAACATCATATTTTCAAATCATTGTGCCATCAATATTCAGAATGAAACTACCTGTTAACGTCTTTTAAACATTTTGTATCTCGACTCGATTTTATTTCGACGTTTTGATCGCTTTACGGCAATCGTTCTAAAAAGTGACTGACAGATGTAAGGTCACTCTTAAGAACGACGTTTAATAGCTGTTGAAAAGTCCATACCCTAAAATTAGCCTATCGTTTTATCTTATCTCTCAAACGACTATCACTCTACATGAATAAAAACAATTAAGTACCATAATGACGCGTTTCATAACGTAAGAATAATTGAATAGCACAAAACAGTAGCATTTATTTGTAGTGTTCGTAGCTTAGTGTTAGTAGGCTACGAAGAATTACGTAGCAAATAGTGAAAGTTTCCCAAGTACACTTTTATTTGAATTGCACAATTCATTGAATTGTTTTCGTGTGTATATTTTTATAATTGAGAAAACATTTTTCCTTCAGTATTTTATGTTTCTATTTCAAGTAGCTATTCCCCGGTGCTTTATCCGTGTATTTTGCATGAGAATAATTATAATGAAGATAACTTTAACGTTACTCAACATTAGCCAGCAGCCGTTTTGTAATTTACCAAAACAAACAAACAGTTTTTTTTTTGTTAGAAATACCGTACATACTTTCATATGCTTATTTAAAAAAAGCTGTTACGTAAATGTTATAAAAAAGTAACCTATTTTATTTATATGTGTTATGGTTTAAACTATATACCTATGTTTATCCTGAAAAATTGTAAATGTTAGAGCAATTCAATTTAATCTCAAGCAGTTTCGTTATTAGTATAATTAGTATTCATTATAATAAGCCTTAGCAATAAGTCTATCTTTTACGTAATTCTTGAATTTATTTAAAGGCATACTTATACTACTTAGGATTTAGTTATAAAATCTTACACAACTGCCCCTGAACGAATCGCTTATTTTTTGGAGCCTAGCAATAGGTGCTGCAAGCTGATACTTATTTCAAGTATTAATAATATATATGTCACTATTTTTCTGAAAGCCAATTATATTTTTGTGAACATAAATAATATTTTCATAAACATATTAATTGTGTACTGTAATTATGATTTTTTTGTTTAAAAAGATTCCTGTTGAGTTATTTTATTTTATCGTGCCAATAGCCATTTCTAAAAAAAAAATGCAATTATGTTAGCATTATTATCATACAATAAAATAACATATGATATAACGCTGTGAAAGTACTAGAAATAAACTAGCCGCGCAGTTTCTATGTTTAGTCATTGTTGGATTTTGTATTCTGCAAAAGCCGAAGAACAGTGTCTTCTCGTGAGATTCACTATACGATATCCTCATTGCATTTTATCACCTAAAATTATACCCAAGAATACAGTAGTTTTAAACAGTTCCAATGCCTTATTTTTACCAACAATATTTGTTTTTATTTGTTTTTGGTTAAATGTGACAAATTTATACATTTGGCTACTTTTAATTTAAAAGTACATTATTTATGTTTAACTATTTTACTACATTAGAGATTGAGAATTGCTTACATAAAATCCTTATTCTCTTTTAATTTAGAGTAAGGATCATGATCTGCAAACAAAAAAATCGGAAACAAAAAAATCCTGTAAACAACTACATACATAGTACTTATCATTGCAATCGGTGTAAGTATGTATAAGTTGTCTCATTAGTATAAGACAATCGACTAAGGTAACCGACAGATAGCAGTATATTTAAAAGAAACAGTATAGCTTAAATGCATAGGGAGGGGATAGGCAGCAGCAATCCCATCGTGAAAGCTGCGCTCTGAGATAGCCAACACGCTGGCCAAGCGCTGTAGCTATGGGCAAATTTCTTGGAGTGGCCTATGTCCAGCAGTGGACGTCCAACGTCTGTAATGATAATGATAAATAGCAATTTATGTGTCCACCATCTTGTATGTAGTGAAATCTCTACTGAATGCATCTCTGGTATTCTCTTAGCCAATTTAGCTGTTTAGTCCAATTATAAGGGATTATTATTGAACTATCAAGTGATGCTGACACTGAGGCGATGTCGGTTGTCTAGTAAACTTCTGCGGTTATCCGATAGATTCGATTATTAAATCTTAGCTGGGACTATTTATTGCTTTGAATGCTGTTACGTTGTTCTCTTAATAAATTATTTGAAACTGATAGTTACGTAACTCTGTTAATCTATATTAATGTTACATAACTAAAGAGATTCTTGTTTAGAACGCACTAATTTCAATAACAGCTGTTCCGTTTTGAAAAATTATTTCAACGTCAGATTGTCCCACTTTCGAAAATGGCTATAGGCTATATATATAACATCACGTTAAAATGAAAACCAGCGTAGTATAAATGATACCAGTTTTGTTCTACAATTTAACACAAGGGAAACCGCAGGGAGTTAATAGTCACTTAAATATTCGTTCAATTCGAAGTGATTCACTTTGATATTGCCAAAATGCCTAAAAACATTCACTTTAATATTTGGTGGTATCAATACCACTTCAATACATTATAATCAAAACATCTGCCCATTGATGGATATAGGCCTTCCCAAGAAAGAGGAATCTTGCCTATAATAGCCAAGCAGTCGTAGTGGCAATAAGAGAGCGTAGCCCATCTTCGACTTATTACATTTAACTTATTAAACAACAAAACAAAAACTACATTATCTTGAACCTTATTTGCCATTTTCAAAAACAAAACAGTAGAGTAGAAAAATATTAAGTTCAGATCTAACTTTACACGCGGGCTCTCAGGTCCTCATTTTGTCCCTCAGGTTCAAAATAAATAAATTCCAAAAACATCACATACATAGATACAATATAATACATATATTTAAAACCCAGACACAAAACAAACATAAATATTGGCCCAGTTAGGGATCGAACCCACAGCCCTTGGGGCACAATACAGCATCACTACCATCTGCGCCATCGGACTCGTCAAAAATGAACCTGCTATTATTATTATTGAGACATTACTTCGCTTTTACATGTTTATTGACTAAAGGCATCTCATACAAGGTTTGTCTGTTATATATATTTAACTTACCTTACTCTCACCAATAAACAGGAGTATTTGCATTGTTATGTTCCGGTTCAAAGGGTGAGAGGGAATGAAAACCGGGTAATGTAACATAATATCTTCAAGTCGCAAAGTTGGCAGCGCGCTGGTGATATCCCTGTGTTCCCGTAGTCATAAAATAAACAATAATAATAAAAAGTTAATTTGTAAAATAAATTATAAAACTTATTTTTTAATTAACATACTAAAACCACAGTGCTCTCGAGTGCGAAATACGTACTTGTAAAACATACGATTCAAACCAAACACAAAAACATTTGACGAGCTCCAATCAGCTCGGGCCGTTCATTCGGTTAGAATAAACAAAAGTCACGATTTCTATTAGCGGAGATAATGGCAGGCGAAATAAAACCGGTGTCTGAAAGTCCACGGATTAACAATTAAGATTACAGTGGCCAAATGAAATCTAAACAAGCTCCCCCGCGTTGGCGATAAAAAAATGACGCTCGGCAAATTCTTCGGACGAGAATATAACCCGTCTAGATGAGACCTGCCGTGAGTTACCGGCAGAGTAAAATAATACCTCCATAAAAAGGCAACTAAAGTACCAGAGTCGACAGATGGCAGTATCTTCATCCGAGACAATGTAGCTCAAATGCAAAGGGTGGGGATAGGCAGCAGCATCCCCACTGAAAAGCTGAAAGCTGCGCTCTGCGATTGCCAACACGCTTGTCCAGCGCGGCAATCATACGCAAAGTTCCCCCTTTCTTAGGGAGGCCTATGTCGAGCAGTGTACTTCCAATGGCTATAATGATGATGAAATATGATAAGAAGAGACTGGGGGTCTAAACGTGAAAATGCCTTTATACCTTTCTAAACTACCTCTCTTCTATCACGCACATTTACCGTAGAATAAGTATTTCTAGAGTGTGAGTGCAATCTCTTCACGGTACATATCAACAAGACTAGTATGGTCAGGCGCAAACCTCCCAAAAGACAGTCACTCAAGTTCGAAATCCAAGGTTAGAATGACTGTCGTCAGTTTTGTTCAGCTTTTCTATGTTCAGGGATGATATTTCTTCGGTGGCAGCGTAATGTGAGTGTAGTCCAGCATTACCTGTTTTAACTAGCTGCGAAAAAAGCCTTTTCCATATAGCCGCCAGCGTAGATGTGACGTTCACTTTGCGGGCTCATCACGCTTTACTCCTTTTTTTCCTAATATTTATTTTTATTTTAAATTTACCAACTTGTTACATTCTATTAAAATAAATAAAAAAATATAAAAATAATGTGTATATATATGTGTGTATATATATATATATATATATATAATCTATACAGTTAGGAAAAGACAGCAACTCTTCTAATCTGGATACAAAGGAGAAACAGACAGATATGCTATGATATGATAATAATTAATATATGATATGATAATAATTAATTTATAAATATAATGACAGAGCGTAGCTTTGGCGGGACTGTTGGATTTAATCTACTCTGTTTCTGATAGATTTGTTATAGTTAATACGCGATTTTCGTTAGAACTCGTTTTCTCTAGTTAAACGTTACTTAATGCTTTTGTTAAAACTAGAAATATCCAGTTAAAACTACAATTTACCACTATTATGAATTTTTACAGAAAAATCTAGTAAACTATTATTCTTACAATTGCTAATATTTCATTTATCTGGCGCTGTTTCCGCAGTTTAATCTAACCATCATTTTGTTTCAGTTAACCCTAGACATATTATTTTGTAAATAATATTGGATTTGAGTATTAGTTAACTCTAGTAGTAACAACGGCATCCATTAAAAATTAGTACTAACTAGGAAAAACGCGGGCTATCTAAAAACTAGTTTTAACTGCAATAGATAAACCGCTATCTATCGGTTCCACTATCTTTTTCGCCCTGAAACCAACTGAACACTACTGATTCCTGCAGCATAGTTAATATTATCATCATCTTTATCATCATCAAACCAGCCGTAGAACGTCCACTTCTAACACTTAAGCCTCCAGCATAATTCAATTACAAAATGCATTTTAACATTCGTCTTTATTATTATTTGATTTCATTTGAAAGTTGTGTTGCGAAAGAACGGCATGTAACAAGGAATAGAAGAAATCGTCAGTTCTAAGAAAATCTATTCGTGATATACAATATAGGGGTATTCCTGAGGGTTTATTGCCGTATAGCCACAGACTAAGTGTAGAATTGCGAACGAGTGAGCCAAAAATACAGTACTGGAATCCCAAATAAAACCAAGACTATATTTAACCACTAGCTTTCCACCTACTACCTCGTCTTGCGATCGATTTACTGTAAAGCTCATTCCTGAGGATTTCTTGTTATAAGAGAAAAGCTTATCTTGCTCACTGACAACTGTGCAAGTAATGGATTTAAACGATTGATTTAAGAAAACATTTTAAAATTATCATCATATCAGCCATGTCTACTATTGGACAAATGCCTCCCCAAGTTTGGGAGATTTGTGCCCATAATTGCCGCGCTGAGCAGGCGTGATGGCAAGTATGCTGCTGCCCATCTTCACTCTGTAGTACTCGTATTTAAGCTGCGTTGTTTCGATGGATATCTATACTAATATTAACTTATATTATTTATTATAATAAAGCGGAAGAGTCTGTTTGTTTGTTTGTTTAAACGCGCTAATCTCAGGATCTACTGGTCCGATTTGAATAATACTTTTTTGTGCGATATTTCATTTATAGAGTAAGGCTTTAGGTTATATAACATTACGCTGAGACTAATAAGAACGAAGCCGAGGGTTTGTGTGCCAAGGGTCTTGGGCTCGAATCCCACCCAGGGCAAATATTTTATAATGATATTTGTGTTTGTTCAGTGTCTGGGTGTTAAATATATGTATTTAAGTAGTATATTTGTGTTTTTGTTGTTATCGTCCGTAATATAAGTTCTGCCAGCAACTTATCACAGAGTCAGGTCAATTTATTTTAAACGTCGTAAACGTTTACTCTTAAACGTCGAAATAGTTGAATATATCCGAATTAAAATTTGGTACTGAGATTATTGGTGGTCTGGAGTTACAAGTACTCTATGTTAGACCCCAAAAACATGATTCCGTGGGATAGATCTGTATTTTTATTTTTCAATATGCAATTCAATACCTTACAGTGCAATGAGGGACCAGCAGAGTATAGTACGTCCCCCTGTACCAGGTGTCGTGACAGACTAAGGTACCAGAACTGACAGATTGCGGTATATCCATTCGAGGCAGCGCAGCCCAAATGCACAAGGCGGGGTTGGGCAGCAGCATCCTCAACATGAAAGCTGAGCTCCACTCTGCAATTACCAACCCAAACCGCAAAAATTACCCTACCAACCAACCGCAAAAGTTTACCCTACCTTGTGGAGGCCTATATCTAGCAATAGACTTCCAATAGCAGTTATGATGAATCAGTACACGTTTTTGCACAATTTTCCTGTTAGGGAGAGACATTTTTTTTTTCAGAATAGCAAGAATTCTGTTCTTAAGTGACCTGAAAAATTTTTTGCACACAAAGTCGCGAGTGGAAAGCAAATATAGCATGTTAGTGTTGGATAATAAAAATCCTTATTTTTATTTGTGATTTTATTTAATAGTGAAAATTAGTAGACTGTGGCACTTTGGTAACATATCTATTCAGACATCTCAATTCAGATGCACTTGGCTTTTGGTCAAACACGAGCAAGGAATAGGAATTGTGCTTTGTTGATAGTGCTTTTCAATATCATGGAAATCCTCTCTCGCAGTTATTCAGTTATCATATATAGATACGCTATTTTTAAAGCCTAAAGGTTGGTAAATCCTAGAATTTCTAAACTTGTCTGTGATATACTCTATCATAGAAGCCGCAGAACAAGGCCTTTCCAAGTGAAGGAGATTTTTGCCCATAAATGGCTGGACAGGGCTGGCGTCGTGGCAATCGTAAAATATGGCTTGACGACAGGAATGCTGCTGCAAATCATGCTCTTTTGCATATGATCTATGCGGTATCAGGTGGATATACCGCCATTTATTGGTTCCAGTAATCCAGTCACCCTTTTAGATGCTGGTACAATGGTACCAGCTGCTACAATAAGAAGGTACTCCAAGAAAAAGCGATATCGACACCACAAAATATTAAAGTGAATGTTTTCAAAGGATTTTGCCCATCTTATTGTTACCACTAAGCCATCTGCCCACTGATGGATAGTTGATAGATAGATCGCAGCCCAACTTCGACTTGTTGCATTTAAATTATTAAACAACAAAACAAAAATTACATTATTTTGAACTTTATTTGCCATTTTCAAATACAATATAGTAGAGTAAAGAAATGTTGAGTTCAGTTCTAACTTTACACTCTCAGATCGTCCTCCTGTCCCTCAGGTTCAAAATAAATAAATTCCAGCAACACCTCATACATTGACCTGATTCTGTGATAAGTCGATTAAAGCACTTGTGTTACGGACATCAGACAACAGAGGAATCACAAATATACCTATTAAATTTTATACGGCACGGTTGACTGGTATGGGGAGACAGTCAATACCCAGTTTATTATATTACGTAAATCTAACTTTTGAGGTTTGAAGTATAGTGGACGTTGTAAATTTATGAGAAAATAGGATTGCCTTCGGTATGGGTAAATAATTCTGAGAAATCGCTTTCATAGAGAACATCAAACAAGCGATTACATAGAAAGGACTTGTATCACTACTTCTTAGAAGTTCACATTACTAAATTTAAATACCACCTATTAAAGTCAAACTAGAGTAGATGTCATGAATAAATTAATTGAGGTAGTATTTGGGAATAAAATTATCAATCAACTATTTTTCAGCAGGGTACGTTCGATAGGTGCCATAAGAAGTTTTGCTTTTTTATATTATGAAGTCATCAATCGGTCTTCTTATGATAAACATGACTGCAGTCTACACGTCACGTCTAAAAGATATCACTAACGTGTCGCCAACCTTGTGAACTGAAGATACCGAGTCACATTGACCCAGTAATTTCTCTGTCTCACTCACCCTTCATACCGGAA
This sequence comes from Heortia vitessoides, assembly GCA_020976665.1. Taxonomy (NCBI): domain Eukaryota; kingdom Metazoa; phylum Arthropoda; class Insecta; order Lepidoptera; family Crambidae; genus Heortia; species Heortia vitessoides. The sequence continues at coordinate 1,396,386 of JACJUM010002543.1, forward strand.
TACAGCAATACGTTATTTTGCGGTAGAAATAGGTGAGAGTAAGGTATCAGCACTGATATATGTAACATAATATCTTTAAGTCGGAAATTTGTTTGATGGATTAGTATTTTTTTTTAATAAATTCCCACAGCATCTCATACATTGACCTGACTCCGTGGTAAGTCGCTTACAGCACTTGTGTTACGGACGCCAGGCAACAGACACAGAGAAAATACAAATATCACCATATAAATATTTGTTCTAAGTGGGAATCGAACAAAATATTAACAATAGTTATTAATGTTCACTATCCGATCCAATACTATCCAATCTATCGTTTCCAGCTAAGTTCCTTGCAACATTTTTACCTAATCGATAAGGAATACTGCTATTTTTCTCTGAACAACTTTATCCGATATCGAAATAGAACATAATTGTCCGCCAGTCAAAGGATGGAAGGGTGTGCGGTCAAGCCAAAACCGTTAACTCCGGCCGTTGACCCCGCCCAATCCGTGTAATGAGCGAAACTGCACCCAAACGCGTCATTAAACTAGGGCTATACAAACAGCGGGAAACAAATATCACTTTTATGTTTAAATAATTTTTCTACTGAACTTTTTATAGTTATGGAAATATCTTTGTTAGGCTGGACAGTCTATATAGCTGACTGACTGACTTAAAGGTATTCGAATATAATTCAGTATTTTGATATTAAGATAACTGTACCTGCAGGTACCGGCACAGTAGAAAAGTATCTCCCACTGCACCAGGTATCGTAAGACATGACTTAGGTACCGGAACCGACAGATGGCGATACATCGGTATTAATATTGTTTGTAAATTTAGGTGTACAATATAGAGTACAATTATTATAAAATCTATCTGAAACAATGCAGATCAAATGAACAGGGCGGGGATAGACAGCAGCATCCCCAAAATTGAGCTCTGTGATTGACAACACGCTTGACCAGCGCGGCAATTATGACCAAAAATGTCCTTTCTTGACGAGACCTATTGTCTAGCAGTGGACTTTCAATGACTGGTATGATAATGCTGATAAAAATAACAGTAGAATTACGTAAAGGTCGTCAGCATTCATACCCTACTCTCACCTAACTCTACCGCCGAATAGTAGTGTTCGCATTGCTGTGTTCCGGTTTGAGAAAGGCAATTAAAATACTGGGTAATTATATACAAGCGGCTATAGCTTGCACTGAAACTGACTATCACGGGGACTGTGTGCCGGTTTTTTGACCTGGAAGCCCTTAACGCAGAAGATAAGAACATTATCGAATACGTCATCGGGTCAGTCATAGTTACGTTTTTGATTTCGCATTCTTTCAGTGTACTTTGATCACGCCCAGAATATTTTATACTGGTCTGACAAACACATAAAGTGAAGTCCTTATCGTTTCGGGGCCTCAGATGACGCGTGTTGGGTTCGAGACACGGCGCCTTGATTGGCTAATAAGCTTAAAGGTTTACGTGTACTGGAACCGGCATAAGACCTTCGTGTTAGTTATGACCTTTATTTCTCGTTTTGTCATGTTGAAATCAACCTCACCATTTCTGGGTCAGTCAGTAAATAGTTGAGACATTTAACTGCTTTCGGTCGTGGTAAGATTGTGTGACCAATAAGATTTTTACGGAATTATAAAGTATAATTCTATACTAGCCGTCAGGTACCGGTAGAGTAGAATGGCGCCTCCAGGTGCACCAGGTGTCGTAAAAGGCGAATAAGGTTCCAGAACCGACAAATGGCAGTTTATCCATCCGAAGCAGTGCGGCTCAAATGCACAGCGCGGGGATAAACAGCAGCATCCCCGTCGCAAAAGCTGCGCTCTGCGATTGCCAACACGCTTGCCCAGCGCGGCAAAGATAGGAAAAATTCCCCCTTTCTTGGGGAGGCCCGCAGTGCAATGGACTTCTAATGGCTGGTATGATAATTATGATGAATTTCTATTCATATAAATTAAAATTGAAGTAGGTATCTATTTGTAGTCCCAAATTAACTGCTTTTCACTGATGATGATACCGAATAATAAAGGCTACTTTTGGTGTTATCTATTCTCCTTACGGGTACAGAAACTATAAAATGAAACCGCGGGGCATTGCCAGGCTTTATACTCATCACTACATAATATAAAACAAAGTCGCTATCCGCTGTCTATCTGTCCCTATGTATACTTAGACGTTTAAGACAGCGCAACGGACTTTATTGCTGTTTTTTTTAAATATAGTGATTCAAGAGGAATATACAAGCGTATAATACATGCATAATACAGTAGAGATACACTGATAATTGTAGATTTTTGTGATATCGTAATTTTTTTGCGATTTCGTAAAAAACACATTTTGCGATTACATTGCAAACGCTCCCTAAACCTGACGAGATCGATCAAAATAATGTATTATATTATGTCCACCCTGAAAAATTCCACAATTATCTCCACAATGGTACATATCTACCTCTTAGAGATAGCCCATAATAACTATTTTTTTGTTGTTTAAAATGTCTGTTTACAAACTAGAATAACAGTCTGGAAAACACACATACAAATATATACTGAATTCAAAAGAGCTCATTATACGCACACTATAACCATCAATAAAATTAAGATATTTTTTTAAAGATGGTATGAAAGGTAGTTCAATAACGGAAATAGAATAAATATTCATATTATATAAAGGATTATCAAAGTAACAAGAGTCACTAAAAATAAAGGTCATTGTCTCCCAGCACCAGGCTGGTCTCAATATGAAGGTTCAGTACCCGAGTCCACAGAATAAGAAAAATAAGAAGAACTGGTGGTGGTAAAGATTTAATTAATAGCTTGTAGTCAGTGTAAAAGAACCAAAAAACGCTTCTGCCACACCTGAAACCGGGGGAGAAATTTTCTACTCTGCTAAAAATCTGATCTTTAGATTCATCATCTACGCAAGACAGGCCTCACCTAGATCGGGGGAATTTCGTCTACATTTTCCGCGCTTGACAGTCGTGATGGCGAGAGCGTAGTTTCGCGGCAGGAATGCTCATCCTTAACCAATTTCACTCTATTTTTGGGTGAATATACCGTCTGTCGGTTCTTATACCTCAGTAACCTCTTATGACACCTGGTACAGAACGAGAAACAATACTTCACTATCGATACCTTTCTTATTAACTGATTTCGTCATCTATCATTCTACCTGTATAATGTATGTATATGCCGTGAGGTAACGGCAGAGTCGGATAGTACCTCCCCTGTACCAAGTGTCTTTAGAGGCGATTAAGGTAACAGAATTGATAGATGGCGGTATATCCATCCAAAAAGGTGTAGTTAAAATGCACACGATGGGAATGGGCAGCAGCATCTCCGTTGCAAAAGCTACATTATGCAATTGCCACCATCCTTGCCCGGCGCGGCAATTATAGGTAAAAATCCCTCTTTTTGGGTAGATCTATTTCATCCCCCTTTTTTGGGGAGGTTCAGCAGTAGACTTCTAACGGCGGATATGATCATAATGATGAATAGATATATGATGCGTTCACAATTATTTCTCCAACAAGTCCAGTCCTAAGCTGTTATATTTAAATATTTTGCTTCCGCTATAATTTTTTGAACCTTTGTTTCATTAAATTATCACCCACCGCTGACTCCACTTATTAAAAATTCCGCAAAATAAATAAGCTTGTTTTTTAATTTCGTTGCGTTCCAGCAAATATCCGCAAAACATGTTTGCCTTTTAATAAATTATGTTTTTCAGTATGGTAGAATGAAGATGAAGGCCTATGTACAAGTATATCCATATATATAATAGCAAAAGGTCAGTCTTTGACTCATCACGAATTCTCAGAAACTACAACAGCTACTGCTGCAGTCACAAATTCGTTTTGACCTTTCCTTTTCGCCACAGGTACGCTGCTGCCCATCCTCACTGTATGCATACCAGCTACATTGTTTTAGATGGATCTACCGCCATCTGTCGGTTCCAGTACCTTAATCGCCTCTTACGACACCTGGTACAGAAGGAAGTATTATTATTCTACTACCGATACCTTACGAATTTTTTACTTTACTAGTATTTTTTCATATATTACGCTCTGGAGTAGTCTTAAAGATATCGTTCTATACAATAAGAAAGGGTGCAATAACTATACCTAGGACTACAGTAAATTTTGTATTTAAGGAAATATTATGATTAGGTAATTGCGTTTGCAAAATATAAATGGGTTCAATTATTATATACACTTAAACTCAGTTAATATCATCATCATACCAGCTATTAGAAGTGCACTGCTGGGAATAGGCATCCTCAAGAAAGGGGGACTTTTACCAATAATTGCCGCGCTGGGCAAGCGTGTTGGCGCATCGCAATCGTAGAGCACAGCTTTCGAGACCCCGTCCTGTGCATTTGAGCTGCACTGATTCTGACGGATATACCCCCATATGTACGGTACCTTAGCTGCCTCTTACGAAACCTGGTGCAGTCCAAGGTACAATAAATTAAATATATATTAGTTTATTTTATTAAATAAAATTTTTCATTTTTGTTATTAAATAAAGTATTTAGTTCATCTTTGGTTTGTTTATGGCTTAATTGTCACATTTAATTTTTATTAAATTTGTTGTAATTATAATTGATCTTAGTTATTTCTTGTTTTATTGTCTCATATTGATTAAAATCGACCTCTAAAGGTGTTTTAAATTAATAGTAACATGTTTAGACATTTATCACATAATTGAAAATGAATTATAAAAAAAAATGTATCAACTTACAAACGGCCGCAACCTTTGATAATTACTCAGTATATATTTTTTTATATTTGACCCAATTTAAATGCTACTCATATATTATGATTGAAAATTTAAAGTTATTGCTTATCAATGTAATAAATTTTAAATAAATTCAAGCGATAAGGAAATTTAATGCTTTTGCTTTAAAAAACATAATGTAGTAATTAAAAAAATATATAATTGTTCATTTTTAAGATTTCTGATCATTATGTTACATGATGATGATTTCGATGATTTATGAAAAAAGTTGTCTTAAGTAGACTGCTAATTTTATAATTAGTTTCATACTGAAAGAAACAATTTTAAAAAATTACTTGTGAACCATGAATAATTAGAAAATTGTCCGTGGGGTACCAGTGGAATATGTGTGATAAGAGACGACTGAGGTACTAGAAAACTGGGCAAGAAATGATTGACTATTAAATCGCTACCTGCCCCACGGCACATATAGTAGCGATCCTATCTTTTTCGCCTTGAGCTGTGGGTTCACCCAGGACAAGTATTTTAAACTACATATAAAAAAATCGTGTCACCTTTGTTCGGGATAAATTTCTGGACTATTGAACCAATTTCAATCACATTTTGCTCACTGTGTACAATCGAACCAACTTAAAAAAGATACTTAATATATATATATATATATATATATATATATATATATAAATATAATTCTACTGCATGTGTGTATGATTGAACTTCTTCTAAACGGCAAAAACCAATTTAAATTATTGTCTTTGTATGCGTTTGAGAGGTGCCAGAGGGCTTAGATTCACAAATCAGCCCCAGGTTTAGCACTGCAGTCGATATCTAGGTTATTTATCTATACAGCAACGAAACGGCTGGATAGATAGATAGAAGTTTGCTGACTTTATGGCAGAAAACGATGCGAGGCCCAGCTAGAAATTTTCAAAAAGCGTTCGTAATATTTTTTTAACAATTCAAACAGAATCCAACCTAGAATTATAGCATAGTTTTTGTGATGTTGACTTCATTCACCGCAATATCCGTGTCTTATCATCACCTCAATCCTGAGGCAATATTTATTTGGCGTCATATTAAAAGCGGGGCGTCTACGTCAGGACAGTGAACCGGGATATTTTCGTTATAAAATATAGAAACGCTGTAACAGTTGTTATTTAATACTATAATATAGAATAGAGGCTGTGGTCTTGATGATGCAGATGGTAGTGATCCTATCTTGTGCGCTAAAGAGTGGGTTCGATTCCCATCCAGAGCAAATATTCAGGTCAATGAAAATATTATGTATGTCTATAAAAATCTAGGCATGTTAAAAATTAGTCATACATAATATTAATACAAGAAAAAAATATAAGCTTGCAGAGCACATAGCTCCATAAAATGAATAATTCATTCAAAGGCAACTGCATAAGATTTAACCAAAAAATACCTGGCAGCGTATTAGGTTATAATTTAGCGATAAATAAATAAAAAATACGTAAAAAGTTAGCTTATTTCAGTAATAGCAAGTGGTAGTGTTAAAGATTATATTAATGACGAACTGTCTGGGGTTTCATTGGTCTAACCTAACTTTAAGGCAACGGTTTGTTAGTACCGATTCCGGTAAGAGTTCCTATTATAGAGAGGTTATTCGAAAATTCTTATAATGGGCTTACTTGGATAAAGAATATTTGGTATTTGAATTTAAATATTATTTTAACCACCCTAACGCCGTATAATTTATTTCCATCCACAAAAGAACAATTCTGAAATTTTTTCATCAGAATTGATGACGATTTTGTCAGATACAAATAACCTCATCCTTAAAGTAACTAGCAACATCTGATTATGTACATACAATAACTCCCTTTGTTGTTTGTCTGACAGATATTAAGTGGGTAGTTTACATAATTGTGACATCGTTACGTCGCGCGCTTCGTTACAGAGGCACGTGTAAAGTTTCTGGTGTGAATTTCAACATTCCATAATGGAAATTAAAGTTTAAGTTCCTCTTTATATATTGTTGTGTTTAACAACATGTTATTTATTTCCCAGTTGCAATACATTTTTCTTATCTATAAAAAGGATGAGTACTCGCATATAAATCACGCAGACAAACGGACGTGTACGTTTTCGTTCTTCACATTTTATACTCATCACAACATTATCCAAAATTATCATCATTATCAGAACAGCCGTAGAATTTCCACAGCTAGGCGTGGTGGTAATTGAAGAGTGTAAGTTTGCTACGAGAATGCTGGTGCCTATCCCCACCCCATTGCATTTGAGCTACACTGTTTTAGGTGGATACACCGACACCTGTCGACTACGATATGTCAGTCACCTCTAACTACATCTGTTTGTTACAAGAGAATTAATTACATTCAATAACCCTTGAAAACCGATCCAGGCTTTTAAGATTACGTTTGAAAAACATATTCAATCCTATTTTTTATTTGACATTTCAGTTTTCGGTGACGGTTTTTAAGGGTTTTATTAAATAATACTACAAAACTCGAAAATGTTTGCATTTGCATTTAGTACGAGTTATTTTTTAACTTTACAAACACACAGTATATAATTAATTTATAATATATTAACTATTTATAAAATACGCTATGTAAAAAAAGTGTTTCTATTTTATAAATAGTTAGCGTATATAGTAGATAGCATGTTTTTTAAGATAGACAGAAAATCTGATTAAAACCGCAAGATAATACTGGCAACAAACCACATACCACCACACTTTGACAAAATTGTCCGAGGAAGCCTACGCCAAATGATATACGGTAGATAAACATAAATAACCAAACTCAACAAAATATATTTGAACTAAAAAAACTATAAAGAGACAACCCACAATAAGGAATTCGATTTTTATAAGTTATAAATTCACATAACATCCCCTACATTTCTAGAGTTACCAATGGAAACAAAATTTGTATTAGGTCTGCCTCTTGTGAAATAGAATCTAGTTAGGTTTATATATTGTTCCTATTTTATACTTCAGCCCCTCTATTTTATTTGCAAGTCAGCGAATTGACAGAAAATTCTCATCCAGGTACACTCGCTATGTGTTCGCAGGAACATTAGAGGTTCAAGTTTCCTCATTAACTCCCCGTACACCGCACTTCCTCACAACATTAGCATAATAACCCCAAACGGGTGTAATTACCATTATTTATGTGATAATTAACATATCATCGTAAATACTGAAATTATGGTCTGCTCACTCTTGCCCGTGTCTTGGTTTGCGAGGAAGTTTTGATTAGCAAGTGATTGATACGTCATCAATACTAGAGAGCAGTATAAAATTAGTAGCTTCTAGGGTATAGATCACAATTTTATTCATTTATTTATTAGATAAATAAAGAAATATATATTTAACAGATGTCGTAAGAGGCGACTAAAGTACCAGAATCGATAGATGGCGGTATATCCATGCAAAAAAGTCAGCGGGCGGGGATGGGCAGCAGCTTACCGTCGCCATCACGCTTGCCCAGAGCGGAAATTATGGGCAACATACCCCCTTCATTGGGGAGGCCTGTGTCCAGCTGTGCACTTTTAATGGCTCGTATGATGATGATTTATTAGAACAACAAGACAGTTATATACCTTACGAGCTAAAGAAATACAAGGACAGTGGTGTACATTTCCTGGTGTTGTTTATTAATAAATAAATACAAAGTTGGGAGCATAACGCATCTCTTAACCTATATAAAATTAAACTTAAATAATACATAGTAAATTGAATTACAAGTATTTAAAAGCCGTGAGGTACCGGCAGAGTATAATAATACCTCCTCTTGTACCAGACGTTTTATGAGGCGACTAAGGTATCAGAGCTAAAAGATCCAACCAAAACAGTGTAGCTGAAATATATAGGTATGGAAATAGGTAGGAGCGTATCCGTTGCGAAAGCATCGATCTGCAATTTCCAACACGCTTACCCAGCCCGGCAAATCTGGGCAAATTCCCCTTTTCTTGGGGAGGCCTTTGTCCAGCAGTGGACTTCTAATGGCTAATATAATGATATTGATGACTACTAATTAAATAGCGTTAAGACAAAGATAATAATAAGTTTTGGCGTCTCTAAATGTGGCGTAAATGGTTCCATCTTGACCGCCGAAGGTCGAAGGTTCGACCCCTACCCAGGTCAGACATTTATGTAATAAATATGTTTTTGTTTTGTCTCGGTATAAAATATACGCATTAAATATTTGATGTCTATTATATAAGTATATTAAGCTACATATCTACGAGACAGGTCAATGTATAAAATTGCTGTTCGAATTTATTTACTATAATCCACTGAAAAGAGTCCAGGTCAAGTAAAAGAAGGATGGCAAGGGTGCCCAATGTCCTTATATGTTATTTTTTCGGAAATACCCTGTAGTGGGTATCCTACCACTCATGTGATATGACTAGATGCATTAGAGCTCATACATAGGCCGTCTGCGTCAGTACCTCACCTCCATCTATTTCTACCTCCAAACGGCAGTGATCGCATGGCTGCGTTCTGGTTAGAAAGTGACATACTGTCTTGAAGTCTCAAGGTTGGCAACATACTAGTGTGGTCCTTGTGATAATACGAGCATCTTTAGGCTGCGGTAATGCTTACATTTGCGGACCGTATGTTTGTTGAGTCCGTCTGTTAAAAAAATGGTAATTTTATAACAATGCATGCAAAACTGAATCCAACTAGTTCAAACTATACTAACTCATAACAGGACTAAAATTAAAAGAGAGTTAGACACTAGATAAAGGACGCCTAAGTACTGTCAGAATAATTTTCCAACATTGAGTTTCATTCCTATAAACGCTGTTTTATCAGTCATTCCTTCCAATAGCAATTTATGGTGAAATCCATGGCCATTCAATTTATCGAGAGCGGAACAAAGATGCGCTTACAATAAAAATGATAAAACAGATAAAAAAAAATACCAACCAGAACGAAGTGATAAATATTGAAATTGGAAAGGTGGGAAATACATGAAAAATATTCAAAACATTTTTATTATTATGTGGGATGAAAATAAATTTACAATTTTTATTTCATAACGGGTTTTTAGGCATGCATTTTTTACAAAATATTTTAATTTTCTTTTACTAATAGATCACTTGTTTAATACTAATTATTGAAACTCACAATCATCAGAATTCTTCATATCAAATAATATACCTGATTTATACTAAAACCAATAATTATACAATTTATTTATCATCATAATATTAGCCCTGGGACGTCTACCGCTGGACATAGGCCTCCACATGTGATCTCTGATAGAACCGGTAGTACGCAGCCTGTGTCCAGCGCGATTCTACGGCTTACTATTTTATCTAGTTTTGAACTGTCAGGTACAGGCAAAGAGGAAATGTACTTCACATTGTACCGCAAAAAGTATCGTGGTGACTGACAACACTGTCCCGAAACTACGCTTTGCGATTGTCGACAAGATTATTTTTACATATATTTGCTAATGAAATACAATTTTTCCTATAAATATATATACATCACGCCTGTGTCTCATCGGGGTAGGCAAAAACTATGGATCTCCACTTGCTACGATCTTGGCATACCTCTTTAGCTTCCCTGAGTCGCATTAGTCATTTCAAATACGCTTGTTTATTATTGGTACTTCTAACCTGGCCCTTCTTTAATACCTCCTGATTAAGTACGTCGGCTTAGATTGTCCTATATCTACAACAGTGCCTGGCCCAGGAGAAGTACTCCCACAGTGCTCTCAGCCCCGCCCACTGTATATCTTGCTTGCGCAGGATATGCTAAGCAGCGGCTGCATGGTTGATGCATGGAGACATTGGCGGCCAAGCTGCCTTCAAAGCTACGCCGCCTCACGACTGCAGCGATGAGATAAGTGCAAGCGGTGCCGGCGCCCTCTTTTGCTGCGATAGTTGCGCGTTTCCGCACCAGCCAGCCCAAGGGTAGATTTCCCACCCTAAAGCAGATGCCGAGAAATTCGCGAGCCGCCGCGAAAGGTTGTCATGCCTCTTTTACACCTGCTCCCTCTGCTCTTGTCCCCTCGACTTTTGTTCAGCTTGACAGCGAAAACTAGCAAATAATACAGCGAAGATAGCAAAAGAAAGGGATGAAAAAAGACTACGCAAAAAGCCACCGTAGTTTCACAAACTAGTGAAAATAAAATAAGGCTGATACTACCCAAGTCGGGCCGGAAACGGTGTCATGGCTAAGGTGAGGTCCTCCAACGTACTAAACAAGGTATCGAGTTCTCAGACCTTGATTGTGCTGGCGCTCGAAGACACCTCGCTCGCACGCACACTGGAATCTTAGAGTTTCGAGGAGTGCAAAGTGATAGGAGGGCAGATGTCGTGGCCGAAAAGCTGCAAGGGAAGTCCCCGGGGAGTGGAAGGCGTGAAGATTGCTCGACCTACCAAGTGCGCTGATGTACGGAAATCAGGTCTGGTGAAATTCACATCTGCCGAAACGGGCCAAGAGGCCATAGCCACAATATCAAAATGTAGCCCGAACCGACTGAAGACCAGCACTATCTGCCCTGGACCTCGAGGCGTTGGCGAGGCAGTGAGGGCGAACTGTTCTGTTACCTCAAGACAACCAGCTCGACTCAATCAATATATTCAGTTTGAGTTATCTCAGTTGTCCGAGCTCAGTAGGGGTCACACGGTTAGCAGCACATCACTTTATAATTGGTGGGCTTTGGGAAGACAGAGGCAGCCATCGTTTAATCGTGGCTAGCCTTGTCATTTTAGATAGAGGGGGTGGATATTGGTGTGAGCCGCTTCCGAGACTATGGTCTGCGACACGGCCATGCACCTGGTCTCACGTTGGCCTCCATAGATGGAAGTCTACTAGTGGTTCCATTATTTATTTATTAATTGTCCGTTGTAATTAGCGTACTGTAGTGCGGGTACGGCAGCTACTTTCGAAGTATACCCATAAATATAAACACTTCCCTTAATTAATACATTACGAATTTTCAATACATAATAAGTAAATAAATGCTTTTCTGTAAAGTTATTGCTAGGAGTATATAAAAAGCAATATAAGTTCAAATTATTTCTTAGAAATACCATTACTAATGAGAAAATTATGATAATTGTCTGCTTGAAGGAAACTGTTCTGAAAAACAACATTACGAGTAGTAATATGTTCTTAGAAATTATATTACAAGTAAAAACAGTATGATAAGAGCCTTTCGTTGGTAATAATGAAAATATATCAACGAATAAGTTTAAGGATAAATTTGTTGAAGAATGATTTATTATGAACCCAAACATTAGTAAAACAAAATATGTGCTACTAGCTATTGCCCACTGCTTCGCTCACAGTTAATTCGGGGTAAAATGATATCCCATTTCTGTCTTATAACACAAAAGAGAACTCGGATCATAATAATATTTTAATACGCAACTGTAGACGCTATTATATGTCTTTCTGCGATAAACTGCGAACCTGCTAATAGTCACATGTATAATTTCTCCTCCTCTTTTATGGGGTTTGGGGGATGAATCCCAAAAAACGAATGCACAATTTTTTGTATGTAAATGGAAGAGTTGGTATAGGACCAGGTAAATATGTGAGCTGGCGCAAGAGTGAAGCAAATCGATTCGGCACTCAAATGGAACCCGTACAAAAATAATTAAAACAATCAGCGAAACCAGATCACCCAGGCTTTCAAAAGGAAAGAAAAAGAAGGGAAAAGTGAACGCTAAACTTCCTAAAGTCCTAAAAACTAATGCGGTGATAGTCAAAGTCCCCGTCGAGGCCACTATGACGTACACTCTGGCTATGGCGTAAGCTAAACAAAAAGTTGAACTTGACTGAATTAGGAATCTTCAGGCTCAAGCAAAAGAAAGCCTTTAACAGTAGTTTACTGCTGGAGGTGGAAGGTGAGCAGTGCGCTAATAAAGCAAACGCGCTCGCTGTAAAGTTGTAACGGGGGTCAAGGTTTCACCGTCCCACAGAACATATGAGATCCGGGTCGTGGACCTGGACGATTTTGTCATCAAGGAAGAGGTAGCCTCGGTCATTGCTGAAGCCAGAAGTGGATCAAATTCACAGGTGGTCTACGAGACTGAGGACTGCTTGAATTTTATGCCCGCTCATGGCCGTACATAGACTTGCCGTAGAGAAACGGGTCAAGGTAGGATGAGTGGCTAATAGAGCCCAAGTACTCAGTGCCCAATCATTGCAGTATTTCTGGAAACTGGAACCAAAGACCGAAGACAAGAGCAAACTGTGCTACATAATTTTTTTTTTTTTTCGGACGATCCTAGTGCTGGACGACTCAGGCGTCAATTCCAGCGCCACCGAAAAAAGAGGGCGGGGCCTCTCATAGATGAGAGGTCCGATGCCCGTATTCATCCTGCGTGCCCCGCGGCCGCGACCGCGCGTTTAGCGCGGTCGCGCCCGCAATGGCTCGCGAGATTTGAGCGGGACCGACGGCGCGTCCGAGGGCACCTCTAGAGGCTCGACCTAGGCTCGGCCGCCGTCGTTGGGGTTGAATTTACTATGAATTGTAGCAAAAGAGGACGGACAGATTGAGCCCAACAGCCCTAGGGCTGTCGGTTATCGCTCGTAGGGGCAGGGACTTCACGCGTTCGCCGGCGAACGCGGTGTACTGCTCTGTTGTACGAGTGCATGTGGAGTGTAAGTGATTGTGTTGTGCCAGTAAGAGGGCGAGGAAGGGCTGCGATTTTCGCGGTTATATCATCGGGAGGGTCATCTAAGACGTGACGCGGTCTACGGTATCGGGCGCGGACGTTTTTCCTTGCGACGTATTTCGCGGACTTGGAAATTAAAGGGTTAGAGTGATTTGAGGCCCCGTCGAAGAATCGACGCGACGCTTCTTTCATGAACTCGCGAATCGTGGGAAGATCGAGATCGTGGTGTAAGCTAAGATTACGGATGTACCACGGGGCGTCGGTGGCCCTGCGCATGAATTTATTTTGGACCACTTGAAGGGATTTGATATGAGACTGGGCCGCGTGAGCGAATACGGGGCTCGCGTAAGTCATCACCGAACGGATGCAGGCCTTGTAGATAGTCCTCTTGTGGCGGAGGGACATCTTACTTTTACGGCCGATGTAATAATTGAGTCTACCTAAAATATAGGCGGCCCTATTTCTGACTATTTTTATATGAGGTCCGAACGTCATGCGTCGATCCAGTGTGACACCTAAGTATTTAACTTTATTTACCCAGGGGATGGGTCGATCGAACAGTTTGTACGCCCCCACTTCGCGGCGCATGCTGTTAGCACCGTGCCGATTTGATCTCGAGAAATGCATGGCTGCACTTTTCTCGGGGTTTATTTCGACACGCCACTTGCGAAACCAGTCGCCGAGTACATTGACCGCGCGTTGGAGGCGATTGTAACTGAGGGAGGGATTGCGGTAACGGCCCGAATCGTACAGGGCCGTATCGTCCGCGAACAGGGCTAGCTCTACGCCCGGGGACCTGGGCATATCGTTCGCGTAGAGCGCGAATAGGAGCATGCTACATAATGTGAGGATCCTGGTCATAAAGCCAGATGCCAAGCGAAGGCACTGAAATGTGTCCTAAACGCAGACCGTGGTCAAAACTCTGACTATCGCCTGGGCAGTAGAAAATGCTTCCCTCTAAACACAAGGAGGGGTCACAGAGGTCGGTCAACATTTGGCGCCCGTGGAAAACGAGTAGATGGGCCTGTGCAACCTTCAGTTTGCGCTTCCTCCTATCACCCTTCCGAGGAAACAGTGGTGTTTGGTCATGGCTAGGTCTCTATACAGAATGATACAGAGCAACCTAAACCACTGCCAGGCAGTACAAGATTTGCTCTTGCAGAGTCTGCCCGAGTGTTATGCATCGCTGACAGTGGTGGTGGTGTCCTACTCCATCACAAACCATCTACGGTGGTTCGCTTACGAAGCTGGCTAGATCGCTGTTTACTGAGGAGGAAGTAGTGGAGACTCTCCTTGCTCCATAATTTGTTCCAGACTGAGTATCATCGCAGTGGAATGGGTACCATTAGCCATCATAGGCTGCTACAGAGAACCCAACTTCTGTTTTGCTGAATTCGATAAGTTTCTGGATAGTGTTACCAGCTGCGTTCGCAGTTTCCTTCCACACCCAGTGCTTGTGCTATGTGGCTTTAATGCCCACTCTAGGGCTTGGGGAAGCAGCTAATACAGCGTAAGGGGTGACTTCTCGTATGGTTGGCGGACTTGGACCTGAGACTATTTAATAGTGGCTATGTCAGCACCTGCGAGCGCTGGCACGGAGAGCCAATCGTTTTCGAATTTTTCATGGGCGACATCCTCCGCTGAGCGCGATAAAGGATAAAATATAACAATAATATATCAGTAAAAGATGCTTTATTTATTTTATTATTATAATTTATGAAAACGCCTACAAGCTCCTGAAATGACAAGGATTTGACACCAACATTAATGGTAAATACATCACGTGCTTTCAATTTTTCGTCGATATTTTAGTCTTGGGAGAATCGATGGAAGATTTAAGCACGTTGCTCGAAGACCTTAATCAATTTTCTCAACATGTTGGTCTTAAAATGAACATGGAGAAGACTAAAACAGAGTGCAATGTCCATGTTGTACCCACCCCAGTTACAGTTGCGAGCTCGCTTCTTGAAATTGTTGACTCGTATGTACCTAGGACAAATAGTACAATGAGGTAAGTCCAACTTTAAGAAAGAGGTCAATTTACGAATCCAACTCGGCTGGGCAACGTTCGGAAAACTGCAAAACATCGAAACAAGAGTCGAAAGTTCAAGATCAATGTGTGTATGACCTATATTAGCAAAACGTAATCTCTTACCATTGGCCTTCTAAGCTAGCTCAAAGTAGCTCAACGAGCTATGGAAAGGGCAATGTTGGGGGAATTTGCGTGATCGAATCAGGAATGAGGAGATTCGTAACAGAACCAAAGTTAACGATATTGCCATGTGGATTAGTAGATTGAAGTGGAAGCAGGAAATTTACGCAGAACTGATGGCTGATGAAGTCGACGGTTCTGGGATGGAGACCACGTAGCGGCAATCTCAGCGTAGGGCAAACACCTGCAAGATGAATAGACGATAAAGCCTCAAGCCGCAGGATCACGCTGTACACAGATTGCCAATAGGCTTGCTCAGCGCGGCAATTATGGGCACATTCCCTCTTTCTTGGGGAAGCCTATGTCCAACAGTGGACTTTCAATAGCTGTTATGATGATGATGATGATGGTGGTGGTAATATAAGGCAACAAAATACGGTGTCTCATTTTGGGTCTTATTAGCCAACTCAAAGTAACCCAACGATTCTTTGCCTACCCGGATCCGATTCAGGATCCATAGAAACTCAAGTTGCCATAGTAACTATTGTTAGTTTAGTAGAAACATTGCCCAGCAAGTTGAAGTACCATTACCAGAACTGATAAAACTTCTTACGGAGGCCTATGTTCTTGCGAGGACTTTAACCGGACATATCTAATATAAAGATAGGCTAATTTAAATCTTAATGATGTGAATGATGACTTATTTTAATGATGTGTCAAACATCATCAATATAGCAGCAATTGAATGTCTACTGCTGGACATACATCCCCCCAAAAATATGGGGGGGGGGGCGAGATCTAACAATATTTTCTAATAGCGAAGACGCGATGGGAATGTTGCCCTTTTGACCGGCGGACTATTGCATTTGAGCTACGCTACGATATGCCGCCAACTGCCGGTTCCGGTACCTCAGTCAATAGGTACTTGGTAGTGGGAGGTAGTATTTTATTCGGCAAGTACCCAACTGCATACATTTAATACACATGAACAGATATTAACCTACTTTTGCAATTGAAAATATTAGATATCTTCATAAAAGCCTCGTGGTTCTCATTTCCACATATCCGATGTATTTTTTAAGAGCAATACATTAGTTCATGTGAGATCTGAATAAAATTCTCTCAGAATTTCCCACAATATAGCTGCATGATGTTTTTCATGAGTCATTTTAAAATAAAGGAATAAAAACCGGGTCTGAGTTAGCTTTACCCTGTCTAAAATTGTTTGATTTCACCAATTTTTAAAAATTCTTCTATTACTTCGTTTTCTACTAGGTACTCATATCTAAACAAGACTCGTACTTTACCGATGAAAACAGTTTTAGTAAAGTAATCAAAATGTCAAATGTAAATATTATTATTATTATATAATTCACACATTTAACATTCAAACAACACAAGTATCCATTATATTAATATGTATTCTAAGTGGGGATCAAACCAAATCCGAGAATAAATAATGTACATAGACGTTAATTTTTATTAGGATATTATTTAATTTTCACTTAGGTACCTAGTTTTTTCATATATTTACAAGTACAATATCTATGTTAAATAATAATATAATTTGTTACAAAGTTGTAATTTTTTTATTGAACTGCAATTTTGTCTCTTCGTGTTTCGCTAAACAGCTCTCTGTTGTTTCACCGTTTCCCGTAAAAATATGGGGATAAATAATTAAAGGTTGTGTTAATGGCTGATAATCAAATATCAGTGTTATTTACTGGTATATATTACTATTATTATAAATTACTTAAGAGATATATAAATCGGTCCACCAGTATTTGAATTTATGTATAACTAACATAGAAAAAATAATTCCCGTGTACATATTACCATTTTACGTTAGGGTTACTACTATTTAGTATATTACTATTTACTACTATTTAGTATAGGGGTACTATTTGTTTGTAATTATAATAAATTACCTCAAAAAGAATGTAGTTTCCAATTATAGGAAAAATCTCTAGTCTCTAGTAATGGTTTACCTAAATACAAAGCTCTTTCCCCAATGGGTGAGCGGAGTTTGTCGACTATCGACTTTCATTTTCTTTAAATCTGTATTTTTTTATTTCTAGATATTTAAACTGCTTTGATATTTAATATAGTTTGCAGGTGAAATTTAAATTTACCAAACTTAGATGTCACCGTATTTTATATTTTCCTATTTCTATTTAAAACCTGTAATTGGTTTAATGTATCTTAAACTGACTTTCCTCGAGTTATTTGTACTCGTTGGGTTTCCATCAAGTAAATAATTAAAGTTTCCTTCCTTCCTCACATTAATTTATCAAGCACACGAACACTAGATTAACAACGTAGACTACACACGAACATAGAAGAGAATGTTTACAATTTAGTCAGCGTATGTTATGTTCTTTGTAGACTTTCTCTACCACTAATGAGGCGTATTATAAATTTTTGTACATCGTACCGTATCGTACTTCGTGTGGTACCGGCGGAGTAGTATTTCCCCACGTTCCAGTTTCCTATCGTGGCTGAAGTACCGATACCAATAGATGGCGGTAAATAAAATTAAATACAAAAAGTTAAAAAATTATTTCGTAATTATTATTTATCTTAAATATATCTACATCCTAATTGGAAGCTGTCTCTACAATGGAGTACTGTTATTATAATTATTAATTATAGCATGTTCTGTGGGGTACAGGTAGGTAGAGGATAATAGTACCTACCACTGTTCTTGGTATCGTAAGAGGTAACTGATTTGTTTTGAGATTGGTTCAGATTAAGATGCAGAAATAATTAAGATAAATAACAATTAAGATAATCTTTGAATATGTTCTATGACTTTTTCAATTTTCAATCGTCTGTTTAATATAATGAATATCTCTATACTAACGGTGGTTACTATAGAGATACTTTAGTTAATTCGTTGTATCAAATAACATCTTCATAATAAAATATAATTGTTGCTAAATCATTGCTAATTGTGGATACTTATAAAAACATATAACTTAGTAACTAAAATATTATCAATTTATGTTCTATAACATATATCTTTATTGTATCTCATCATATCATCTATAGAATGTTAGACTGCTAGACATAGGCCTACTCAAGCAAAGGGGATTTTTGGCCCATAAATGCCGCACTGGACGGTCATGGTGGAGATCGCTGAGCACAGTTTCGCGACGAGGTTGCTGGTAGGATGTGATGTATGTATTTAATTAGTTTGTTTATGATGTTTTATCACAGAGTCAGGTCAAGGTGTGAGAGGTTGAGGGAATTAATTTATTTATGAAATGAATAAAATACGCTATTTAAGCGTATAGGGGTTTAATACATTTTAGTTTCACTTTAATTATATGGGCTAAAATCTCAAACAAATTCACCAAATGTAATCTCACTAAAACAGATCTGTGTAGTACTTCACAAAGTCTACGTATCAATACTGATCTCACTAATCTAATTGCTCATCAGTCTAAAATACAGCGGTGCTTTCTGTCAAAACAGCGCTGAATGAAGCGGTGAACATTTCCGCGTGGCTTACAAATTCCAGCGGGCATTGGCTACAGAACACTGCGGAAAATAAATTCAAGCGTTGCATGTTCATTTTGACCGCTATCTGCTAAACTGCACACAATCTGTTAATGTTCGCTTTGAACAGTTTTTATTTGAGTTAATTCTCATACTCGCTTTAGTAAATTTGTAACTGTTTCATGTTTTAGATAACCAAGATAAATTTGAAAATAACTTTATACCAAACAAATTTAGACACCATAGTAGCCGTAGATCGTCCACTGCTGGACATCCACAAGAAACGAGAATTCTGCCCAGAAATACGGACTTGGGTAAGCGTTGTGGCAATTTCAGAACGTAGCTTCGTGGCAAGAATGCTGCTTCCCATACCCTGAGACACCGCCACCGAATTCTGATACCTTAGTCTTCTCTTACGACATCTGGTACTGGTGGTACCAGATTCATATAGAGTGTTTGTTGTATTTAATTTCTTATTTTTATTTGTAATTATATTATATACACTATAAATTAAAAAACTTAAATAAAGTAGTAATATGTAATTTTTTCGCCAAGTCCATTTTAATAAACATGAAACTAAAACAGTTTTATTTAAAAATAAACTACAGCTCGCTGAGCATTTATTATCTTTCAAAGAAACAACAATCAAACTTATACAATAAAAAGTCATTTTTAAATCTTTCCTTATTGAAAAATATAAATTTTTGTTTAGCAAACTGATAAAACTGACCGAATTTTTTAATTAGACCAGATCGAAAAATCATCATACAGTCCATGTGATACCTCAGCCTTTTAACGGTCGTAATATCACAAGGATATCACTAGCGGGTTGCCGAACTTGTGACTTGAAGATATTATGTACAATATGTCAACTATAGCACCACCGTGAGGTACCGGCAGCGTAGAATAGTACAAGGTATCAAAAGAGGCGACTAAGTAACCAAAACTGGTAGATGGCAGTATATCTATCTGAAATAGTGTAATACTAAAGCAGTGAAATTACTAGGTTATGTGAGAAAGGCAGTGAAATTGCCAGTAATGTGACATAACATCTTTATGCACAATGTTGACAATTCGCTCGTGATATCCTTGTGATATTACCTGTGTCTTTAGGCAGCGGCGACGCGTACTATCATGCGGAGTGTATGCTTGTTTGCTGACTTGCTCTTATATAAAAAAACAAGGCCAGATCATAAAATACTATCAGTATCTATAGCTACGATTGCATACATTGACTTGACTCCGATATAACGAGATAAATCTCGGAATTAAGTATTGTTTGTAATCAAACCATCGGGCCCGTCGAATAATAAATACACTATTTAAATTATAAGTAAAGTATACGTAAAAGTTAGTAATCTTTTTTTAAATTAACTGCCTTTTTTCATAATAGAACAGCTTTTCAATGGCTTTCAAATTATAATGCACCGGGAAAGGTAAAGATGATGAAAAATATTAGAAATATTTTTTAATTTTGGCCCGCGAATTCGTCCGCGTAGAATAGTAACTTTAGGGTAATAGTAGCCTTTTCCCCGTTTTTTCAACATTTCTCACTGACGCTTCGCTCTTATTGTTCTCAGCGTAATATTATACAGCCTAAAGCCTTTTTCTATAAAATAATTATTCAAATCGGACCAGTAGATCCTGAGATTAGCGCGTTTAAACAAACAAACAAACTCTTCCGCTTTATAGTATTAGTATAGATAAATACTATAAATAAATCGAATAAATAATAAATAATATAATAAATCGAATAATAAATACTAATTATAATGTAAAATTAAAAATATCTATATATTAAAATCATAAATAGTGTAAAACAAACGAACATTTTAAAAGTTAATAAAAAAACGAAAGTGGTAGCGAATGTTACATACAAAAATTCGATGTACTCACAAATACCGCCAAGCGTCCACTATCGGCAATTAAGGGATATCGTCTCCCGACGGTCGAATATTGGACCATGCCGATCGCCGAGTGAAACAGCATTGGACCTGTTAAATTTAACTGCCTCCAGCAATTGTGGGTTTATGGACTAAATAAAGGTTACACTTCGACCAATATTTTCAACCCGCTGCTTTCTTGGGATTCAGTGAATTTGTAATACAATTCAATTGGCTCTATTACTATATAAGCGGCCCATCCCGGCTTCGCACGCGTAGACATAAATAGGTACATACAATTAAGTAATAAGCATGCTAATTAAAACGACCATAAATCCCTAATTTGAAATAAAAATATGCTTATCTTAAAGCCTCCCTGTACACTACGTTGGCTGTTATATTTGTAGGTGGCAACGAAGCGTATTGATTTTCAGGAGATCCTACTCGAGAAAGTGCCAAATACAATTGCTCTCCTCGAGTTAGTTACTCGATGCACTGCGTGGCGGCCACCGCCGGCATGTATTTTTATTTTTATTTCATGATATCTTTTAATGTAATGTCCGATTTCTTGATTCAAAAAGCAATCATCAGGTATTTAGACAGTTTTGAATATTAAGTTATTTATTTGGATAAAAAATTATCAATGGTATGGATAACACGGTCTGATTTTGATCGGCATTTCTATCAATTTGTTAAATGTAAAAATTAGTTATAGTGACGTAACTGCAACAGTTAGACATATGGTCTTGTAAAGTTTTTTGTATATATTGATATATTCTATAATATTGTCAAACAATTTTTGTCCTATCATTAATATTCTCCGCAGCGTATGCGATGGAAGATTGGTTGGTTTTTATATGAATTTCTAAAGTAATCTAGTACTAAATACAGCCTTTGTCACTTAATGATAATGTAGCTTTCTAATAAAAAAAGAATTATTAAAATCGGTCTAGTACTTTTTAAGTTTATTCGCTACATACAAAAATACAAATCTTTCCTCTTTATAATATTATTATTATATTATACTGGAGATAGTGTAATAACGTGGTAAATAGGTTGAAGGTATGTGCAGTTACAAATTTTCTACACTTGCATTAAATGCAAAAGTTTGTGTCGATACAGGCGTTACTTTTTTGCGTGAAATCACAGCTTTTTAATAATTTAGTTCAAATACCAGAACAGTATACGCTATATTTTATACTTAAAATAAATCTGTAGTGAGGTCAATTCTGTACATGAAATATATTTCCGTAAAAACTATCAAAGGGTGATTAAAGATCAAGACTAATGCCAAAAATTCAATCAGTAAAATTTTTGTCTGTCTGTCTGTATAACCGTTATAGAAACAAAAACTACTCGACATATTTTAACGCAACTTGATACAGCCAAGGGTCGTAGGTTTAATCTCCCCAAAATTTTAATGATAACTATTTGTATATGTTATGTATCTAGTGTTAAATATGTTTTTAGGTATTACATTTACGATACCTCATATTTTCTGATCTCTGAAACACAATTTGATGTGCTGATAAGCACATCAAAATGTTGTGTAAATTTGTATTAATATAAATTTTATATAATATACAGATTCTTTAAAAGAAACTCCACAATATCCTATCGGCAGTTAAGCGTCAACTGTTGAACATATGCTAGTAGGGGTCTGAGAAAAAAAGAAAGGTAGGCTCTCAGTTGCCGCACTGGGCAGGCGTGGTGCCAATCGCAGAGCGTAACTTCATGACGAGGACGCTTCTGTATATGCATTTAAACTACGCTATTTCTGATAGCTATACCGCCACGCCGCCTGTATAGGGGTCGTTACTATTTTTGTAATTTATGCAATTCACTATAGTTACCCAATTAGTACATCAAAGTGTAACAAAGAAACGGACAGATAGACCAACATTTGCTTAAATGTGATAGAGTTAGAAAACTCTAAATCTTTTCACCAGTAATTCCATACATAAATGTGAAAGTGTCTAGAATATTTCATGATAAGCGATCCCAAAAAGGCATCTGACCAAATAAACCTAGGTATTTACTGAGATTAGACAATTTTCTATACCGCAACACAAAGAGGTCTAATCCAAGCTTACCGATACACTTAGGGCCTGTCTTAGTCCTTAATTTAGGAGCACACGGATTAAGGGGTTGGGCAGCCTTTGAGTAAAATAAAATGTTGATTGGAAATGGAGACGAAAAATATATTTTATTACATAAATGAAGAGGTTACATGCTTATTTTCTAACATTTTTATTATAATAAGACCAATTTTTAACGTTAATTTTGGTATTATACCAAAATAAAAGTATAGCCAGAGTAATTACTTCTGTATTTCTAAATAAAAGGATTTTCTCGCAATATAGTAGATATGTTACCAAAATACAGTTACTAAATAATATAAAATCAATTATCCGATAAATAACTTAAAATCACGGACGTATAGCCGTAAGGTCTAGTATCGAATAAATGTTTTTGTGTACATTATTTTTGTCCTAATAAGTATTGACGCAAACTAATTTAAAGAAATCACCAACCACATCAACAGATAATGTAAAAAAAGTTTCAACCAAAAATCTGTTACTGGATTAATGCTTTCGCCAAGGTACTTAATATCTACAGTGAGTATAAAAATATGTATATAAAATTTCTAGCAGAATAGTATAAAATATACTTAATTAACGTCAGAATAATCAAAATAGTCAAAATAATGTTTGGTTATGTCATCATATCGGCCATTGGCAGTCCACTGTTGGACATAGGCCTCCCCGAAAGATTGCTGGGCAAGAGTAGTGGCGATCGCAGACCGTAGTTCGCGACAGGCATTTTGCTGGTCATACTCGCCATGTTGCACGGCAATTATGGGCAAACTAGCCATTCATGGGGAAGCTGTGTTCACCAGTGGCTGTCATGACGATGATGATGTATATGTATGATTTTATATGAGATGGTCAATTTGATAGTGTCCCAGTCTTGTGCGATCAACATTTGATGAACAGTTGTATTAGTTCTGGGTTTTCCATGCATGTATTTAAACATTACATTTGTAATATTTTGCTTTCTGATGTCCGTAACACAAGTGCTGCAAGCTACTTACCTTCCAGCACTTATGTTATGGATCAGACAAAGTTTAAGATGTACTGTAAATTTATCGTCTTAAATATTTTTAATTAATTTTTTATAAACATGATTTTCTACGAATTGGCAATCTTATTACTATATTTTTTCCGTGAAATCGGCTTATAAATTATAATAAGAAAATAAACGGTATTTAAAATCTCTAATTAAATTTGCATTTATTCGGAACTTGTAATCAAAAAGTTGGCTTTATCTTTAATTTCTTGTTTGGACAAACCACTCCACTTGCGCTGACAAGACTATTCTTCCAAGACATTTATCGTTCAATGAACAATTGACTACATTAATAAAAAATATAATAAATCTGTCACGAGAGATTACTGAAATTATCAGAAGACCCAACACTCGCAATACTTACACATATCACAATTTTTTATAATCGATCTTTAACTGTCTCAACTATATGGTTCTGTGACGAGCTCCCTTTACCAATAGATATATATATATATATATATATATAAATATATGGATGTATATCTCATAATACATAATAACAACACTTGTCAATAAACCAAGTTTCACAACCCACCCAGGACGAATGAGTTGTGAGACCGTAAAAAGTTGTAAAATCCATGTACTTTCAAACTCATAAGGAAAGTATTGCTTTTTCTTAGACACAAAAATTAAAACAAGCTAGAATATTATAATAAATATATAGATCCTAAACAGTACAGCTTAACTGCACTGAGTGGGGATGAGCAGCAGCATCCCAATGCTACGCGCTGCGATTGCCAACACACTTGCCCAGCGCAGCAATAATAGGCAAAATTCTTTCTATCTTAGTGAGGCCTCTGTCGAACAGTGAAGTTCTCATAACTGATATGATGAATAAATAAATAGAAGCAAAAGGAGATGGAAATCTACAGTTATCTGTATAAAGTTAGTAAAAGATAGATTTTGTTTCGTTCACATTTATTTTCAGCCAAAGAGAGCCTGAAAAATATCCCTTTCGGGTGAAATAATGAGTCTATTTTTATTCAATTTATAAAATATTTAATTAATTAAGCAAATAAACGTTTCTTTATTACCAAGCAAGTCAACCAAAACAATTACCCAGAAAGTAAACAGTAAATAAATAATGAAAGCAAAACATTTTACTTATTACACGGAGAATACACAAAAATACTACTCTAGCGTGTTCTTATAATTAGCGGACATGACAGACAACCGTGATGGAAAGTACAATTCACCGTTCCGACCAAACAAGTGCAAACGAAAACAAAACTCACCTCTATTCCTAATGACATAAGGTTGCGAGGACGAACCAAAACTTTGGATCCTTCCCTCTGCTCAGAGGGGTACAAACCCGCAGCGCTCGACAAACACTTAGCTAACCCAAACTGCTAAAGTCACTCAACCCTATAGTTATGAGCGTAAAGCACAATTTTGCATAATACCTTAATTTGAGCTGAGAACAAACAGTGCCTATAAAAGAACCTAAAAGCAGGTTTTTATAAAAGCCGTAGTGTTTTCTGGTAAACATTATATTATTTTTAAATTTTTATTTCGGGTAATGTGGAGAGCTGCCGGACTTAATTGCTAATCAACATAAATAAACATTATAATGCAACCAGAGTTTCTGCACTGTTGTTTTAACGAACAGGCATTCCCGTTTCTAGAGTATCTCTCGTCTCCGTAATATCGAACACATAGTCAGATAAGTTATAATAAATATCTAACAATAACGCCAACATAACTCGTGGCCGCGGTACCGGCAGAGTAGGATAGTACCTTCCACTGAATGTACCAGGTGTCTTGTACATTCAGTGGAATACATATCCATCCGTTACAGCATGGCTCAAATTCCCAGCGCGGCAATAATGGATAAAATTCCCCCTATCTTCGAGAGGCGTATGTAAACAGTGGACTTTCGATGACTGATATGATGTTGATGATAATGATAATGATTCGTAGTAAAACTACGAGTCTTTTTTTAAAATTATTTATATATTTAAATTTTATTTTACGTTTTTTGTCCGGGACGAACTTTTAAAACACTTTATTGACTTGAATGAATGAAATCATTTTTTTCTGACTGTATACAGTTAAAATCGCAATATTTTTATAACAAATTATTTTATTTATAAACGTGCCTGATGATGCAGATGGTAGTGATCCCGTCTTATGTGCTATAGATCGTGTGTTCGATTTCCAGTCAGGACAAATATTTATATTTGTCCTGTATTACATATTTGTATTTAAGTAGTATATTTATGATTCCTCTGTTGTCTGATATCAGTAACAGTAGTGCTTTAAGCGACTTATCACGGAATCATGTCAATTTATGAGATGTTGCGGGAATTTAATTTATTTATTATACAACAAAGATAGTTTTGCCCGTAAATTCGCGCTAGGGGGCGCGGTAATCGCTGCCCATTCCTGCTCTGTTGTATTTGAGCTACTTGGGTGGATATACCGCCACCTATCAATTTCACTACCAGTCCCCTTTACCTGATACAGAGGGAGGTACTATTCTACTCTGCCGGTACCACACGTACATAATATGCTTATATATAAAACTTAGGATGAAATAAATTCAAACGTTTGAGAGTTAAAATAATTTATTAACGTATATCAAGTTGAGGCATAATTGTGATATTTTTGACTCCATTTATGTGTCATATACAGTACTGGAAATTTGTTTTTCTCAAGTATTTTCTTGACATGCTCGAGTTCTAAATTTGAGTTGTCTTCGGTGGTTTTTGTAAGGTATTATATAATAGTAATAGGTATATTTATTAAAGAATAAGGTTCCAATTTTAGTTTTATTCATAAAATGCTTTTCTTACATTATGAAGTAAGCAAATAAGTCTACCTAATCGTCAACTTATCCGCAGCCTATAGACGTTGATGTCATCACAAAGATATCACTTACGTATCGCTAACCCTGTGAACTGAAGATACTAAGACACAGAACCAAGTAATTTCACAGCCTCTCTCACCCATCAAACCGGAATACAGCAATGCGAACACTGCTATTTGGCGGTAGAAATAAGTGATATTGAGGTTTGAATGCAGACGATATTTGTAAGAGATGTACCTCATTACAACATAAACTTAAAAAAGTGTTAGTAATTGACAAACAATTATATAAATTTCAATAGATAAAACATATGTGTAATTATTAGTTTAAAGAGCAATTATTAGATTTAAAAGTGTTTTTGCAATAATCTGGGAGGGTCATGTAATATTATTGAATATACGGTAGCAACAGATCCAACTACCTAAATCTGTCGTTTTATTTTTAGTCAATTTTGAACCTAATGGCTCGCGCTTATAGATTAATATCGATTGCAAAGTTTTGACAGACTAGGATAGGTTGATGTATTGCTGTGTGTGCATTTGCAATATCGAAATAAATAGATTATAATAACGTCCGTTCCGTTGATTAAATTGTGAATGTGAGGTACCGGCAGAGTAAAATAGTACCTCCCCTTTTATCAGGTGTTTAAAAGGCGACTGAGGTGTCGGAACCGACAGATTGCAGTTTATCCATCCGAAACAGTGCAGCTTAAATGCATAGGGCGAGGATGGGCAGCAGCATCCTCGTAACGAAACCACGCTTGCCCAGCGCGGCAATTATGGGCAAATTACTCCTTTCTTGGGAAGGCCTATGTCCAGCAGTGAACTCTCAATGGCTGATATGATAAATGTAGGTTGCACTTGGGCAGACGTTTGCGCTGGATGCATACACCCACTCCCAATAGACATTTTTCCAAAGGCCCTGTACCTAGCAGTGGGCATGATAAAGCTGATTTGACAATATTGAAGAAGGCTTTCATTGCGGCATAACTTAAGCGACCGTCGTTATGTCAACCTGTATTAAGGAGACCTGATAACGTTGATAGCTAGAACCGAAAAACTTGCTTCGGCTGGTCACATAACTGTTGATGCCTGTCCTTACAGCCAGGTGCGTTTTTAATACTTTTGTTATGGATATCAGACAATAAAAAAGACACGAATGCAATACTTTAATACATATTTAACACCAAGACACAGAACAAACAAATATTCATCATATAAATATTTGTTCTAGCTGAGAAATGAATCCAGGACCTTTGGCGCACAAGATAGGGACGCTACTAAATACGCAATCGAGCCTGTCTAAATTTTAAATTTTTAAAGTTCCAAGTACCTACCGCTATTGAAATATGCAAAAAAATATGCCCCCAGATTCGACAAAGTTTCTAAAAAATCAAGTTTCCAACCAAACATAAAAACGATCAGAATCATAGATTTATAGTGTGGCACTCGGAAAATGACTTATTCAATTTAAAAACACACCTGCCATATCGCTGACGCGCCACATAAATAATAAACCGGGATCGGAGAGGTAACCCTATTTCAATACTTGCTGACCCGTCCGCCCTGCCCCTGCGACACAACACTTTATTCCTGATTCTGCCAACCCTGCGCGCTTGGACCAAACTATGAAATTGCGACTACGAATCGATTCGAATGGCTGAAAATAACGATTTTTATGAAACTAGCTACGAGTTTTGTTTGCACAAATCGATTTTGACTTGATCATGCAGCTATCGGGATGAGGGTGCTGCTGCCCATCCCCACCCAGTGCACCGCCATCTGCCGGTGATAGTACCTAACTCGCCTCTTACGACACCTGGAACAGGGATAGGTACTATTCTACTCTACCGGTACCTCACAACTAAATCCAGATAGTTAAAAGTAATTCTTTGAGCTTCATATTCCTTTTAACGCTTACAACTTGTACCAGACAGTAACTGTGAAATAAGAATTTATTATGGGACCCTTAAAGTCCCGGTGACCCTCCATTGGTTCACAGCCGAAGTCGGGGCGCGAGCTTGTTATTTTTTACGGCATCACTTGCGGGCCTCTTACTGTGTTTCTAGATAGTGTAATAGGGAATCAAGTACCCTGTAGACGTACAACATAGGGGATGTTTTGTATCATGTATTTTATTTGTCTGTTAAATAAACATTTTAATCGAATTTGGGGCGTATTTTAGCCTGAAACAGAATGTCTTCGTCTCTACAATCTGTTATTATACGAAATGAGTAAACCAGTATACAATTTTATAAATCTATACAAATATTTTGCCCAGAGGTACCGGCAGAGTAAAAAAGTACATCCTTTTGTACCCGATGTTATAAGAGCCGACTAAGATACCAGAACTGAAAGATGGCGGTATTCATCCAAAACAGTGTTGGTCACATGCAAAGGGTGAGGATGGGCAGCAGCGTCACCGTGAATCGCGAAAGATGCGCTCTACAATAGCCTCCCTTTTTCTTGGGGAGGTCTATGTCCAGCAGTGGACTTCCAATGGTTGTAATAATGATAATGATGATACAAATAATATAAAGCTGAAAAGTTTGTATTGAACGCGCTCATCTCAGGAACTGTTGGTCCATTCCTATCAGCCCTACCTCTAGTAAAGTCTGTCTATATATACTTAAATCTATAAATTATCGCGACTGATTTTGATGCGTTTTTCAATAGATAGAATTATTCAAGTACAGGTTTAGATGTATAAAATTGCATATTTTATGCATTGTTAATGCTGTATAAAAATGCTGAACATTTTTCAATTTTCTATTACGATGTTCTATATAAACACATTTCAAACGATGACTCAACTTGACGCAATTGAACTATATATTGTCTTTTAATTTTGTACATCTTTAAAAGGTCTGCAAAAAAGTCCACAATAGCATATGTATATAGAAATAGAATGAAAATTAGTTTTTATGGGGTTTCATTAAGTGTAATGATACCCTATAATACCCAATTTTTATCCTCATTGCAGCCAAAAGAAGTGAAGCGAAGCGGATTATGTGTTGTAATATTTTCTTATCTTAAATGTAGTTATAAACTATCCATCTCTCAAGTAAAATCAAACTGCACACAGTAAGTAAAACATTATTCAAATTGGTTTAATGATTTAGAGAAGAGTTTATTATATATAATAAGATAAGTATCGGTCATTTGGACTGCGACGAGGCTATAGAAACATTTCACTCGTGTGCAGAACTTGACTATCCTGCGGACCAAAAGGAGCGTGTTGAATAACTATAATAGGACGGGATCAATGACGCAAATGTTGGAGATCCTATCGTGTGCGCCAAAAGTCGTAGGTTCGATCCCCACCCAGAGCAAATATTTACATGATATTTGTATTTGCTCTGTGTATGGGTGTAAAATATATGTATTTAAGTAGTTTATTTGTGATTCCTCTGTTGTCTGGCATTCGTAACACAAGTACTTTAAGCGAGTTACCACGGAGTCAGGTCAATGTATGAGATGTTGTGGGAATTTATTATTATTATTATTATATTATTATTATTTGCTCTGTGTCTGGGTGTTATATGTATCTAAGTATTATATTTGGTATTCGTGAAACAAGTGCTTTAAGCTACATATCTCGGTTGCAGGTCAGTTATAAAATGTTGTGAGAATTTTTTGTATTAAAAAAATATATTAATTCAAATAGAGAACCTCACAGACGTCGCCCTAATAAATAACTAAGATACTAACTGCAGTGCCATCTGCTGGACTGATTTTTGAATCTAAAACGCCTGGTTGCTCTCTTATATGTATTCACCAAAAAAATATTTTAATCAATGCAGCCAGTTGCAGCATAGAGAAATTACTTAGATACCGACTACAGTGCCCGGCTGATTTTTGAATCTACAACATCTAAGGCGACCAATCGCGTACAAAGAGAAACGTTTAAATCGTTCCAGCTGTATAGGAGAAGTTCATTGACACATCTACAATTGATATATGTATGTATATAGACATATAAACCTTTATAGTGATTATATAATAACTTATTATATTATCTTATTCAACAATTACATGCCTTGGTGATAGTCACGCAATCTGAACAGAGTTCTGTCACATTCAGAAACACTTTCTTGTTTGTTGCAATAATTAATCATTCGTTTAACGAGATGAGAATCGAATGCGTGCTGACGACGTTTCTTAATTTAGACTTGTACAAACCAATCTGCTATTGTTTATATAATCGCGTAGAAAACGGAACTTTGTTACCGGCGAGGGGTACTGCGGTACCTGTCTACACTACCATCGGTTAATTGGATGCAATTGGTAAGGTACCTTGGTAAAAAAGGTAAAAATGTTAGTGTAACCTGATATTATGTACGCCATGCGGTACCGGTAGAAAAGTTCCTCCCTTTATACACTCACAGGTGGCGTTATATCCACTCAAAACAGCGTAACTCCAATACAACAGTACTTTAACTTATGCCCTGCCATTGTCACCGTGAATGCCAAGCGGTAATTGTACTTTATTTTATTTTCTTTATTTTCCACGAGCGAACGTTTGATTTTGAACAATTTTTAAAACCAAAGTACGAGTCAGGCTTCACAGTTTTTTACATAGATATTTAAGTAGGGAGTACGAGAGATGCCCCGAGATTATTATAGATTACAGTAGGATATAATAACGTGGTCTCTTACAATTGGCCTTATAAACCAAGTCAAAATAGCCCAACGAGCTAGAAAAGACTCTATGTAAAAATACTGCGGCAATATTTTTCTTTGTGAAAAGATATTCTTTATATATTTGTTCTAACTGAAAAAATATCATAGAAGTCGTAGAACGTCTACTGCCAGAAATTGCCGCGTTGGGCAGACCTTGTGGCAATCCCAAAGCCTAGCTTTACGACTTAACACTGTTGCCCATCTCTATCCTGTTGCATTTGCGCTACGCTACTTCGGATGAGGCCGCTATCTGCCAGTTATAGTAATAATAATAACATTATTCAAGAAAAGCAAAACTCACTCTCCCCAGTCACCTCTCATGGGACTTGGTACAGAGGAAAGGACTATTCTACACTGCAGGTATAATATATACCTGCAGTGTACAATAGTCCTTATGGTTAATCAGAGTGTACCTTTGCGACGGAAATGCTGCTGCCAAATCCCGTCCTGTGCATTTGAGCTATACTGTTATGGATGGATATACCGCCATCTGTCATATCTAGTGCTTTAGTTACCACTTACAACACCTGGTACAAGGGGAGGACTACTCAAACGGTACCACATGGCCAAGAATTAGATATTTTTAAGTAGATAATCGTCCTAACTATAAAGTACTTACGTATATTAAATATATATAAGGATTTTATGTATTTAAAAAGATTACCAATAATGGTTACATCACAATTTAAGCTTCCTATCACTCACAGGTTATCATTAAGTGCATAAGACGACATATCTGCAAATCAAAAATTTATATTTATTAAATGTTGCAAGTAAGTAAAAGAGTACAGATAAATCAACAATTCATATTAATTAAATTAAATGACATTTGGTTTTTTCAAATATAAAAAGATTAGAACTTATGTCAATAGAGGGCGCTTCGAAGAGCATCGCGTGATTTAATTGGGGGTGGACGTTTACCTTCATTTGTGTAAATAGGGAGGCGATCTAAGTGAAGTAAGCATCGTTTTTACCTTGTATTTTCAGGTAAGATAAACGTTTAATTAGCGAAATTACATGATATTTGACGGGTCCGATGGCGCAAATGGTAGGGCAGGGGGGTAGGGAGGGTATCCAAGGGGTACAAGCGCCACACAGGACAAATATTGTTATGATGCTATTTGTGTTTGTTCTGGTTCTATCTGGTTGTTAAACATATGTATTTTAGTGATATATTTGTGACCCCTCTATTGTTTGATGTCTGCTACATAAGTGTTTTTAGCGACTTATCACGGAGTCAGGTCATTGTATGACACTTTTAGAGAAACAATTGAAAGTTTATTTTAAACAATCTTAAAAAAATAACATTTTTTTAAGTACTATATATATTTCAATAAAACCTACCATTAGGTGTTATTGAAACCCATATCACTTGTTGGTTTTTCTTGCAGGATTCTTTCTGGTGGCTCACGTAATGAACCTGCTATTAACTTACTTATAAGAGCCTTTTGGCTCCGGAAAACTAGTATTAAAGTAAACTTAATGACCTATTCGTTTATATGACTCATAATACTGGTTTTCAGGGTCATCGGTCATTTGTGTAAAATTGTAATGAGCAGTTTTATATTCATAGTTTTTTTTTGTTTTTTGTGACGATTTAAAGTACCTATAATA
The DNA here is from genome assembly GCA_020976665.1 of Heortia vitessoides. Classification (NCBI taxonomy): domain Eukaryota; kingdom Metazoa; phylum Arthropoda; class Insecta; order Lepidoptera; family Crambidae; genus Heortia; species Heortia vitessoides. Next base: position 1,429,532 of record JACJUM010002543.1, read on the forward strand.
GTTTTAGGGTATTTGCTGTGAGGTACCGGCAGAGTAGAATAGTACCTCCCGTTGTACCAGGTGTCGTAAAAAGTGACTAAGTTACCAGAACCAAAAGATGGCGTTATATCCATCTGAAACAGTGCAGCTCAAATGCACTGGGCAGCAGCATCCCCGTCGCGAAAGCTGCGCTCCTCGATTACCAACACAACATGCTTGCCTACCGCGGCAATTATGGGCAAACTCCCTCTACCTTTGGGAGGTATGTTGATATTAATGATAGGTATATACCTGATAAATTAAAAAAAGATATATTTGCCCGTAACAAACTCGTGAAATTACTATCTTAAAATGATTAATTAGGCCACTAAAACTCATAAAATATGAATATAGTAAAAAACAACAGAAACACGTATTCTGGTCTTCCATATTACATTACAAGTTGCGTACGAAATTGAGCAAAATATTCAAAGACCTCCTCCTTGAGCCCTTTAAGAAGGGTGTTGTGATATCAATTATTTATTCGAGGATTAAATATGCAATGCTCATTTCTGGGGCTAGTGTCAAAATAAACGGCACGAACATTTCCATAAAACGTGCCTTCCTGGTCCTTGAGTGATATATTTGTGAATTCACTTGCATTGGCGTATCTAGGGGTAAATTTCAGGGGAGTGCCGGCCCTGAGATACCAAGGCCGATGCGATGACGCACTCACTTACGCATTCGACACTTGATGTACAACTTTTGTCAGTCAGTCAGTAGCCCAACATTCTGTTCTAGGGTGGGCAATAGACCATCTTAGGGTGCTACCCCCCCCCCCCCCCCCTCCATAAAATACGGGTAGGGGGAGGGGGGCTATCCCAATCAAATCATTTTTTTTTTCCAACAACATCTCATACTTTGACTTGATTCCGTGATAAGTCGCTTAAAGCACTTGTGTTACAGACATCAGGCAACAGAGGAATAACAAATAGAAGCTATATATATTTATACATAAATTTTTACATGCATTACAACATTAAAACAATAAATTAATAATCACGCTTTAAAATTTATTTTAGCTACATTAGATAAAATATCATCATCATTATATCAGCCATAGAAAGTCTGCAGTTGGACATAAGCCTCCCCAAAATATTAGTATTTATGCCCATAATTGCCGCACTGGGCAGGCGTGGTGGCTAATAGGATGCTGCTGCCTATCCTCGGTCTGCAGTATTTAAATTGCGCTTTTTCGGATGGATATTCCACCATATCACGTTTCCGATACGTCCGTCGCCTGTTACAACGCCGGTATCGACAGAGGTATTATTTTACACCAACCATGGTACCCCATGGCCAGGATAAAGAAAAAAAAGAACAAATAAATTTAAAATTAGTCATTATGAAACTACGTAAACAAATATTTGATTTTTTCATATTAATTTCCGACTATTACATTTTTCATATAAAAATAGAATTGCTATATTGTGATACAAAGAATGAAGTATTTTTTAAACAATATTTTCCTTGATAGGCCTATAAAATAAGTGACAGGACTAAAATTGCACTTTTTTTACTGTTAGACTGAATTCAATAGTTCAATTGAAATTTTTTCTAGTTATTCAAGGCAACCTTATTTTATATTAGCATATTTAAATACGTCTAAATTATAGTTTTCTACTGAGAGTCTGCAAATTTAAGGTTTAAGTTTATATTATTTAGTATTATAAAAATTGGTGTGCAAGGAATATTTTTCTAAAAATATTTTTTATCGTCCATTTCGAAAGGTTATAAATATATATTTTTTCATTGGTTGCTGGGCAACGCTTCATTGTTAATCATTCTTTATCAAGTTAGGCTGGAGTATAGATTCCACAGTCTTCCTTTGCATTTTATATAAATAGGTACATTAGATATAATGTACGATTTCTAATTGTAAAAATAAACAATATATTTAAATTTAAATAAACAATAATATTTCCAAATTATGATTTCGAGATTATATCTGCATAAAATACCAGTGTACTAGTAGTGGTATCACATATAAGTACCGGCAGGCTAGAACAGTACCTCATCCTATACCAGATTACAACGCCTGACCTCTAACAAAAGAAAAGTGAGGTAGGTCGAACCGACACATTGTGGTATACTCGAAGCAGTGTAATTCTAAGGCGGGGATGAGCAGCAGAACTCTCGTCTGATAATGACGACAATGATGAAATTTTCGCTTAAAGAAAATCTTATTTATTTTTTATAAAAGAAAAAGTTTCGATAAATTAATTCGTCACCAATACAGAATAATATACAAAATGTAACAAAGGTGTTCTCAAATGTTTTAGCGAATATTTTTTTTATTAACAAACCGAACAAGTCATACATTGACCTGACTTGTATATAAGTAAGCTTAAAGCGCTTGTGTTTACCATACAACAAAGGAATCAAAAAATAATACTTAAATACTTAACACCCAGACACAGAACAAATTATAAATAGTCATCGAACGAACATCAACATGGCTGTGGATCGAATCAACAATCTTTGCGGCATAAGACAATATCGAATCACCATCGGGCCCATTGTTAAATGTAGTTTTGCGCAGATGGTAGTGATTCTAGGTTATGCGACAGAGGTCTAAAGTTCAATCCCCACTTCAATCCCCCACAAAATTTTTATGATAATATTTGTTTTATTTCATGTATGTGTGTTAAAAATATATATTTAAGTATTATATTTGTGATTCCTCTGTTGTCTGATGTCTGTGTTTTAAGCGACTTAACTTGAAATTAAGTCAATGTATGTTATGTTGTGTGAATTTATATTAATTAAAAGGCGAAGCTGACAGGCTGACTGAGATATCAACGCAGGAATCAACTATAAGATTTAGAACCTTGAAATTTTGCACTTGGGTTCATTTTATAGTGTAGGGGATCCTTTTACCCCCAAAAGATTAAAAGGTTACCGTATAAAAGCAAAGTATTTTTTTCGAAAAACATCAAGGTTAGTATGAAGGTCTTACAACTTAAGAAGTAAAACCGCGGGGCGCTGCTAGTATATTAGTAAAAATATTAAAACATGCGCTTATTGGGTTCCTGTCTTGTAACACCTAACGAATATATAGATTTTTATAATAAAGATTTGACTATATCATTGCAGCTATAGATTTTTAATATGGCCTATAGTTAGAACACTCGTCTTGAAACGTATCTGCTGACGAAGGGAAATCGATACCGAGAGTCAGCGACCCTGAAGCCAAGGTCGAACGTGTTCGAACCTGGTACGTCCAATCCAATCTGAGACATTCGATAGCAATATAATAAAATAAAATTCTTTATCGTACACAATTTAGTTCCAAAATAGTAATATACAACTGTAAACGATACCTACGAAACGTGGGTGAGATACAAATCAAATAACATCTTTTAGGAAAGTTTTATCTAAGGTCAAATATCAAAGCTCGTCTCAATTACATGGACCCTTCATATATTTGAACCAACAAGCATTGCTCGCATTGTTATGCATCAGGCTTGACGGACCCGATTGCGAATATAGCCTTTGTGTGATTCGTATTCGTCCTGCGTCTGGGTGTTAAATAGGTTTTATATTGGTGCAGGTGTAATAAGGATAAATATGGTTTGTGGATATTCCTTAGAGATTACCGCAGACATTACCGCGTTAATATTTAATGAATTTTTATGGTGTATAATACGATAGAACATTATTTTGCCCTATCTTATAGGATTCAGCCAGCGTTTGTAATGTAATCGCTGCGAAAGTGTTTATTTACGACATCACACTGGAAAACCTCAAATGATCAGTGTTACTCTACTATAATATGCATCTTATATGATATAAACTTTCCTATTAAATCATTCTATCTAATAAAAAACGTATAAAGGCAAAAAATTGTAAATTGCATTTTTTATATGTTAAACACTTAAAATGAGCGAAAGTCTTAATTGCATTTTTTGCGTATTTTCTTAAAATTACTAAAAGTAATTAACAGCATTTTTAGGTGTATTGTACATTTACAACGGCGATAATATAATGTGTTAAAATTAACATTAATTGAAATTGGAGTAATCATCTTCACTAATTTGCAATTAAAAATTTTCACTGCTTCTTCAAAGTTATGTCTTATCCTCAATTTTCCTGAATAGTTCCTGAGCCTTCAAAGTTTCCGGAAGAGATAATGTTAGCGATAAGAACCCTCATGAGTTATTAGTGTTTTGTGTCCTGAATTTCTTATGTATATAAGGAATATTATTTAGGATTTTAAAAATAGCATACACACATATTTTTTCTCTTAAAATACAAAGTAATGACATTTAAAGTTTACATATATCGCCTTCTCAATTATATCCTTTATTTTAAGTTTATATAACATTAAAAATACAAATTCATGTCAACGTTAATCCGCAACGTTAATTCATTGAACTATGTGATGCTCTGCGATACGCTCGCTATCGACTTGCATTCAAAGCTTTTAAATCGTCATCATTATATTATTTATATATACATTATATTATACCAGCCATTAAAAGTCCACTTTTAGACATAGAAGACCCCCGAGAAAGGGAGGTTTGATGCCCATAATTGCCGCACTGGCGCTGCATATCGCCGCCCCAAAGACACCCCTTTGAGTTGACTTTTTGCATGTATATACCGCCATCTGTCAGTTCTGGTACCTCAGTCGCCTCTTAAATTAAATACGATTAAATATTAAGCCATTTTATGTGACTTGATTTCGTGACTATGACTTTTTAAATATGCATTATTATCATCATATTGACCCCAAGACATTCTCGTGTTTGAAACAGGCCTTTTCAAGAGATTTCAAATGCGCTTGGCTTGCATCCAATGTAAACCTGCAACCTTGACTGAGGCTTTATTCAGATCGTCAATCCAATTTACAAGTAAATCACCTACGCTGTGCTTGCTTGTACATGGATTTTATTCTAAACTACGTCCCTAATACGATCGTAAATTATTTACCATTAAAAAATATTAATTATTTTATAATATTTTTTGAAAGGTAAGTAAATTTGATCGACGTTTGGGTGAGTAGAATAATACCTCCCCCAGTTTTAGGTGTCGTAAGGGGCATCTAAGATGCCCGAACGGTATATCCACCCGAAGCTGTGTAGCTCAAACGCACTTGGGCGGGGATGGGCAGCAGCATTCCTGTCGTTAAGCTACGCTCTGTGATGCGTATGGCAATTATGGGCATAATCCCTTTCTTGGGGAGGTGATTATTGTAATTTTTATGGATATAAAAATCAGCAAGTGTGTGAAATTGTAATGGATTTATAAGTTAATATTTTTCACATTTTGTACTAGTCAAAGAAATATCGTTAGCTGTAAAACGTCCACTGGTCAGAGGCCTTTCCTGGTAATTTCCCTTAGGACCGGTTTCATGCGGCTCAGCGTAAACCTTTGGTTTTAGACAGATCATCTGTTCACATTGGGTGGGCATCGTTCGATGCGCTTGCCGATCGTCTGTTCCATTCTAGAGCTTTGCTGCTCAATCGGCTATAAATTCCGCGTACTAACTGTAAATCCGTCTAGCTTTAACTTCATAAAAAATCTGTCTTTCTTGGGAAGAGGCCTATATCTAGCTTTCTATAGCTGATATGATGAAGTCATCGTTGTTAACACATAATCGATTTCTTTCACCTGAGACACTGAGAGAAAGAAATATCGAAACATAAAATTAATAACGAATCCTCGTTTTTATGTTAGATCATGTCGAGAAACAAGCATGCGTTCCAACTGAGTTAGCGTCACCGCAGCCAATAGACGCTCGTATTATGACTAGCGCGTTGCCAACTTTGTGACTTGAAGATGTTATGTTACATTAGGTATCCAATAATTTCACAGCCTCTCCCACCCTTCAAATTGGAACGCAGCAATGCGAACACTTCTGTTTAGCAGTAGGAATAAGTAAGAATGACACAACCAATGCAGACAGTTTTTACGTCTACTATGTAAAACAATTTTTTTTATGATTTTTCAAGAGTAAGTATAAAAATGTCATTTTTAGAATACAATCGCTTTATTTTTGAAACATTTTCAAGTAATGGCACCCGCAGCGAGATTTTAAAAGTTATACCAATAGTGTTTCAAACAAATGGAATACACTTCTAAAAACGGCTAAATATTCTCCGGCGCTGGGGACCAAACACTTAAAGAGTCACAATTCGTCTTATCTCTAACATTTGTCCCAAAAATACATCGTGACCCGAATCTCGCCAACTTTTATCCCCCAGGACTTATTCGAAAACTTGAGCAATTATACAAGTTTAGACTTTTTGTACTAGACTCTGTTATTTTAACACCAAGTGATTTTATTTCGCGTTTTTTTCATAAACCACGATAGTAATAGGCAGTTGTACCCCAAGTCCTCCAAATAGCGCTATATATACACGTATGTACTTTCTAAAAATTATATATTTAATGGACGTCTAACAAATAGCCTTTATGTTCTCACTGTACTTAACGGGCGTGATGACACAGATAGTGGTGATCCTATCTTGTACGCTAAAGGCCGTGGGTTTGATCTCCACCCAGGACAAATATTTATTTGATGATAATTGTGTTTGTTCTGTGTTTGGGGATTGAAAATACGTATGTATTTAAGTAGTATAATTGCGATTATTCTGTCATCTGATGTCTGTCTAATAGATCTGGGAGATGAGAAAGGCAGTGAATTTACTGGATAATGTGGCCTAATATCCTTAAGTTACAAGTTTGGCAGCGCGTCGCGATGTCCTCGCAATATTACCAGCGTCTATAGGCTGCAGTGACGCCACGCAGACAGTATGCTTGTTTGTCGACCTGGTCTTATACAACAAAAAAATGAAGAACGCAACTTCGTGACGGGAATGCTGTTAACCATTTTATCCCTGACACATTTGAGCTATTTCTAGTGTATATGCCATCTGTAGTTAGTATTTTGACACAAATTTTATTTATAGAAATAGATAAGTAAATGTTATGTTATTACGCTTTCACCCGTTTGATTCAAATTTCCATAAAAATATGAGGATATATCCTATTACTTGCTATTAATGTAGTAAGTTTATTAATTAAAATAGTCTATACACGGTGAATGTATCTTTTTAATTCTAAAATAATACTTGATATTAGTCAAGTTGTTTGCTGTGAGGCACCAGCAGATTAGAAAAGTACCTCCCACTGCACCAGGTGTCGTAAAAGGCGACTGGCGGTATATCCAACCGAAACAGTGCAGCTCAAATGTACAGGGCGGGGATAGGCAGTAGCATCCTCGTCGCGGAAGCTGCGCTCTGCGATTGCGTACACGCTTGCCTAGCGCGGCAATTATGGGCAAAACACCTACTTTCTTGGAGGGGCCTATGTCCAGCAGTGGGCTTTCAATGGCTGGTATGATGATGTTGATATGATAGGTAGTTTAAGTCTTAGCAAACATTCACAAATCTAATCTTCCTGTTTAGAATTTTTAGCTTTGATTACATACACACAACAAGGCGTTATTCTCTAACTATCAGGAGAAGCAATGACTTTTGATTGTCATTTGTTTCGTTCCTAACTTTCCTGGCTTCGTCTACATAAAAAAAACGTTACTAATTATGAATGATACATTTTGTATCCATAGAACGGCGAACAGATCAGATTTTGACGGGCCCGATGGCACAGATGGTAGTGATCCTATCTTGTGCGCCAATGGTCGTAGGTTTGATTCCCACCTGGAGCTAATATCAGATTTACACACATTCATTCACACCTACATGCACATTAGAGAGCATAAAAGCTATATATAGCCTATCAGAACAGGCTAGACCTAGTTTAGGTACTTGAGCATCAAATGTATTTTAGTTTAAGTTTCGTTTTATGAAATAAAGTTTATTATTTTTGCGACGATATTTGTCCGGTTTGTGTCTGCTTGTTAAATATATGTATATAAGTAGTATATTTGTGATTCCTCTGTTGTTCCGGCGTCCCTAATACAAGTACTATAAGCGATTTACCACGGAATCTGGTCAATGTATGAGATGTTGTGGGAATTTATTCATTTATACATCTGAGTGATATGGCACAAAAAAAGTTGAGCATGAAAAACACTTGAAGCTTTTATTGAAAACATGTTACACTAGGATAGATAGATTTATTTTTAATATAAGATTTTTTCACAGTATCGAAGAAGTTCCCGTTGGTAGTAAACCACACCAAACCTTTATAAGGAGAAGAATATTCCAGCTTATTCGGCTCGCTCTGTGCATTAATTAATATTTATTGTGCACAAGAAAAATAAAAACAAGTATTATTGCAGTGATATACCGCCGACGGGAGCGGGCTAAAAATAAAAAATCTTTGGTCGTAACTCTTCCGGAACTAGACAGGGTAACTCCCTTGTTCTCCGTTTTATTTAATATATTGGGTAACACTTTTCAAACTTCATAGCTCTCTGTGTTTAAGTTGGTAGAAACCTCGTTCTTCTAAAGTTACTTTGGATGTCCTCTCTGACGTTTGCGATCGTATGTCCACTAGCACAGATTGCTATCATATATTTGAATTGATTCTATTTCCGTCATGACAACGAACGTGAACGGCTAGATCGCTTTCACAATTATTTTTTTTATATTTTCTATTAATCGCTCATTTACTGCTCATCATATAACTCTTTTAACGGCTTTAAAAAGAGAAAAGTTCATATAAATACATAACGTGGCAATAATATTATCACTTCTAATGAAATTATTATTTAAGCGCCCAATTAATAATGGCGATGGGTTTTACTTGACTTGACTCTGAGATAACAAGCTTAGGGTAATGGCGTTACGGATATCAGACAACAGCGGTATTACAAATTCAATACGCAAATATATGTATTTGACACATAACACAGTACAAACCCAATTACTTTTCACATAAATGTCTGCTGGGCGAGTCTTAAATCCATAATTGTTAAAGTTCACCATATTGTATTTGTTATATATACATATATATATTACATAATACGTTTATATAGACAAACAGAGAATCTCGTTAAAGAAATGACGATCAAACATCCATGGTTTTTCCCCGTGTAGATCAAAACATAGCGGACATATCGATGGGTTTTAATTAAACGCTATGTCAAATATACCCGCAACGTTCGCGCCATTCGGGTGTCTGCCAAATTGGGTGTTCATATACACTTCTTTATAGGCATAAAACAATTATGCAACATGGGGCGGAAAATATGCATTTGGGCATTTTGTGCCGTGTTGTTTTTGTTTTTGGAATTAACGACATTATTTTGTTACAAATTAATTTCAATCTAACATTATAACGGCAAAACTCTGATGTTTTGCTAACAAAACACGATCGGATACCCATCTCTACCATTGTCTTTAATGACTTGGCATTAATATTTGAAAGTGTACATTTCACTATCTATGAAGATCAAAAGTTTGCAATTGAGTTCCAAGAAACATCTACAGTTGCCGCTTTTACACGCAAATAATACAAACAACTGAAAGTAGTTCAACGAGCTATAGAGAATGCAATGCTGGGAGTATCTTTACGCGATTGAATCAGAAATGAAGAGATTTGTAACAGAACCGACATTGCCCGGCGGATTAGTAAGTTAAAGTGGCAGTGGGCAGCGCATTCGGACCGGACGATCCATCTGACTAAAACCGCAAGATCGCGCTGGACACAGGCCGCATACAACCGGTCTTATTGTATTTATAACACAGACTAAACATAAATAGTAATCATATAAAAAATGGTCCTACGTTGGGATCAAACCCATGAATTTTGGATCACACAATAGGTGCACTACTGCGCCATCATGCCCAACAGAGATTTTGTGACGTAACTCGCGGCAATTATGGGCAAAGTATAACTTAGGGCAGGCAAAGTTCCCTACTCGTTAGGGAGGTCTATGTCCAGCAGTGGACACTGTACGGACATACCTAAAAAACAAAACAATATTTGAAGAAATAATAACATTGTTCTACACGCAGTTTCAGGATTACGCTTTTTTTACAGAAACCAGAACACAAACAAATGATAACACATGAACTGGTGACGTCTTCTACTTGGAGACGTTCATACACAAGTTCAAATATTAAGAAAGAGGCTTCTAAAATAATCTTCGACAATCTAATATAGTAATAAAGACGAAAGGTTCGATTATTTGTTATTTATTATTATTGAACTCAAAAACAACACGACCAATTTAAAAGTTCTTCTATCATTAAAATACATGTAGGTAGTTACATTTTCACTGAGTTACAAAAGCTATATTATATTTTCATAAAAAATAGATCTCTACCAACGATAAAACAATGTAGTGTGACATGACTGACATTGACGGGCCCGATGGCGCAGATGGTGGTGTTTTTATCTTGCGTGCCAAGGGTCGTGGGTTCTATTCCCATCCAGAGCAAATATTTATTTGATGATATTTGTGTTTGCTCTGTGTCTGGGTGTTAGATATTTAAGTAGTATATTTGTGATTCTTTTACTGTGTGGCGTCCGTAACACAAGTGCTTTAAGCGACTTACCACGGATTCAGGTCAATTATTATCAGGTCAGGTATTGTGAAAATTAAAATAAATAAATAGAATAAAAATCTATTGCAGTGACTTAAAAATTTCTAAAAAGCTACATTCGTCGTCATCATAGCAGCCGTCGATTGCCGCGAAATCTTGCCCGAAATTGCCGCGCTGAGCCAACGTAGCGGTAATACCTGAGTGTAACTTCGGTAATTCAACTGCCCATCCACGCCCTGTTCCATTTGAACTAAACTATTTAGGTTGTATTTACAGTTCCAATACATCAGTCACCTTCTGACACCTAGTTCAGGGTGAGGTACTATTTAATCTGCCGGTATCCCACGGCGAAAATAACATTATCAGGTATAGGAGGTAGTCCTCATACAATGATTGTCAGCGTTGGTACCTCACTCTCATCTATTTCTACCGCCAAATGTCTCCATTGCTATGTTCTGGTTTGAAGGGTGAAAAAGGCCGTGAAATCACTGGGTAATGTGACATAATATTTTATTCTGGGGGTGACAACGGCTTAGTGATATCTTTGTGATATTACGAGCGTCTATACGCTGCGGTGACGCTTACTATTACATTTCGTATTCTTCGGAAACGGAAACTACGCCAGTCAAAAAAGGCTAGGCTCTGCTAGTTATTTCAATTGTAGTATGAATAACGGAAATATACTGACTATACACTATTTGTTTACAGGCGCGATAGCGCAGTCGATAGAACCCATCTTATGCGTCTTAAGTCGTGGGTTCGATCCTCATCCAGTACAGATATTTAAATGATGAAACTTTATGTTTGTTTCGTTTTAAACATGTATTAAATATTCCACCTGTGACTCTTATTACAGAGTCATGTCAATACGTGATGTTGTGAATTGTATTTTTTTTTATTTAATACATTAGAATGGCAACTCATTTTAAAATACACTCTAGACATATATGGCCTAATTATAACCAAAAAGTACCGCTTCTCAAAATGTTTAATTAGAAAAATAAATATGAATCACGAGACTTCATACAGAATACACAACACGATATTTTGTACTATAACAACTGAACCAAAAAATGAGTTGCTGCGGGATTTTCGTGTCCTCATTACATTACTTTAACCTCCCAACCAATTACAACACCGCCTGTTCGGGTTGTCCTAAAAATTCAACTTAATAATATGCATATTCAATTTAACTTCGTTTGGAAATTTCATTACTGCGAATTCACATAAGCGGTGGGGAGGAACAAAAGTTAAATCGATAAGTTTTAATTAAGCCGAAGTCCTGGTCGATTATTGTATGTAGTTTTTAATATTAAGCATATGTTTTATAGGTTACAGATCTGTTATGCCATCTTTATTTATCATATCAGACATCGGAAGCCCGCTGCTGGACATAGCTCTCCCTAAGAAAGGGGGAATTTTGTCCATAATTAATTTATATATGTAAGTTTAAGGTGTACAATAAAGTTTGATATCTAGCCGTGTGGTACCGGAAAAGTACAATTGTACCTACCCTTGTACCGGGCATTGTTAAAGGTGACTAAGGTACCAGAACCGACAGAAGGCGGTATATCCATCCATGACAGTGTAGCTCAAATTCACAGGATAGGGATGGGCAGCAGCATCTCTGCCGCTAAAATTACGCTCTACGTTTGCCAACACGCTGCCCAGCGTGGCAATTATGGGCGACATTTTCCTTTTCTTGGGGAGGACCTATGTCCAGCATTAGACTTCCAATGGCTTTAATGACGATGATCTAACATAGAACTATAGAATCAGGTCTCGTAGTTTTGTACGTTTGCAAATAAACTAAAAATAACTAAACTCGTTTCCAAACTCTATAACATTGACATAGATAAAATATTGTATCTACATACTGTTAAAGAAGAAATATTACGTGAGTGAAACCGCAGAGCACTGCAAGATCTTTCATAAAAATTGAAAAAACCAATGCGTTCATAGAAGCTATTTCTTGAATACCGTACTGATATGTGACTATAAAAATTACAATAGCAATAGAACATGGGGCATCGACCTCTCCGAGATATTTTCATATATATTGAACCGGTCGTAGGTGGCCTGCATCGAGCGCAATCGGGCGGGTTTAGTGGGTAGACGTCCAATGCTCAATAATAATGGACATATGTTATTTACTTCTTTCTTGTTTGATATATTTCTTCTTTTTTGTAAATCATTCAACTTGAAAATTAAAAAATTGAAATCAAATAGATGAAATAATTTTTTTTATTACTTTAAAAGGTTTTATGCATAGGAAACGCTAAATTATATTTAAGATGATATTGACTAGAATGATGCCGTGAGGTACCGGCAGAGTACGAGGTTTCTTAAGAGGCGACTATGGTATCAGAACCGACAGATGGCGGTATATCCATGTAAAGATAGAGCTCAAACGCACAGGGCGGGGATGGGCAGCAGCCTCCCCGTCGTGAAAGCTGCGCTCTGCGATTGCCAACACACTTGCCTAGCACGGCAATTATGGGCAACATACCCCCTTTTTTGAGGCGGCCTATGTCCAACAGTGCATTTTTAATGGCTGGTATGATGATAATGAACTATAATGAAATCATCTTGCCTCAGGTGTCAAACAGAACTCGGACCATAATCAACCAACTTGTAAAAATTTTACACTTGGTTGTTGGTAATAAATACAATATTAAAGAAATGGCGTTAAAAAAATGAATACTAGGAAAAATCCAATATGTCCGCTTAGATCTCGGTAGCACAACAGGCACAACAGTAATGCAATCTCCCGGTATAGGAAAGCTGCAGGTTCAAGTCCTTCTTTTCACTTGAGACAATACTTTTTAGTAAATATCATCTTAAACTTGATTCAATATTTTCTATGCATAAAACCTCTGACTGTAATTAAGTATCTAAATAGATATTTTTTATCGATTGGATCAAACTTGTTAAAGTTTGATATTTGAGTGTATGTAGATAATCACCTACAACATTGAAGAAATGACTTTAATATTTTAGCACTGGGAAAATTCTGCAAGTCCGCAACAAAAGGAGAATTCATAAGAAAGATGCAGGTTCGAGTCCCGTCTGATACATCAGACAGGTTGGAATCATCTTCAAATATCTTTATTTTAAAAGACCTATTACAGGCATTTTTATTGATCACATATTCATTATAATTTTTTCTATAAAAATAGACATACGACATTTAAACAACTATCGAAATTGAAATGAATTTCATTGAAATATCTACGACCTAGTAGATCAGTGCAGAGTAGAATAAGGTACCAGTCCTAAGGTACCAGTCTAGCTGGCGATATATCTATCCGAAAGTTAAAATGCACAGGGCGGGGGTGTACCGCAGCATCTCCGTCGTAGATGCTATGCTCTGTAGTTACCAACACACTTGCCCAGTGCGGCAATTATGGGCAAAATATTCCCTTTCTTGGGGAAGGATATCCAACAGTGGACTCCTAATGGCTGACATGATGGTAATGATGAGTGGATCAATGATTAACCATGCCTATTACCTCTGTCTATATACAGCCAAGTTCTCCGCACACAGTCAACAAACAGCTCGTGTAGAATGCATATGAAATTAATACAAAACAATTATTTTATGGGACTTCCTAAAACTTAACTTACAATCTGACGAACAGTTTAATTGGTCACACTTTCTCCAGGAGTTTGGACCATAATTAGGGATTCCAACAACTCGACGACAACAATATACAATTACTTTATACGCCAACAAAAATCTGAAGCGAAATTGTAATTGTTTTTGGAATACACATTAACAAAAGATAGAAAAGAAATTAAACTTTCACCGGCAAAGTGAATATAAAGATTAAAATCCAATCAAATTACTTCAGTAATTTCATACAATGAAACATGAAGAATTTATAATTAATTATAATATTTCTGAAGTTTTTTTTATATTTCGTATTTTAATTATTTATTTATTATAATTTCCTACCCAAACCCGGAGACAATTGAATACAATCAATATGAATTCGGTCATGTTACTTTTACACCAGTTTGACAAACAAAAAATAGGTTTTGAAAAATGTCATTTGTTTTTCAATTCTGTTTAATATCTTAGCTACACTTCTTCTACTTCTACACTATTGACGGGAGGTATCCACCTCCCTCTGTACCAGGTATCGTAAGAGCCGACTAAGGAATCAGAAGCTCAAATGCACAGGGTGGGGATGGTCAGCAGCATTCGCGGCCAATTTATCTCTTTCACGTAAGGGATAATTTCCTCTCTTCATCTCACACGCACGTAAAGCGCTCTTTTATATTTTTACTTGATCTTAAAGAACTCTGTAACTTAATAGAACAAGATCTTAGATAATTTAACGTTTTAAGAAAGCAAAAAGGAAGGAACTATTACCGCTAAGGTTTTGTATATATATATGTAATATTTTTGTGTTCTGACATTTATTATTTTGAGGATTGAAGCCACGGTGGATTCGATCCTCATCCAGGATAAACAATGGCGTGTGTGTCAAATAGTCTTATATTCATTTAAGTTTTTGTACATAAAACCAGCCATGTTCCCACATATGGCGGACTTTCATATATATATATATATATATATATATATATATATATATATACACAGATACGTATATATATCAGAGTTATTACCACTAGTGGCGGTGAGCAGAAGTAACTAGACGTCAGCGCAGCTTAGAAACGTAGAACGGAGTCTACGATATAGCGGTCGGTCTAGCGCAATCTGTATGCATCGGACCACCGAACAGTGAACACGCGTAAAAACTGTCAGCGTATCATTGATTTTCTTCTCAGTGTTTACCCTGACTATACTTACTTATTGATTGTTTAAAAATGTAATTATTAATAAAATTAACTTATAAATCCAGATTTGGATTTATATTTCGGGCCCGATGGCGCAGATGGCAGCGATCCTATCTTGCGCCAAGGGTCGTATTTAAGTAGTATATTTGTGATTCCTCTGTTGTCTGACGTCCGCAACACAAGTGTTTGAAGCGACTTACCGTGGACTCAGGTTATTATTTCACGTCATACAACATTATCCCCGAAATACCCATTGAGCAGACTTAGAGATGACAGACGCCAGACAAGTACATCGTTCCTTCCATTATATAACACTATATTAAACCTGACATGGGTAAGTAAGAAAAAAGGGGTAAATTAAATGGAGATATTAGAAGAAAGGGGAATCCGTAAGACTCTTTTAAAAGTAAATGTATATTTGTCAATGTACCGTTTAACTATTGTATAGGGATAAGTAGAGAATATGGAGCACAAAGCCCGAATCGTGCCTTTGAAACTCGCTATCACGAATTCATCCGGCACATGCTTCCACCTATTGTACCCCGTTTCAAGTATTACCCATTTGCAAAATTCGTGGCGCGTAGAACTCGATTTTGATACCTAATTGAATCGCGAGAAATTGTCAAGTAATAATGCTGTTATTCGGAACTATATCGGGATATATATGTTTGTGAAACCAGAGAGGCGTTGAATTTATAGGCTCCATCTCTATTGTTACGGAAAGAAATGTACCGGTAGGCTGGCTGATGAATCCCATACTTCCAGTTAAATCGTCTTCCAAATAAAAAGTGGCAAATGTAAAGCAATTTAAATTTAATGTTATATAAGTCGAGTATTCAAGATTTTTCTTGTAATTGAAACTTTCACAACAAATCAGCCGTTGAATTGACGGGCCCGATAGCGCAGACGGTAGTGATCCTATCTTTTGCGCAAGGGATCTTGAGTTCGAATCCCACCCAGAGCAAATATTTAGGTTTGTTCTGTGTCTGGGTGTTAAATATATGTGTTTAAGTATAATTTTTGTAATTTCTCTATTGTCTGGCGTCTGTAACACAAGTGCTTTAAAAAAAACAGTATTAGGCATAGATTTCCCCAAGAAAGAGCGAGTGTCGTTAATGCCGCGCGCGGCAAACGTGGCGGCCATCGCGGCGCGTAGTTTTATTACGTTTATGTTGTTGTGCTGCTGCCTATCCTCGCCTTGAACGTCTTAGCAAAAATATTTTCTGTGGATATACAGCCATTTCTTAGCGGCGGTACCTTTATCGCACCAGCAGAGTAGAAAAGTAAATCCCTCTGTATCAGGTATCGCAGGTGACTGGGGTACTGGAAACTATAGATAGCTTTATTACCATTATTACTGGTCTAGCCAAATATTGGGCAGCAGCATCCCCGTCGAAAAGCTACGCTCTGCGATTGCCAATACTTCTGCTCAGAAACATAGCAATAATGGCCAAGAACCCTCTAAAGATTAAAATCACACGAGGAGATTTGTTATCCAACAGTGGGTGTCCTACGGCATTTGTGATGATGATGAAATTCCTTCTTGTGAGCGTCAGTATCATCACTAGTCTATAATAAACGAACAAATAGATACCTCGAGTGGTGGAGTATGGAAATGGATACATGAAACATTTCGATTAAAGGCTTAAAATTTTATAAGTGTTTCTACATGAAATAATATACAATAAACAAAACATCATTTTTAAGGTTTAAATGCAAAATATGTGTATAAAGAAACTCAATTCTACTCGGCAAGTCGACTAAGACGGCTTCCGTAATCGTATTGCATTTCCAATTATACGGCAGGCGTGGTGCTAATTTGGGATGTGAACGTGGAAACTGCCACGCTTCCCAGATTATGTGAGAACTCAGCGAACAACTAACTTGGGTGTTGAGGTTCACTCCTCATTATCAAATCGACATATACACTCGTGTATATTTATTTATTTTATATTTAACCTATTAATTCCTAAGCGTGAAAATAAAAGCTTATCTTTTGGTTTTATTATTTATTTCTACACTAATATTATAAAAGGAAAAGATTTGTATTTTTGTATGTAGCGAATAAACTTAAAAAGTACTAGACCGATTTTAATAATTCTTTTTTTTTTGAAAGCTACATTATCATTGAGTAACATAGACTATATTTAGCACTAGTTTACTTTAGAAATTCCTATTAAAACCAACCAAAGGTGTAAAAAATAGCCGTAAAATGTCTTTCATCGAATACTCTGCGATGAGTAAGAATAATAGAAGAATAAAAATATAGAATAGTAAGAAGAATAAAAAATTATTTGACAATATTATAGAATATATTAATATCTACAAAAAACTTTGGAAGACTATATGTCTAACTATTGTAGTTACGTCACTATAACTACTTTTTTACATTTAACAAATTGATAGAAATACCGATCAAAATCAAACCGTGTTATCCATACCATTTATAATTTTTTTATCCAAATAAATAATTTAATATTCAAGAATGTCTTAAAACCTGATGATTATTTTTTGAATTATTGAGATCGGACATTCCATTCGAAAGATATCATAAAGTTAAAATAAAAATACATGCCGGCGGTGGCCGCTACGCAGCGCATCGAGTAACTAACTCGACGAGAGCAATTGTATTTAGCACTTTCTCGAGTAGGATCTCCTGAAAATCTATACGCTTCGTTGCCACTAACAAATAACACAGCCAACGTAGAGTACAAGGAGGCTTTAAGATAAGCATACATTTTTTTCAAATTAGGGATTCATGGTCGTTTTAATTAGCATGCTTATTACTTAAATATCTGTACCTATTTATGTCTACCCGTGCGAAGCCGGGATGGGCCGCTAGTATAGTAATAGAGTCAATCTTCAAGACTTCAACAAGACAAATCAAAAAACAATCAAAAAGACTTCTAATGGCTGGTTTAATGAATGGTAAGTCCATCAAGTAAATTGTAGGCTTAATTGCCCTTATAATATATTAAGATACTTTTTTTCAGTCTATCTATAGAAATATTTTTTGTTTAAACGCTTGGGCTTCGTCCCCGAGATGTCGTCTGTGAATGCGAATTTACATCATTTAATCGCTTTCAAACATTCTGGAGCGGATTCACGAGGGACATATCCTAGCAGCAAAAGATAAAGTCAATGTGGAAATAAAGAAGAAATCTATTTAATATTAATCTTCAGATGATCAAAAAAGGACATGTCATCAATATTAAAAATGAGTTTAAAATATGTGCAATGTGTTGATTCCATAAAAAATATTCATACCAGCAATATCTATCAATCAATCAAGATTAAGTTTATCAGAAGATAGATATTTTGTTATCAACAATATCTTTATTTATTTTGACTAGACTGATGGCGCAAATGGAAGTGATGCTATCTTGTGCGCCCAGGGTCGTGGGTTCGATCCCCACCCAGGTCAACTATTTACATGATGATATTTGTGATTGTTATTTAAGTAGTTTATTTGTTATTCCTTTATTTTCTATCGTCCGTAACGAAAATGCTTTATGCGACTCACGCAGTCAGGTCAAAGTATGGGATGTTGCGGGAATTATTATCATTACCAAATGAAACTTATTTTTATAAATCAAAATAGTGTTATTCGTTTATTTCTTACGGTAAATGGTATATATAAATAATAAACTTTTATAATTTAATGTTGATAGATGAAACTAACCTATTGTAAACTGCAAAAGGCAAAGGATGAATTGTAAATAAATAAAAGAACATCTGGTTTTCATTTCTACATTCTAATTTTGAAGCTCTATTTACAACTGTCCTTATAGTTAATAGTTGTAATATTAGTAAGCGTATCTCAGGCGGCAAGTGGGAAGTCTAGAAACCGGAGCCCTGGACCTTCTCGCTTACCCCACATCTGGCCGGTGCAAAATGTTAATTCACAAACTGACCAAATTATATTATTTAAAATGAGAGCCGCTTTCCGACGCGATGCTAATTTCGCGTGATGTATGCTGGAAATTTTCAATCCCGCTTTTCCATTGTGCCTGGATTTCATTACTCCGGTGAATGTGCTCCGCAAATTTAACAAAGACAGACGGTTCGTTTTTTGGGAAATGCGTTGATATGGTTCGCTAACGTACGTGTTGAAAACCTTCGGGTATCTAATATCATTGGCAGCTCTATATTAAGAGCAGAATGCTCACTCACCTCGTTTTTTATATCTGCTCGTTTTTAATTTGGTATAATCATGAAAGTCGTTCTTGCAAGACGACAACTTCAAGTCATAACTTATTTTGGTGTCAATCTAGACTGACATAATTAATGTACTATGTGTATTAAATACTAGCAAGACATCGCGATTTTATCAACGTACCTGCCGTAACTATCCGAATCCAGGAATATAATATAGCTTAAATTGTAAGATGATAATATAACTGTTTAGTATTGAAAAGAAAATTGTGACCAATTTAGCAGTTATTGAATTTATTTATTACAAACGCGCAATAATATAAAACTGTACTTGACACTTTCTAGTTTCTGTGTTTATATTTTGATTAATAGATTGTAAAGATGTAGGTTTCTAGTTATTTAAATTAGTTAAGTAAATTTCAAAGTAAGTTTAACAAACTAAAAGGTAATAATAGTACCAGGGGAAAATAGATAGTAACATCCGGTGGGTTATGTGAGTAAAACCGCAGGAACGCGCTGGATGCAGGCATACAACCGGTCTTATTGGAGATCACTTGTAAAGGCCTATGTCGTGGACGTCCTATGGCTAAAATAATGTTAGGCAAGGCTAAAATAAGCTTATAAGTGAAATATTTCAGTTTATCACCATTTAAACGGCTTACCAGGTAAACAAATTGAATGATCTCCAACAAAGGTTGTCTTTTTGGTACACTCACTTATTTCTTCCGTCCGAAAAGGGATCGCTGTTCTGATTTGAAAGGTGAGAGAGGCAGTGAAATTACTTGGCCAAGTGGCATAGTATCTTCATTTCCCAATCATCAATATTTATAAGATAATACGAGTATCTATAGGCTGCGGAGACAATTACTGATCACCTGGATCGTATGTTTGATTAGTCAAATAAGAAAAAGCATATGTACTTAACTAAATATTATTTGGGCTTTTTTAGTTTTCAGGAAAGTTTTCTATTGTTACAATATGGAGCAAAGGGAATGCGAGCGCAATCGTGGGCGAAAAGCCAGTTTACTTTAGAAGGTGTTAATTGCGTGTACCTACATATGTGCCAATGGAGGAGCCAAAATTATTACCAAAATTATACCTCCCCCTGACGAAAAAGGCGACTAAGGTATCGGAACCGACATATGACTATCTACCCGAAGCAGTGTAAATCGCAAAAACTGCGCTCTACGGTTGCCAACACGCTTGCCCAGCGCGGTTACTATGAGCAATAATTGAGGACGCCAATATCCAGCAGTGGACTTAGGATGGCAAATATTATCATCCTTCCTTTTTTATTATAACAGTTCGACAAAAAAGCGACAACTTTTGACTCGTAAGAAGAGTTTTTTGGTGATCCGCGAAAGGTCACGACAGCCTTATAGATGCTCATAATATCACAAAAATTTTACTAGCGCGTTACGAACCTTGTGACTTGAAGATGTTCCAAGTTACCCAGTAATTTAAATCGGATTGAATCATCAATCAATCACTCTATCTATTAAAATAAAAACGCATCAAAATCCGTTGGGTAGTTTTATAAATGCAAACCGACAGCCAGACAGCGGCTTTCTTGACGCCTTATCAAATAAACTGATTTAAATGATATTTAAAAAAAAAATTATATTCACCTATTCATACCTTAAAGAGTAGTGTTTTAAACTGAAATTCACGCAGATAAAGCAATGGGTATAAGCTAGTAAATCATAATATAGAAGCTATAAACAGCGGACTTAGCTGCGTGGAATTTGACATTTCTGTTTGTCAGGATTGAACATACTGGATTCAGTCGAAAACAAAAGTGGAAACATGGTCAAGTTGACTTATAATTGTGAGTGTACTGGATATATCCAGCACACACAACCTACGATGTCTATCTGGAATAAATATCTTACAAATAAGCAATGTAAAAGCCCGCATCCGAAGCGTGTCTGTGTAAATTAGGTTGATTAAAGGTGCCTTCGGTAGAGGGTTTTATTGGAGCCACAATTAGGATTACCTCAAATTTCACGTCAAACGACGCTCAAGTGAGATTAATAAAATGAATAAACAACATCTTGGACATTAACGGTTTGCAAAAACATCCTAACCCTGAAGTGCGAAGTTTAAATAATCATTTTCATAGCAGCCATCTCTACTGGATATAGGCGTTCCTAATAAAGGAAAAATATTGCAGATCTTAAGTTCAGGACGGAAATGCTGCCGCCCACTATTGCTTTTATAATACACTTTTCCTGGTTATTCTATATGAGAATATAACAGTATGAGTTCTGGTTAATCAGTCGCTTGTGGTACAGACAAAGGAACAATTCTACTTAGCCCCTGCTTAATATGAACCTTAACAGATATTTTTAAGATATCATTAATAAAACGGCAAGGTGTTGTAAAAGGTTGAGATATAGAAGGCGATAAATGGCGGTATATCTATTCAAATTAATGTACTACGTCTTTAAGAAGGAAATAGGTTGCTGGGCAGGCGTGATGGAAATTACAGAGTGTACCTTCGCTATGAGAAAACTCTTAACTATCCCTACTCCGTTGCATATGAACTTCACTTTTTCTGGTTATGCCGCCATGTATTGTTTCAGGTAAATCAGACGCTTTTTACGATACCTGATAGAAATATTGGTAGTATTCTACGTCTAAATAAGAACGAAGTTTATATCATCATCTTCATTAAACCAGTTATTTAAAGTCCACTTTTGGACTTATTGTAGGCCTCTCCTAGAAAGGAGGTTTTTTTGCCCATAATTGCCACGCTGGGCAAGCCTGATGGCAATTGCAGAGCGCAGCTTTCGCGACGGGGATGCTGCTGCCTATCCACACCCTGTGCAGTTAAGTTGTACTGTTTCGGATGAATATACCGCCATCTGTCAGTTCTGGTAACTTAGTCGCCTCTTACGACACCTGGTACAGGAAGGTACTATTCCACTCCACCAATACCTTACGACAAATTCAAACAAACGTTTATTTAAATTTACATCGACATGGCATATCGTTTATCCAACTAAGATATCAGTACTAAAGCATTGAAGGCAAAATAATGTAGAGACGGCGATGCCTCATACATAGTAATACAAAAATAAGATTTATACTGTATGGGTAATCAATTGTAGTTAGACCTCCCCCACACGTAATATCTGGGATGACGCAAAGAATATCAAACGAAGGTACACATTCTCCCCTCAAAGGGTAAATTAAGAGGTTATCACACGAGATAAAACATTGCCGGCACAGATTATTTAAATCAAGCCAATTCAGTATTCCTTCGCGATTGAGTAAAGTGTGCTATGCAAATAGGTTTGATGGCCGGTGTAAGGAACAGACGACAGCGATAGTTGTAAACTTTTTTCAAACTTAGTCGCTATTTTTTATTACACTACATCCTGTACATCTGAATCTGAGTTAAGTAGCTTACAGTACGAGATATCAGACAACAAAATAATTAGAAATATAATACTTAGATACTTGTATCATATATATATGATACACGGAACTAATATAAATCTTAAAAATATTTGCTCCGGGAGGGAAATTTATATGAAATTTGGATCTATAATAGTATCTTGACTTCAACTCCAGCACCACAAGAGATGAGCAAGGTCGTTAATCTATAAACGAAAATATTATTGTAAGGAAAGACTACATCACTACAAGATCTGGGAATCTGAGTAGAATTGACGACGATCACTCGAGGATGCCTCTATGGTCGAATCTAGCCTATACATTGTATCGTCGTTGGGAACTATTTGATTTCATAGGTAGGTTATGAGCTTGAAAACACTATGTCACACTACCCAGTAATTAAACATATTCTCTCAACCTTTAAACCGGAACACATCAATGCTATTTATCGGTAGAATTAAGTGAGATTATGTATAATATGTAATGACATTTTATATTTAACCATTTAAAATGTATGTCACATAATATTTTGACTGATAATTATCCAAATATAATAATAGCTGAATAAAACTACTTTTCAACGACTTTTAAACGCTTTATATTTCGTTTATATTTATGTGGACTTTTGCAGTACCTTACGGCAATAGTTCTCAAGATATTATATTTTAATAAATAAAAATTATCGGTTTTCTATCCATCAAGGTGTTAAGATGTACTGTGATCTGACAGTGCTATGATGTATGATGATTTTTAATCAGATATATAATAAAATCTCAAGCACCTTCTATATTGAAAAAGTAGGGTATTCTCATTTCAATAGCCTCTCTCAGCTTTATTGATATAAAACGAGTTTCCTTCGCAAGTATTTGAAATTTATAAAATCTCATGTAACGCTTGGATATATCAAGTCCGTACTCACAGGCTGAAGACTTATTAGATCATTTGTGTTTAACATCAGTACCGTCAAAGTAGAATAGAGAGACAAGAGACGTCTAAAATATCAAAACTGACAGTTGCCGGTATATCCGTCCGAATCAGTTCAACCCTACAGGTTTTGGATGGGCTGCAGCATTTCCAAAGCTACAATCGGCCATTGCCAACACGCCTACCTACCGAGGCAATAATAAGCCAGAACTTTTTTTTCAGGAACACGCAGAATGGATGGACGATGGAGTCTTAAGGTTTTTGAGTGTTGAGCACGTACCAGCAAAGGTATCGTCCAGCCACAATGTAAAAGATGATGTGACGCAGGCCGCATATAACCGGTCCTATTAATACTACAATAACCAAGAGTGGTCTTACGGCAAAAAAAGAACACTTCATAATAATATGCTTTTTTTACTTTGTATGAGTGTTTGTGAATGTTTCGTTCAATTTAACCGATATAATAAGATAATTGAAACATCTCTACACGACTTTTCCATTTCCAACTTTTAAATATATCTTCTATTTATTTGCTTCAAATATTCCATATTCTTTGCTTCCTCAATATTAATTAATCTTTTCATACATGAGCGCCATGGATGAAAAATGTTTTAAAAACAAGCAATCTAATCATAGCAATTCAATTTCCTACTGATACAGCTTTTTATTTTATTGTACCATATTTTTTTGTGGTATAAAAACGTTGCCTTCTATCAAAAGTTATAAAAGAACCAATATTTATAAAAGGTTCCGAAAATGTGGAGTTGTATTGAATACGCTATTTCATTGGGACCGGAAACTCGTAGTCTAATATAAAGTCAATAATTTTGCTGTCCATACATCTAATATGTTACTGTGTCCTCGCCTTTGGCTTTGCTTATGTAAATATATGCAGGTGTCTGATTATCAAATTGGTCTGACTGTATTTTGGCGCTAAAATATCACTGTTATCTAGACTTATTCTCTGACAAATTAAGACCTTACTTATATTGGTCATTACAAGTCTCGCTGATACTGCTCCTCTATATAGAAAATTGTATTCGCTATTGGAAATACATTGATTATAATAGCCTTGGGGTAACAGCAGAGTAGAGTAGTAGCAGATGTTGTAAGAGACGAGCAAGATGCCAGAACCGACAGGTGGCGATATATCCATCCGTAACAGTGTAGCTCAAATCTCCGTTGTGAAAGCTATGCTATGCGATTGCTAAAACGCTTATTCAGCGTGGCAATTATGAGCAACATTTCCCCTTTCTTGGGAAGCTCTATATCTAGCCGTGAAATATTAATGGCTGGTATGATGATAATGATAATGGTTAGACGTGGTAGAAGTCATTAAATGTAGCTACACAGTGAGGATGAAGTTACTTATCCCTGTCTTGTTTCATTATCATTATCACATAAGCTATGGTATCCCGAATTGATATATATTCTTCTCTGCTAAACACAGGCTCGCTTATTAATGAGCGACCTCACCCGTTTTTCTGTTGGCGCAGGAATTGACATCTGAATAGTCTTGCTTGACATTCTCGGAATAAAAAATCTCTTCAGCAGGCATCCCAAGGCTGACGATAGAAAATTGATAGCATCCGCTTAATCTGATAGGAAATTTGTAAGAAGACATGTGGTGGTTGAAGTTCCACCACACACACAATTTCTTACACTTTCACACACACACACATATAAATTTTTCACACTATTCGCTTGTAAACTGTACTGAATGTACTCAAAGAAGCTACAGTGATTCGTGTGGTTGAAACGCGTCGAACGGAATAGAAAATGAGATCATTCCCGTACCCTTGGTTCACAATACGGCGCACTTTTTATTCTTTGTCTTACAGAATCCGACCTGAGTTCCAGCTCGTTCTTACCTATTCTAAAGGCCAGGATTTTAAAGCGAATTTCGGTTTGTATTTTCAGTCTGATATTCCTGTACGGACGACTTGGTCGAGGTCTTGATGCTGTCGAAATTATTATGCTTAGTAAAATGGAGGTATATAACTGCATATTGCAAAACAAAATTTGTTCTCGTATATTAGTTTAGTCGACCTTAGCTTAGTTAGTGATATCCTTGTGATATTACGAGCGTCTGTAGGCTGCAGTGACGCTTACTATCACGCGGCTTGTTTGTTTGTCGACCTGGTCTAATAGAAAAGCATACAGACTGCTTGATAGTAGGCATCACGGCAACCTATAGATGCTAGTAATATCAGAAGGATATCGCATGCCACCAACTTTGTGACTGGAAGATGTTATATCACATCACCCAGTAAAATGACCCTTCCTTTCCACCCTTCAAACTGGAACATAGCAATGAGAATACTGCTGTTCGGCGGTAGATAAAAGGTGAGAGTGAGGTATCAATTCAGACGGCTATTGTATGAGTTCTACATCAACACTATCATCTGTAGCATCAGGCACGACTAAATTTATGTTCGCTTTCATTTATTTAAATTTATTTTGGTCAGAAGAAGAAAAGTAATAAATGTGAGGTCAAAGAAAGAAGCAAAGAAGTTTGAGAAAACTTAACTACCAAATGACATTTTCAATGTAATCTTACGACATATAACTGTCAGTCATTTGTCAGTTAGCGCAATCGACATAATGGGTTTGAATATTTTTAATCACAATGCAACCGAATCCGTACTTACCTAACCTGTACTTACAAATATTAGAAATGCCTGTCTGTATGTTGCGCTATCACGCCAAAACTACCGAACCGATTTAAATATAATGTGGTACGCAGATAATATGATATGGCGTGATATGGTACCTAAAGAAACTATTGCACGCAAACAAAGTCGCGGGCACAGCGAGATATATATTTATTATTTAGCATGTAATACGTATGCATCTCATACTTGTTTTACGGACATCAGACTGCGAGTAATCTCAAATATAATACTTAACACACAAACACAGGACGTACACAAATATCATCATAAAAATACTTGTCCTGGGTGGGGATCGAACCCACGACGGCAGGTGCATAAGATAGGGTAACTACCATGTGATGTGTGCGAAGATGCATAATATGCAAGATAAAATATGGCGCACCGTCCGTGTGAAGCTGGAGAACTCTTAATTATGCCACTTATGCTAAAGTTTAACGACGAGGTTAGGACCGCAGGCAGAGATGTTATTGTAATAATTCACATTACATCTCATTTATTGATCTGACTCCGAGATAATTCGCTTAAAGCACTTGTGTTACGGATATCAGATAACAGAGGAATCACAAATATAATATTTAAATACATATATTTACACCCAGACACAGGACAAACACACAATATTTGTTCTATCAAACTCACGATCTCTGACGCATAAGATAATATCACTCTCATTAAATATATTGACTGATCAATGAGGACGGTGCATAATCAGCAGCAACAGCAGGTTGAAATGTTTATAAAAATACATTCTTAGGTTGAGGCCTTACATTTTTGATTGAAAGTGTTATAGTACTTACTATCTATTGCCCAAGCAATACATTAAAATATGGCATATAACACAAAGAACTGACGGCCGCAGTTTAGTTCTTGCAGAGAGACCACGCGTCGACAGGCGCTCCGTAAATCAACGACCTATAAGGCAGACAGACTGCGAACGTCTAGGACCACTTGACCGCACCGGATGGAGGCCGTAATCATTCCTTTTGATAACCTAAGAAGGCCTACAATTATAGCAAAATACCGACAAATATCTTGGCCTAAATGCCTATTGCTATGTGCAGAATAGAAAAGTACCTCTCACTGTATCAGGTGTCGTAAGAGGCGAGAAGATACCAGAACGATAATTCCTTATGTAACAGTGTAGCTCAAATGCACTGGGCAGGAATGAGCAACAGCATCCTCGTTGAAAATTATGGGCACAATCCCCCTTGCTTGGAGAAGTTTATTTCTAACAGAGAACTTCCAATGGCCGATTTGATAATAATGTCTGACAGTGAATGTTACTGCATGCACGACTAACATGGTTATGAATCAGATGTCACTTTAAAATAGTAAATTCCACATTCTTGTTTAACATTTTTAAAAACTTAAATCATCATCACATGGAATGCTATGGAAAGCTATGGAAGCCCACAATTGGGCATAGACTTCCCGAAGTAATGTCTAATAGGCCCGGTTGTACGCGTGCTTTCAATTACAGTAAACGAGCTTCGTTTTACAATGTGTGTTTCCAGCGATGAGTTATGGCAGTGTAATGAAGTCTCTATCGGCTTAAGTGGTCAACTCAAAAGACAGGACAATGTTCGGAGTCTTTACGCAAATCAGGAATGAGGAGATCCGTAAAAGAAGGGCAGGGCACTTAATGCGTAGAATTCATGGAGTCATAAGGTTCTGAAATGGAGACCACAACCACAGACTAAAACCGCAAGATTGTACAGGACGCAGGCCGCATATAACCGGTCCTGTTTGAAATCAACAGCCAATATCTATGTCCAGCAATGGACGTCCCACGATATGATAACGGGTTTGCTTACGTATACATTACGTGAACTACGCACTCGTAGAAGAAAACTGCATTGAGTCAAAACTGTAATTACGAGTATATGTAGAACCTTTAAAATTGACGGCAAGAAAACGTTTCTGAACATGTTGTCTGTTGATAACTTTCTGAAGGAATTAGACATTTCGTTTATAATTATTTGCGAATAAATTGCGATGTCTTCAGAATTGTGGGAAATATTTTCATTCGAGTTGATGCAGTCTTCATCTGGGGTGCGTATTATTATTATTATTATCATTATCATATCATTTATATCAATATTTTATATAGACTACTTAATAATGCAAAGCGTATGAGTAAACTTCGCATAATAAAAAGCGCAAAAAATTTGCAGATAAATTCAGAACGTGGAATGAAAATAGTAAAAAAGTAAGGATTGGTCGCGCAACAAATTGTATGCCATGGTCCAGTGACGTTCGACTCTCGTTATCGGACAAGAGGACTGACGCAGAACTCCTGACAATAGATGCGGTACTGATTTTAACTAGCTAGTACCTACCCCCGGCTTGGTCTGCATGTAATTATTGATGCATTACTATATATTATATATATTGATAAACTTATTTATTGTCGTCGAAACGTTCAGCAAAAAATATAAGAAGTTAAATTTACCGCGTTTTTAAGCCCTTACGTAAGCCATTCGTTTTATTAATATTTGTTGTACTAGATCCGGAAAAGCCAGTATCAAAATATTATTTTTTTATTTGACTAGGTTGATATATGAGCATACAGTTCACGTGATAGTAAGCGTTATCGCAGCCTATCGATGCTCGTAATATCGCAACCTTGTGACTTAAAGATATAACGTCACATAACCCAGTAATACCACTGCCTCTCTCACCCTGCAAACGAACACTGCGGTAGAAATAGGTGAAAGTAAGATACTAATACAGACGACCTTTGTATGACGTGTACCTCATGTTTACAATCATGCTGTATTCTGGAGTACTACAACCGACAGGTGGCGGCATATCCATCCAAGACAGTGTAGCTCAAATGCATAGGGCTGGGATGGGCAGAAGCTTCTCCGTCCCGGAAGCCCTCTTAGTGATTGCCAACACGCTTGTTCAGCGTGGCAGTTATGGGCAAAATTTCCTCTTTCTTGGAGAGGCCTATGTCCAACAGTGGACTTCTAATAGCTGTAATGATGATACTGATGAACTAATTTCACGAAAGCAAATATATAACCTTCCTATTATTTTAACAGAGAATTATCATAAAAGCAAACACAAAAATATATAAATAGCGTGTTTGATTTATCCGTTCCGTCCGATGGCTCGATCCCGAAAGGACGACCCTCTCGTCCGAGCCTCGCTATATCAGAGTGACGTCACGGAGTGCTGCCAGCAATATATATCTAGTAAAATCAGAAACCTTTAGAATAAAATATCAGTAACTTCTACCAATTGTAAACAAAAATGTAGTTACCTAACTTATTACTCATAACATTAAATAACACAACATTGATATGAGGGAGACAAAGGCTATCTATCATTTGACCAGCCTTACTGTATTTGTCTGTCATATATAAATAAAAAAACTACTTTTTATTTTTATATTATTAGTTAAATTTTGTGCACACAATTTGTATGCATAAGTAAATACGATCATATCAAATAGTATTTCCTGAAAAAGCATAAAAACTATTTGTAAACCGGATTAGTCCGGGGTTGTTATTTCACATAAAAATGGTTGCCTGTAAAGTCGGTTTTACGGGCGAAGATTTTACGTGACAACGTCTTTTTCTCGGTAGAATATTTATTGATATGAATATAATTAAATTTCACAATAGAAACAAGGAATTGAATGAAAATAAGAATTGCACTAATTTTAACTATAAAAATATATTTTGTTTACTAAAACATTGTACATGTAAACTTAAACTTTCCATTGTCCAAACTCGTCCGTTTCCATTGTTTTGAGAGTGGTGATTCCTGTTGAACATTTGAAATTGAATGGATGAATTTTTAATTTTAAAGAATCAATTTGAAAATCAAAACACTTATTCAGATCGAAGGTTCAAATTTTTGCTAAATAAATTTGAAATTAATTAAAATTTGTAATTGTAAATGATGAAGTTGAAAATTAAAACATTTACTTAAATTAGATGTTAAAATTCTTGCTCAACACAGTTTAAATCAAGTTTTCTTATATATGCCACTTTTTCTTAATATTTGTAATTTTAAAGAATCAATTCGAAAATCAAAACATTTATTCAGATCGAAGGTTCAAATTTTTGCTAAATAAATTTGAAATTAATGAAAATTTGTAAAATAATAATTAATTAATTAATTAATTTTAAACTAATAATTTACTTAACACTATCAACATTTATCAATAGTATGACATAACCTATAAACTCAGTTTCTCAACTTTTGTGTCAATCTAACAATTAATCAATCAATCATAGTTTACGATAATGAAATATCAGTGTACAATTATTTACCTTTATTGTTGTAGTTGTTGTAAATGACGAATCTAAGCACTCCAATTTTCACTACAGACACAGCTGACGATACTTTAACCACACGTGTGAACTTGTATTATGACGCTTTCTTGTTTTTCCAACGCCAAGAACGTTCGAGAAAGACAAAGACAGAGACACAAGCATGCGCCGATTCAATGCGCCTGATTCTCTAGTGCTGCGCGCGCAACAGACCGATCATAGTTGAGTGGGAGAGAGACGCAAGGCATTCGGCGGGCCTCTCTCTCGTTCGGTGACTCATCGTAACGTTACCGAGCGTTACACTTTTTCATAAGTGACTCCCAGCCACAACCTAATATAAGACGTTGTCACGTCAAAATCAACGCGGACAGATAACTGGACGAATAAAGCGCGTTGTTGAAGCATTTGTATTTTTTACTGTTCTAAAACAAATAGGACAAAAATCTGCCCACAATAATGCGTATAAGATAGATCTTTTACAAAAGTCGTGTGACTTGGAGATGCAGATCTCTAAGTCATAAGGTTGGCAGGACGCTGGTGATATCCTTATGCTATTATGAACGTCGTTTTGACGCTCACTGTCACGCGGAATATATATGCATGTTCATAGAACTGGTCTAATAAAAAAAAAATAGATTGTCTGTAAAGTCGTTTTACTGTCGATAATTGAACGTGACAACGTCATAAGAAAATACTGATGAAATGGCTGCATTTTTAAAAGAACGTTTTAATTTTATTTATGAAAATGTATCATTGTATAGCAGCTGTCCGGGCGGGCGTATCACTAACTCGAGAACGAGAGAGACAGATGTCAAACGCTGCCGAACGGATGGCCAATTGTGCCTCTTTGTCGCTCGTCCCGCGCTCTCGCTTGCACTTCAAGCCTTAAATGGAACACCTCAGAGCGAGTAACGCCGCATGAGTCATGTTTTTTCGTGCGTGCAGCTGACTTCATCGAATTATAAGACGTTGTCACGTCAAAAATATTTCCTTCGTAAAATAATAGTAATATTATACCCAACATCTTATTCAATGATCTCCCTTCGTGAGTCACTTAAAAATAATATGTTACGAATATACAGTTAATGAAAGAAACACAAATTTTATACTTAAAAATATTATTAAAACATTAGTTAGAGAACATATACAAATATTTAACATATCAGCCATAGAAGTCCACTGTTGGACATAGGCCTCCCCAAGATAGGGGGAATTTCACCCATAATTGCCGCGTTAAGCAAACATAGTGGCAATTGCAGAGCACAACATCGTGACGAGGACGCTGCTGCCTATCCCCACCTTGTAGTATTCAAGTTGCACTGTTTCCGATGGTTATACCGCCATCTGTCGGTTCCGGTCCCTAATTCACCTCTTTCGACACCTGGTACAGAGGGAGGTACTATTCTACTCCGACGGTACCCCACAGCCAACTCCGTCGGTACACTACGGCCTACTATTATACACGGGAATATTCATCATATAAATGTTTGTCTAAGAAATAATGAGGTATAATATGTGAGTACTACAAATGGGAATACTATCATTGTTTTCCATACCTTTAACAACTAAACCACTAGTGTTCAAGATATTAATCTTCGAAATCACTTCCAGGTGTTCTAGGTGTCACACGTCAATGCCTTGAGCGGGCAGACCATGGCCAAACGAGTGCAGCTGGCACCGTCAATATACAGTGCACACAGTTCGCCGCGAAGTGGATACCAATAAAATATTTTCACTCTCTCTCATTTAAAGCTAACATTCTTGAAGGTAATCAGCAATAATGACAACATATGTTGAAGGATTCGACCTGGAAGACTTTGATATAACTCAAATGGCATTAAGGCATATTGCACGCACTCTGATATCAATAAAAACAAAAATGAGTCGTTAAAATTGATGTACCCTCATAAGTCAAGAACAACTACACCAAATTGGATAAGTATTTTTTGTTTTGATTAAATTTAGGTCAAGGTTTTACGGGACCAAAGGGTTTGGGAAGTTTTTCTAGAAAAAAATAATTACTAAAATGTTTATGTAAAAGTAGACATCCTATAAATACCGTCTGTTTTGGTACATTTGTACGCACTGTTGTATTCTGGTTTGATGGGTGAAAGAAGCAATGGAATTATTATGTAATGTGACATAATATTTTCAAGTCACAAAGTTACGCGCTAGTAATATCTTTGTAATTACAAGCGTCGAATACGCGGACCGCACGCTTGTCGACTTTTACATAAAAATATCATCATAGCAGTAGTAAAACGTTCACTGCTGGACATAGACCTCCCCAAAAAAGGGGGAGATTACAGTAATTGCCGTATTGGGCAGGCGTCGTGGCATTCGCAGAGCATAGATTTATCACTTTACTCTGCCGGTATCATTAAAAAAAATATGCTGGTGGTTTATAGTGTTATAACTCGCTTAGTGCCATCTATTGATCTTTGGCAGTACTAAAATTATCGTGGATAGTAAACAAGAAAACTACAAGATAGCACTAAGAATTTATTTTTGAAAATTCGCCCTTTAAGGAGGTGAACGATGGTAAAACTTAAAAATACAGCAAATTTTGTACGTTTTGAAGCTAATCAAATTAAATTTAGTATAAAGGTTCTTTACTGAAAGTCATGAAATATGTGTAAAATATTTTTTCGTAAATCACCTTAGTGGTTTGAAAAAATGTGCAAAGTTAATATGAAAGTTCCCAGATCTTCAATGTTATTTTAATAAATCATTAAATCTTCATACATAACAGGAGAAGCTGACTGACTGACTTATATGTCAACGCAGTGGTTAAACTATCGATATAGGTATTATAACATCACGCTAGAACCAATAACAGCCGTGCATAAAAGATACTAAGTTTATTAGGCAACTTAATAGAGGTGAAAATGCAATTTAATGCAGGTAAAACCGGGGCGCTACATTAAGTCAACAAATTTGAAATTAATCCAAGTTCTTTTGATAAAGTGATTTTGTTTTCTATATCATCACATAGACTATCTAAGCGAAGATATGATATCATTGCATATTACAATAAAAATCTCTAGAAACTCAATAACAATCGTCTCTTCGTAATCAACTCTTGTAATGGACGTGATATAGCGGGTGGTAATATGAGTATGTACTCAAATTATTACCAGCTATATCACTCCTTGTATATGTGACAGCTAATAAAATCTAAACAAATATTAAAAACTAGCGGAACGTCTGTCCTTCGCACGGTTGGACATTAGAAGGGTACAGATATAGAAAAGAGAATGTCATAAATATGTTAAGGATAAGAATACCATGACTCATTGATATTTACAAAAAATATTTATTCTAAAAACTAGACTTTGTCTTTAAAAAAACATATATATCCACGTTGTTTTGTGGCATAACTAAACAAATTATGTATTAGTTTTATTGAGATAACAGAATTTAAATTTATTCATTTATTTTTTGTAATGTAATGATCACGGATGTTTGGAAAATGTATTGTTTTTAAATATTTTGTAACTCAATATTAAAATAACGTAATACAATTTTTTATGAGTTATTGTTATTTCTGACTCTAGCCTCTATTTTAGCTTGAATCGACATCAATCATCAATGTATATTTTTGATAAATATCCTTCCTTTATCAGCACATTTTGACTTCGTCAAAAAACTTACGTATGGCATTAAATATTGTCATAAACATATATTTTCTTGCAGTTTTCATTGGTAGAATCTTTATTATTATCATAACAATACATCATACGACGCCAGTACGTATATTGTTGGACGAAATTTTATCCATTAGTGTTTAATACAATGCGTTCCCGTTACAAATGTTTAGGATAGGCAACGCGTGCGCAGGCCTTGTGACTCAAACCATTGTCTCTGAGGAGTGTGTCGAACTTACGGTTTTATATATATCGTGTCGCAACGGAATTCGAAAACAGATTAAATACAACTATATAACATAATTTGTATTGGCGAGATGTTTTACATTGCAATACACAAAAGTTGTATATTTTATGTATTCATTTCACTTTTTGCACTAGTTAGTTAACAAATAATATAGTAAGTATTGTAGTTCAACTTGAAAGTCCCGGATTTCGATTCTCGATTCAATAAACTTGGTTTAGTTTTTACGCGTTGATTAGAGGAGTAATATTTTTTAACTAGCCCTACGCCAGGTCTTGTGACAATTGCAGAACTTAGTCTCGAGATGAGAATGCTGCTTCCCATCCTTGTGTAGCATTTGAGCTACACTGTTTAGGACAGATATACCGCCATCTGGTATCGATATGACATATACTTTTAATGACTTCTGGTAAAGAAGAGTGAACTATATACAGTAGTGCTAATAGGAATAAGAAGCCTGGCTTTGGGCCATAGTTTCAATAAAACAGTTGGTGACAGTGATAAACATCGTATACGCAGTAGAAGTCAGTCAGTACAGTCTAGTTTTAATAAAAAGAGCAGAAAAATGTAGATAACTTTCAGAAGCGTAAAAAAGTCAGCTTAAAAATAGATAATGAGGCCAAAAAAATCTATTATACGTTTTCAATACACATGCGATTGCCAAAAAAAGTCTCTAACCCATTTCAGCTCTCAACTGTGACCCATATAAATCTGGATTTATCTAGCGTAAAAGTTAATTTCCTTTATTTTTCTCAACTCGAATATCCTCGAGTATGTAACTCCATTAAGTTTTATATCCATCTTGCGAGACGGACCGGAGGAGCTATGAGGGAATCGGTCGCATTCAAAATACTGACGTTGAGTTAGTTCTTAATTTACCCGTTAACTTTATTTTCAATAAATAATAATATCATGATATAAACACGAGAACAAAAACAATAAAAGAAGCTCATGTTCACGCTAATAAAATAGCTTGCCGTCAGTTATCATCATAACAGCCATTGGAAGTCCACAGCTAGACATAGGCCTCTCCAGGAATAGGGGAATTTACCCATGATAGCGCACTTTCGTGACAGAAATTCTGCATTTCCGCCATGTTGTATTCGAGCTACTCTGATCATGGTGAATATACTGCCATCTGTTGACTCCGGTACCACAGTCGCCTTTAACGATAACTAGTACAGAGAGAGGTACTATTCTAATCCGCCAATACCCCAAAACGTATAATGTCAGTCATAATTACATTATTCGGAATCAAAATTTCAGTAAAAATTATTATGTCCGTATAATAGCTAGATTTTATTGATAAATTTCTTAACTCTATATTTATTTTGTATTGCAGCTATTCCTTAAATCGTTTTTTAACAAAAAATACTATTTAGTACTTTTAATTAATTGGGGATTTTGTTCTTTGTTGTTTTGTGAACATTACTTACTTTCCTTACGAGTTAAATCCATTAGAAAAAATTATAAAAGCCAGGTATGGTTGTACGTTCTTGTACCCTTGTTCTCGCCCTGTACAGGGTTTAGTAAGAGGCGGATGAAGTACCAGAACTGACAGATGGTGGCATACGCATAGGCATACTATACATATAATAGGCAGCAGCATCCCCGTCGTGAAAAAGCTGCGTTCTGCAATTGTCACAAGCTTGCCCTGCGTGGCAATTATTGGCAATGTTCCCCTTTTCTTAGGAGACATATATCTAGTATGTATGTAGTCCAATGGCTGATATTAAAATCCGTTAGGCAGAGTGTCTTTTTCTTACTAAAAATGCCTGGTTCCTATTGTTTTGTTTTTTGTTGTATTGAAATCCTATTTCAATTGAATTTTATTCTGACTTTTTGAGTGGACCTTTGTTGTATTGATAATTGAAGCAATCCCAGGTATACCTCTAATGTCAACCACTGCTAGTGAAGATCTCGTCAAAATCGTTCGACATTTCAAAGCGACGTATAGCAAGAACATTTATTATATTATTTTTAGTAATGATTTAAGGATTTAGAAAGGATTTTCAATTTTAGTGCATTTAAATAAAGAAGCACTATTATTTTATTGTTTTGTAGCGATGAAAGGGCCCGATGGCGCAGATGCGCAACGAAAAGGTCATGGGTTCGATCCCCAACCAGGAAAAATATTTATACTATGATATTTGTTTTTGCCATATTTGGGTGTTGAATGTATTTAAATATTATATTTGTGATCTCTCTGTTGTCTAATATCTATAACACACATATGTTACAGACAGTAGCTTTAAACGCCTAATCATAGAATCAAGTTGATGTGTAAGATTCGGTGTATATTTGGTAATATATTATGTGTAGATTCTATCGCTTTCAGTATGGAACCTTATGAATATTCCCCTTGGGAGCGGCAGCGGTAGGTCAAGGCTTAAGTTTCCAACTTAATCCTATTGTTTTGGGCAATAGTAACGACCCAGGCCTCCGTCACGTACGCCAACTATCTTCAACGAAATCATCCGCTAGTTATAACTATAACTGCGCCTTGGTATCTTTTATTAGGTCCCTGCGAATTTCATGATGTCCCTACATTAATTATCGCCGCTCTTGTTCAACCACTTGTGGGGTATATTTTGTGATAGTCTTTTAAATCAAATTTAACGTATTAGTTTATTTACATTTAAAGATTTTGTTCGAAATTTTATTGCGGCAACCGTTTTCAAGATCGACAAAGAGGTTCAGGTTATTATAAGTTTAAATTGCGTTTTAAAACCTTTAAAACACCTTTCATTATGAGTATATATTACGTTCGCGTCAGAAGCGAATGTCAGCTTGCAGTGTTCATGACAGCCACATTACAATTGAGCCTCTTGTGTTTGTACAGGAACCGAAATCAATAACATACAATACAATTTGATTTCTGATCTGAGATCTGAAACATAATTTAGTTTAATTTCATCATCATGATCGATGATTTCACGATGCATCATACCAGCCATTAAAAGTCCACTGCTGGGCAGAGGCCTCCCCAATAAAGGGGGAATGTTGCCCATAATTGTCGCACTAGGCAAACGTGTTGGCAATCGCAGAAAGCAACTTTCGCGACAAGGATACTGCTGCCCATCCCTGCCCTGTGATATTAAACTGCAATGTTTTGGATGGATATACCGCTATCTGCCGGTTCTGGTTTTTAGTCGCCTTTTACGACACCCGGTACAAGGAAAGGTACTATTCTACTCTGCCGGTACCGCGCGGTAAGTGTGAGTTTAATTTACAAATCTTAATACAAAGGAGACAACAAAGGTTTGAAAACGCTGACAATGGTAAGAGGTCCAATAACATCAACTATCAGTCTTACTTCGCTCTGATTCATTCTGGTGGGTCACGCCATGAAGTTGTTGTAAACTTAGTTTTAAGACCCCGTCTGGTGCCGGTAAACTTCTTTCAAAAATACCACTTAATGGCCTATTTGTTCAAAGACCTTATAAGATAGTCAGAGTCATTTGAGTTGTTAATTGCGTTGGCTGATCAAAATTTATATTTAATTAAAAATAAAAATTGATTTTTTAATTTATTACCGATTTCAGTGCCTATGGTGGGTCTATTAAAATTGATATCCCATAATCCACATTTTTTTGAAGTCCATTAAATTGAAATCCACCTTCAGACATAGGCCCTCCCATGTAAGAAGGAATTTTGCCCATAATTGTCGCGCTGGGAAAGTTGTTGTTGTATTGGCAATCACAGAGTGCATTTGAACTACACAAATTCAGGTGTACCGCTTCATACCGCTATCTGTCAGTTTTGGTAACTTAGTCACCTTTTACACCCGGTACAGAGGGAGATACTATTCTACTCTGCCAGTATCACACGGCTAAGGCACGGTTTCTAATCTATTTATTTATATCCCATAAAAAATTAGTATAAAGAATTAGACTTCAAAGTTAATCACCATAATCATCTGATGGTATTTACAATAAACATTACCACAGCCTAGTTTAGTTCAGTCAATGCCACAACCATCAACCACAGTACGGCAATGCGATCACAATAATCATTGATTGTGTGGTGTCACACAACTAGCGTAGTTAATTAAGAATGAAAACATGTAAGCCTCTAGGGACGAGGGGGAGGGAAGTTGGTAGACCGCAGTTAAACAAATTGCATTTACAATCAAAAGATGGAAATGGGGTCGAAAATATTGCAGTTTTGATTGCTTGCATTATGAAGAAATGAGTTTTCATGATAAGAGAAAAGGGATGAGTTTTCATAAATGTTATACTGGAGATCGGTGGCTTTCTGTGGAGAATGTATGTGTGAGCATATCAGCTTAGGTCGACTATTCTTGGTATCAATAATATATCAGCTTTATATTATTACCATTTTTC